>JAVJAQ010000555.1:0-505237 GCA_032362365.1 Zygogramma bicolorata
TTTATATTATATTCGTTATCAATGCATTTAAAGACAATACATATCGTTGTATCATCCGCGAATAGAGTGAAACTACCAGATATGTCGATCATAGATAAGTCATTTATATATAACAAAAACAGAATAGGGCCCAACACAGAATCCTGTGGTACACCAGATTCAATGGCCCTGTTCTCCGAAAGTTTCGCTGTCCTCACCATTTGACTCCGCCCTGAAAGGTACGATTCAAACCAAGTTTCCGTCACACCTCTACATCCATGTTGATGAAGTATTTTTAGTAGAATTTCATGGTTGAAGCAATCAAATGCCTATGAAATCACAAAAAATTGCGGCGGCTACTTCACCAGCATTTATTTCAGAGTAAATTTCATATGAAAAGAGAAGATGGCATCATTTGTATCTTTTTCCGCTTGAAAACCAAACTGGTGTTTGCTAATAATACAGTGCAGTTTTAAGAATTCCTCTAAACGTACCTTGACTAATTTCTCAATAATCTTCGCTAAAGTTGGTATTAAGGAAATAGGACGCAGATTGGAGGTATTATCCAAATCACCACCTTTATGTATGGAATGACAACGGAAGTCTTCAAAGAAGATGGGAATGAACCAGTTCTGAATGAGGTATTTATGAGGGCGACCCATGTCTTGAGAGCAATGATTGGCAAATTCAGGAGAATCTTAACAGAAATATCATCATTTCCGGCCGTATTTTTGTTCTTAATGTCATGAAGAGTCTTGAACAATTCTTGAAGATTAGTGTCATGGCTGTCATGAATTATTATATTTTCCAGATTGATCAGTGAATCGTATGGAGCATGAATTGTGTTGCTTAGCTGTTTAGCAATAGAGCAGTAGAATTCATTTATGGTATTACGATTAAGTGAGAGTTCAAACTTTTTATTTTTTGTTTTACCTCTTATATGACTAATAATTGACCAAGTCTCTTTGATTTTACTCTTCGATTCCCCTATTCTGTCATTGAAATAGTTAAAAAATTCCTCGGCGAGTTTCCTGATATAAAGCAGTGAGCGCAGGTATGAAGACTACTGTCGTCCGCAAAACTATGTATTGAACAAGATATTTTCTCGAGCAAATCATTGATATGAAGCAGAAACGAAGTGGGCGCCAGAACTGAACCCTGTGGAACACCTGCATTTATTGGAAGAATATCAGATGATACTCCATAACAACCACATACAGAGATCTATCATACGAGAAACTCTTCAACAAAGCACACAATTGAGGAGGCAAACCATAAGACGGCAGTTTGAAAAGGAGACCCCGATGCTGTTTACTATTATAACTTAGAATCTTTCATACCTTACCTTGAAAATCTCCGGAGAGCACTGGTTCAGAACGACGCTCACGACCGATCCCAAAGCGGTTTCAGAAATAGTTTCTATCCGATTTTTGACGTTATCGTTATTCGTCATCTGTTCGAGACGTATGAAATCCAAACTGTTCGATTCCATCCAGACGCAAAGCTTGTCCAAAAACTGCAAGACGAAATCTTCGAAGCCGGCAGAAGCTTCGCAGATCGTGTGTTCTTCTTCGCTGAGCTCGTGGTAGTTACTCGCTTCCGACGAGTTTATCAACGGAATCATGTTCACGAAGTGGACGATGAAGTTGAAGGTTACGTAAGATTTTCTGATATCGTTCGGATCTATGCCGGGTAAGAGTTCCATCAGCAGAGGTATGATGTGTGTTGGACCTTCGGGGTAGTTATTGCGAGCGCCACCTACCATGTATCTGAGAACGACAAGAAACAATTGAAAATCACAATTTTTTTTAACGGAACAAGATATCAACTCGGAAAATAAAAAATGATGTAACATTGAATTCAAATCAGTGTAGTCTGGTTTAACACTTTTTATTTTTTTCATGAATCGACATTTTTTATATATATTATTTAATAATGATAATAATCTTTATAATTCCCAAGAAACAACAAAGTTTATAACAGGGATAAAATCAATCGTAATCAACTGAATTATTTGGTTACAAAATAAAACAGTGTACAACAAAAATAAATAATTACATTATGTGAGAATAACAATGAAAGTTGTATAAAGAGCTTCCGGTCCTGACGACTTATTCACGACCGTGAAAAACAATTGAATTATGCATGGGGATCAGAATTTCAACTAGAGAGCAAACATTTTTTTAATTCAGATTTGAATTTTGTTGTTTTCGGAAGCATTTTCAATCTTTCTGGAAGATTATTGTATATTTCAACAACAAAATGATAAATGAGGAGAAATCCTCTTCAGATTTAGAACGATAAGGTTCAACAATTAATTGTTTGGTTTGTCTCGTTATATATATATATATATATATATATATATATATATATATATATATATATATATATATATATATGATCTTTATTAGCATCAGCTCTCAAGTACAAAGTATAAAAAGTATAAATATGAATAAAATGGCACAGAATATAGATAAAATGGTAGGTACAGAGTATAAAGATACAAAACAAAATTTTACAACACACTGATAACATTATAATTAAACAAACTCCAAATCAAATCAATATATTACAACATAATATTACCATAACAGGTTATAGGCCCTTTATATATTCTATACATTGGCTCTTGAAATTACCCAATGTAGAGCATTCTTTCAACTCTCTTGGCAATGAATTGTATAGTTGTGAACCTTTAACAAACACCGTGTTTGTAGCAGCATTAGCAGTATTGATATAGAAATCATTCGACGCATGTGACCTTGTATTGTGACTATGAATTGCTCGAGTATACATTATTTCATCAATTAGGTAGGTTGGTAGATATCCTGACTTCAGTTTATATACAAACTTGAGCATATTGTAAGGAGCTCTCTGTCGAACATTCAATAAATTCAAGGCTTCTAACATGTATGCTATTGATGTTCGTTTTCTGCATAACAAAATGGCTCTCATAGCACGATTCTGTATTTTTTGCAGAGTATCAATTTGTTCACTATTCATCAAGTATATGAATGTTCCACAGAAATCAAGATGGGGAGATATTATGGTTTTATACACAGTTAACTTAGTAAAAGATGATACTCATTATCTACCATGAAGCCCAGGTATTTGAACTGTTTAACTTCTTCAATAACATTGTTATCAATCAATAAATGAAGGCTGTATGTTACATTTTTCAATTTGTTCAAATTATATTTATTTGATTTTATCATGTATTTGGTTTTATGTTCAATTTTAACCCATTGTTAACCATTATGATCATGAATTGTATTAATTTCACTAAAGTTCATAGTTGAATCTTTGATTTTTTTTCTAACTGAATGTATAAAACAACAAATTTTCAATTGAAAAGCAGATTGAATATTCAAGACCATGCGGTTTATATAAATTTGAGGTTGGTTCAAGATATGGTAATTTGAATATACACTTTATTATTTTATTTTGCAGTCTTTCGAGAGGATTCAATATCGAGTATTGGCTGTTCCCCAAATTGAAATCAAATACTGGAATATATCAAACAGAAATAAATACACCTTAGATATTTTATAGGAAGGAACTGTCGGTTTCTAAATAATATTCCTAGGAGTAATCTGACTTTTTTCTCAACATATGGGTATTCCAACATAGTCTTTCGTCAATGTATAGCCCCAAGAATTTTGCTGTCAGAAATTGTTTTTCTTCAAGAATAATTCTAGTCCCTTTAGGAAATGTAGAACAACTTTTTATCAGCATATCTTTAGGTGAAGATAAGTACATAATTGGAGGGGTATACATTCCACCCTCATCTGGATTGGATGTTTACTTAGAGTATACAAATGTTGTTGATGGAATTTTAGAAGAGTACCCTGATCACAAATTGATTCTCTGTGGAGATTTTAACATTCCTGAAGCAACATGGGATAATGATAATTTTGGTGCGAATGTCAACTGTCCTGAAAATTCCCCAGCCCTGGCATTACTGAATGCTTTCAGCTATCATAACTTGTTTCAGGTAAATAATATTCCCAACTCTAGAAATGTATTTTTGGATTTGATATTTTGTTATTCTCCTATAATTGTGAGAGAGGCAATAGATGTTATATTTCATAATTCCATACACCATACTGCTGTCACATTTGATATTCGGAATAAATTAGAGCCCGTTTCGTCTTATACTGAATACTATTATGATTTTAAAAATGGTGACTACATAGGTATGAACAACTTTTTTGCAAGCACCAATTGGGATATCTTTGAAGATGACATTAATGTTCAACTTTCACATTTTTATGATAACATTTATACAGCTCTTGAATTATATGTTCCAATCAAGAAATTTCGAACGTCCTCTTTCCCAGTCTGGTATAACACGGAGCTAAGGAAATTGATTATCAAAAAGAAAATTGCCCATAAAGAATATAAAAAAGGTAATCATCAAATGTTTGAAGAATTTTGTAATCTTAGAGCCAAATGTAAAACATTAAGAGAGGAATGTCTCCAGGCTTACACCCAAAAAATAGAGAATAACATCGTGAACGAACCACGAAACTTTTGGAAATTCATAAATGATAAGAAAAAATCATATACGTTACCTGCACAAATGTTCTATGAGGATTCTGTTGTAGATAATAGTTCAGACATAGTAAACTTTTTCGCCACCTATTTTTCAACTGTTTACAGTAGAGAATCAGTCAATCAAATACCTAACTATAGATTCAGCAAGACTGTTGATGTTGGTTCCTATGCGGTGGATGTCAAAGAAATAATTGATCTTACTCTGTCACTGCCTTGGAAATTAACATCTGGTCCAGATGGAATTCCTCTCTATTTAATTAAAAAATGCATATTTACATTGGCTAAACCCATACACTCAATATTTAATGCGTCATTGGAAACCGCACGATTTCCAGATTTGTGGAAGCATAGTTATCTCAAACCTATATTTAAAAATGGATGTCACAAAAACATAAAGAATTATAGGGCAATATGCAATCAGTCTGAACTTCCAAAAATGCTGGATAACTTAATAACAAAGAAGCTTTCTTGGGACTGCAGATGCATCATCTCCAATCATCAACACGGTTTTAGCCAGGGTAAATCTACATCTACTAATTTAATTCTGTACCAAAATTACATTATAAATGCTTTAGAAAACAAGAAACAGGTAGATGCCATCTATACAGATTTAGCGAAAGCATTTGATCGTGTGAATCATGATCTATTAATCGCAAAACTTAATGCTATGGGTATAAATGGTCAAATTTCAGAATGGATTCGAAGTTATCTCATTGAAAGAGTACAATATGTCAAGTATGGAAACTGCATTTCAATGCCGGTTGCAGTAACTTCAGGGGTGCCACAAGGATCACATTTAGGACCAATATTATTCAATTTATTTATCAATGATGTAGATTGTAGTATACTTCAAAGTGAATTTCTTCTGTTTGCTGACGACCTCAAGATGTTCCGTACAATTAACAGCTTGAAAGAAGCCGAATCATTGCAATATGACTTGACTAATTTTTCACGTTGGTGTGATATTAATATGTTACAGTTGAACACTTAAAAATGTCGTGAGATAACTTTCAGCAGATTGAAGCATTCTATACAGTTCGAATATAAAATCAAAGGAACAGTTCTTAGCGAAACAGATAATGTCAAAGATCTGGGAATTATATTTGATTCAAAAATGTCCTTTAAAAATCACATAAATGAAGTAGCTTCACGCTCCTTGAAAATGTTAGGATTTATTCTTAGAAACTCTAATCCATTCAATGTGACCGTCATCAAACTGCTATATTGCTCATTGGTAAGATCAATTATTGAATACAATTCCACTGTATGGAGCCCATACTATAGTTTGGATAGGGACTTACTTGAGGGGATTCAGAGGAGATTTCTAAGGTACTGTGCATATAGGTTGGGTTATGATAGAGGGGAGTATGAATATAAAACAATCATGGAAAATATGAATTTAAACACATTAGAACACAGAAGGTTGGAAGCAAGTCTCATATTTTTATATAAAATCATCAATGGAAATATAAACTCGCCAGAAATCTTAGAGCTTGTAACATTTAATGTCAATGAGAGAAGGACACGAAATGCGGAAATATTTAATATTCCCTTTCATCACACTAATTATGGACAAAATGAGTCGATTGTTAAAATGCTGAATCATGCCAATAAGCACAGTTCCAGAATAGATTTCTTTGATATTCCAATAACCTCCTTCAAAAGAGTTGTGAAAACATCATAATACATTTTACCTTATTCTTTCTATAATATTCATTATATCTTTGTTGTGTACAATTAAGTAGGACGATTTGTACTGTGACTATAATTGTAATATTTTGTTAAATTGACAATGTCGTGAATAAATAAATAAATAAATAAATATTCAATAATTTTGTTTTCAAAAGCCAAATTCTCTGTTTGTGGTTCTTGATTATCAACATTGCTGAGGATTTTTCATAATTCAAACTCAATTTGTGATAATTTCATGTCATCATATATTTCTTTGGTGTTACTAGAGAAATAAAGTAGTGTTGTATCATCCGCGTATAATTTGATATTTCCTTTCAATAATAATCTTGAAGCAGAATTGATACAGGTCAAAAATAAAACTGGACCCAAAATAGAGCCTTGTGGAACTCCATAAGTGATAGTCTTCAATGAGCTGGGTTTCTTGCCTAGGTGAATAAATTGTTTTCTATTAGACATATAATTTTTGAACCATTTATGAATGATCTCTCGAATACCAATGCTTTCCAATTTTTTTAATAAAATTTTGTGGTCAACTATGTCGAATGCCTTTGCATCTGCGAAAGCCATATTGACATGAATACAAATATTCTGTTGATTCTAGATAATCTATTAATCTGTTGTTCATTATTTTTATATAATATTCTGTTTTGAATATCTTATGTATTTGTTGATAATACTTACTATTCATGTATATATATATTTTTTGTTCCTCGAATATGAGAACCTTCATTGGTGAAATTGTTCACTCACCTTCCGCAAGCAATAACAGCCATCATCGATGAGGTCAGCTTATGAGGTTCAGTGAGGCTATTCATCGAAGCGTACAATTTCTCCAAAGTCATAGGAATAATGATGTTCGGCCTGAGCGAAGCCAAATATTGCAAAGCTAAAGTGGTGTCTTGTATGCCGACTCTATTGAACATCGCTTGTTCGATGCAAGGTTTCAAAATGTTGACGAATCTGTCAATGTCTTCATCTGTCAACTTGAAATGATCAGGCACTTGGAAGTCCCACGATGGAGTTTTGTATCTTTCGCTGTGAACTCTCTGAATGAAATAATAAGAAAGAAGGCGAAGGAGCTCTCTGAGCTTGTGTATCCACCTACAAAAAAAAAAGATATATATTATTTAACTTTAACTATTTTTTATTTCCTAAGAAACAATAGAAAGGAAGTAGAATATGAAAAAATGAGAGGATTTGTACTAATTCCAGTTAATATTACCTTCCAAGATTTGCTGAATAATAATACGACTCTAAACTCTGCATGAATTTCTCGAAGTGGAAAAAAGCTATGTTTTTATCTCCATTCAGGACACACACAATCCAAATTGACATTGCGGAAATGTCTATTTTATGCTGCCTTCCCATATGTTTTTGTTTGAAAGCTACTGGCAACATAAAAGTTCTCTGGAATCGTACAAACATACTGGGAATATAGGGTTGCCAGTCTATGTTGCCGATTTGAAACCTAGCTAGTCCCGTCATAATCCACATCATATTCTATAACAAAATATAAGATGATAATACAGTATCATCATTATTATTGAGTATTCATTCATTATGCCATCTCACAACTCAAATTTATGAAGCCATAGAAGAAAAATCCCCAATTGTTTGTTTATTTCTAGATTTAGCTAAAGCTTTCGATTCAGTGAGTCATGAGTTATTACTACAAAAATTAGAAAAAAATGGATTTAGTGGATTGAGTTATAAATTGATGAAAAGTTATCTAGAAAATCGAAAACTATGTGTCAAGATAGGTGACTATATTAGTTCAGAAAAAAATTTGAATTATGGAGTTCCACAAGGAACAGTTCTAGGTCCTGTGTTATTTAACATATTCCTGAATGACATTTTTTATGTGAAAACAAGAGGTTCCATACACAGTTTTGCAGATGCTAGCGAAACGTCAGGAAGAAATTCCGAAGAACGACGGCCTTCAAGCCCGAAGAGAAGTAGTTATACTGATACTGTTATATTCTATGAATCAAATACATGGCAATCTCTTAAAATACTCTTACAAAATGACTTTGAAAATATAAAAAATTGGTTCGACAATAACTATTGACTCTCAATTTCGAGAAATCACATTATCTCCCCTTTACTTCTTATAGAAATCATCTACCTTACCTTGGACCTATTAAAATAAATGACTCATGTATAAAAGAAGTCGACCATATCAAATATTCAGGCATCATGATAGACAGACATTTAAAATGGAATTTCCAAATTGATTATCTATTTAAAAAATTACGCCCTCTATTGCCAAAATTCAAATTTCTTCATAATATTCTTAGTGAAAAACACATGGATATGATTTATTTTTCTTTATTTCAATCATGGTATACTGTGATGGGGGAGTTAATCAGAATTATCTGAAAAATTTGAAAAATTTACAAAAATGGTTCTTAAAAATCATGTGTGGTAAAAATATTCGATATTCTTTCAATAAATTATTTTGTGAAAGTGAAAAAATGGATATCAGATAATTATTTTGTCTTAATATAATAACTTACATATTTTCTCATAAAAACTGCTGTAAGTATAATAAACATTTATATAGGTAATACACGAAATAAAAACAATATTACTGCTAAAAATTAAATTTCCAAAGCCAAATCACAAAAAAACTTTTTATATTCAGCATCATTTATTTACGATAAATTACCAAATTCGATTAAAGTAGCAAAGTCAAAATATTCTTATAAAAAACTGGTGATAAAATGGATTCTTGAAACTCCCAGATTATTTTTCCAGAATCTTATAGAATTGAAATCTTCCATGTGATTGCCAGTGTGCTGATTATACTGTCATTTTCATTTATTGTTCAAATGTTATTATATTATTAAATCATTTATTTTTAATCCATAATAATTATTCAATAAAATATCTAATCCTTACAACAAGTGCGATAACTTCGTAAGGTTTAAATATTTATTCACATATTATTTATTTTAAAATTGTAATATTGAGATTTATTGTGAATAAATTATTATTATTATTATTATAATAAACCCTCTTTTTCTCAGCATATTATTGTTATTTTCCCCAAAAACATGTGCAAAATCTTAGGTTATATGCAAAAGATCTCTCCTCAAACTTCTTCATCAGTAATGTGATCCCACACATCTGATTCCATTTTCCGGAAACAGTAAAACGAGTGATTCTACCAGAAAGGTTTGAACTAGTTATCTACCCTCAATGCACAAGTGTACAACTGATATTACATAAACTCCATTCCATTTAGCAAGGATTTGTGGATGAGAATAGCTGCCTGGTGACAGATGGCGCCTCAGATTGGGGTGGTTATGAATAAAAACAATTGCGAACTGAAATATAGAACTTTGATTCGGTGGTTTCGCGATGAAAACACTATGCCTGAGAGGTTGTACAATTTTTTTACATTTGTGATTGTACTGTGAGTGATCGTCAGATGACATTTTTATTAAGACAATAAACTAATAAAATTAGAAACATCAGCATTGCTAAGGTGGACATTTCTGTTGAACTAAACGTAAAACAATATCACAGAAATATACTTCAATCCACTCCTCCAATTATTCTGTAGAATATCAATTTACTTCTCACATTTTCCCAAGTGCTATCATCGTGACAAACGTCCCATATCGTCATCAGCTCCTCGAACCATAACTTGTACCCTATATCAGCCTCTTCGGGCCTGGTGCTATTCGGTAAAAACAATTCGAAACATTTCACTGTATTTGACATATCTGCGCTATTGAATGCGCACATTCTTGGTCTGAACTCATCTAAAATTTCTTGTGTGGCGGAAGCGGGAAAATAACTGAAACAGAATTGATAATTTGCCTATGCTGCGGGTTTCTGACTAAACTAAGAGTCACCCTAGAAATAAGACATCTCATTTCTGAAAGTGTGCATCTATCATACAACATAAAAGTGATCACTGAAACAATGCATAAAAAATAAACGTCAAAAACTTTGGTCACTGGTGTATGAGGTATGTAAGGAACAAGCAGTCACTTATTTGGTTATCATTTCAGAAATAAGTTGTTCTTTGTTCAGTAGTTAGCCAAAGACAAAAAATAGGTTTCCAACAAGATTACTTACACTTTACATGCCCTAATAAGGTGGAATATTGTGCTTTCAAAATTCGAGGAATATCTATACATTCCAATGTCAGTTTTGCTCTTTTCCATCACTTTGATACACAAATCGTATAATGGTCTCCATGGTAGCTGAAGTTCTTCCCTCGTCAATAGGTATTTTTTCCTGAAATATCATTCATCAGCACTATCACTATCTTTCATCACATCTATATTTTCTAGTCGTCCTTGCTTTTGTATTTTCAAAGTCGTTTCAAGAGATACAAGATGAATATGAGCAAGTTCTTCACATAACGCATTATACAACTTAGACATACTATGATGAAGAAGAATCGCAAATATGGTAACATAACACCAATACGGATACACATTTTTATTTCTCATGCAGCCGTCAAACCTTATTATGCTTATATTTATATTCCAGGATAAAGTATGGAATTGTATTTTGAGAAAATTCGGTTGAAATTACCAGAATTTTCAAAATACAATAATCTTGAATAAGGAGTATCTCTTACCTTAAAAGAACAGTTGCAAGAAAGTCTTCAAGAAAAATGGAATACTCACCCTGCCTTTTATATACATATATGAATTCGAATATTATGCAATAAAAAATAATGAAGAATTCATGGAGCAATATTAAACGAAAAATGTTTTATCATTGATATTTATTTTTCTTTCAATACTTATTGATTTATTGACCAAAACAAAACCTTCCAAACAGAAAAAGTTCTGGTATAAGGAAGATAATACATTGTATACAAATAAGTATTGTCTTGAGTCGAATGCACTGCTTCAGTCATCTCAGCATGGTTTCAGAACAAATAAATCAACAACAACAGCAATAGCTGAGCTTACAAATTTCATTTATGAATCATTAAATAATAAAAATGTTAGCATTGCGTTATTTTTTGACATGAGTCGTGCATTTGACTCTGTTGACCATTCTCTTCTGTTAGACAAACTTTGGCGCTCAGGTGTAAGAGGCAATGCATATACGTGGATGTCTTCTTACTTGTCTGATAGAAAACAGATTGTCAAAATTGGTGAAACATTTTCGGAAATAAAATTGGTGCCAAAGGGGGTACCTCAGAGGTCAATACTGGGTCCAATCTTGTTTATATTGTTCACAAATGATGTTTCTTTATCCTGTTCTACATCTGACCTGAATGTTACATATGCAGACGATACAAATTTTGGGATTTCAGCACAAGATCCGCAAGTACTTGTATCAAGAGCAAACAGTTGCAGTGAAGAATTCCTCAAGTACACTGAGAATAATGGTTTACTAATAAATAGAAAAAAATCACATTTCATGACATTTTTACCAAAAAACGTATCCTCGTGTACCAACTACTTGTTAAAATTGAATCATAAATCTATCGAACAAAAAAAATGGTCCAAATGCTTAGAGGTAACAGTGGATGAAAAAATGACTTGGCAAACTCAGATAGATATAGTTTGTGGAAGATTGAGTGGGTCCAGTTTTTTAATTAGGCAGTTGAAGGGCACAGTCACAGATGATGTTCTTCGGCTGTTGTATTATGGTACTGTAGAATCTGTTTTGGCATACGGGCTGATATTTTGGGGATGCTCAGCGCACGCGGACAGGGTCTTTGTGGTGCAAAAGAGGATTTTGAGATGCTGGGCTAATGTACCACCTTTGACTCAGTGCCGAAAAATTTTCGTATAATTTTATATACTAACTCTGCCGTCTTTGTATATATATAGAACTATGTTGTACATAATGAAGTATCGCCCAAACATGGTAACAAGATCCTCAGTTCATGGTTATGATACACGGTCTAAAAGCTGTATAAACCAGAATCTTTCGAGACTGTCTATTGGTCAAAACTCATACTTATATAAGGGAATTCAATTCTATAATAAAGCACTAGCTATATTAGGCGATGAGATTAATCTAAACAATTTCAAAAACAAACTGCATCAGTATCTGTTGGAGATGGCATTTTACTCTTATGAAGAGTTTTTGAATGTATGAACTTTTAATCAAATTTTAACAGTGAATGTATTTTATTAATTATTTTATTGTAATGTGTCAGCTGATTGGGCGACACGTCAATGTGGGTCTTTGTCATCTATTTTTGTTCTCATTATTGACAAGTCCAATAATTGTATGTATTAGCTATATGCAATTGAGTGATGAATAAATGATTATTATTATCATTATTATTAAGTTCAAATATTTCAAAATGAACAAAAAGTAATAATTTCAACAACTTTACATATTTATTGATTGATGAACATCATTATGATATCAATTCTAGTTTAAGATTTTTCACGAAAATATTCATGGATTTTGAATTTGAAAACATATATACACATTCTCGTTCTACACTGTAAAGTATTATGGAATAAAGTGGTTATTATCATTATTATCACATACTAGTTATGGCCATTTAAAATCACTCATATATCAATAATATTAAATGGAATTTTTTACCCATGCCTTTTATTCTCTTTACCATTTTATCATCAAAATTCCTCAAAGAGATCAATTCTTTGAGTTATCTAAAGGAAAAAAAAGACACGTTATCAAAGGTAAGTACAAATTGAATCAGTGGTTTTATCCATGAATTCATAAACACTTTTATTTTTACCATGAAATTTTCACATCACTTAATCATATTTCAAATATTTGACGATTGAATGATAATTTGGCTTAAAATGTAGGTTGCTGTGCAACAGTTTCTATTTTTTATGAGTTTTACATACACCTATAAGCGTCTGTCTACCAAATACAATTTTCTACAGAATACAACGGATTTTGAAAGTGTCCTCAGTATCCCAAGGACAATAAATTGCTACTGAAAGCACATATTTCATTATATTTGTAAAAAACAGTGTTTTGTAATTGAGTCGTAAAAAATCTCTCGTATGATAAGGGTATATATAACTATACGTCAAAATAGCTGATAAAACTCACTTCAATAGTTGATGCAAAGTAGTTGCACATTTATTTATTCTCGTAGGTTCCAAGTCCGGGATGATAACCAGTTCATAAAATAATTTTATCAGTGCAATATGATCTTCTTTAGAAAACTTCATTCCATATATTTTTATATACCTGAAAAAAAATGGTTGTGAATATAGATATCCCTACACCAAGTTGTCTACTTGGTGTTTATGATATCAGTTATCAAATTGTAGCGTAGGAAATAAGTGTATAAAAATGGTTTTAATGAGAAATGTTTTCAAAATTCAAAAACCTAAAAGCAAATAAAAAATAAAATCAAAAGGTCAACACATGTACAGCACTAAATATTTCCCTTGGTGTTCCACAAAGTTCAATTCTGGGCCCTATCCCCTACCTGGTTTTTAAATGAATCATCGAACACATTCACAACTTGAAAGGCTGATTATACCAATATTCTCATCATTGAAAACAACCTAACTAATTCATTTATCCTTTTTTTAACAATCTTACAAATACAAAGTATGTAATTATAGGCAGGAGTGCTCACTGGTGTGGAAGCTGCACTTAAACTGAAAGCATATACTATGTTGCCCTCCAAAATTCATTATTCAGCTATTGTGGACTTTCGAATATAGGTATCTTAGGAATCTTTTTTTTCACATTCTCAATCATATCATCATGTGCCGATGTTTGTGGGGTCCAGATAACAGAGGAATATTTCAAAATGGGTCTAATCAAATCATTGTATATAGTTTGATATTGAAAATCAATACAAATAAAACAAGTATAACATTCTCAAAGCATCGGCAACATGAAAAAAAAACAATTTTTTTTACCTTCAGATGCAGTCAACATGCTTGAAATCACTTTTGATCCCATACTATAATCACGATGTATGCAAAAAATTAAGAAAAAATGTTTTGAACTCAGATTTGTCTACTAGATAGGATGAGAAAATTTTATAAACATTATATTATGAACATTATTTACTATTTAACTACTATTTACTAAATAAATGTTATTATTATTATTATTATATCATTATCGTTTCCATATGGGATATAGATATGGCTTAAATCACACATGTGAGATACACACAATATTTATACTTGCAGAGAATCCATTGGTAGTAGAGCATGATATCATCAGTCTGTAAGTCCAATCTAGTGAGTTAGGCATTGGTGGAAGATCAGAATGGTAAAAAAAGCAGATTTTACAACCGTTTCATTGGCGTAAGTGCTACTTTCATTGATCTTTTTTTTTCACTGAAATTTACCTACATTTTTCCAACCTCCCAACCACAACAGACAATTTGAAAAGTGAAATATATTTAATGAGGCTTTTTGTTCAAGTGTTAAAATTTGGAAGGTACGAGTATTGTGATATTTCAACTTCAACTCTCCATTACCTAATAAGCTTTTAATATTTCTTTGGAAGCGATTTCCTAAAATGAAGTTTATAAGCATGACAAATCTTAATATGAGAACTATTTTCATTTCCAATATTCGAGCAGTGAACCTCACTGAGAATATTTTTCAACAATATTAATAAATTATTCGACTGAAATGAAATATAAATTCCTGTTCACCCTTTTCAGATGATTTATTTAAATTCAAAAGTGAAATCAAAAAATTTAAAAACACTGTGTTGATAGGTTTTAGATGGACTCTTTCTTCCTTTTTGTGAAACAACCAAACATCTTTGAATGATATACACGTTCCTATCAACAGAGAACACTTGTAATATTTTTTTCATTTTACTTCTTTCATTTGAAGTTTTCAGTAATTTCTATTTTTTTATTTGGAGAAGAAGAAAGGCAGAAAGGAATTTATCGAACTGTTGTTTCAATCTTAACAACTGTCAACTGTCTTGTCAAGATTGCAACAACAAATACATCGGCCAGAGCCGACGAGCTATTAAAATCCGTTTCAAGGAGCATTGTTCACACATGAAATACGGAAGGGGAGAAAAATCCAGTATCGCCCAACACGCTCTAGACCTACACAATGACCACAAAATTGGTGAAAGCATTCTTAAACTGTGTATGACACAAGACTACTTGATGCATGTGAGAGTCTAGAAATAGCAAAATGTAAAAACAGCATGAATGGTGACAAGGAACCTACTTATCCCTTTCAGCCCGCTTTTAAATTTATTGTTGAGAAAGTAATCAAAACAATCAATAGGTAATAACAGATGATGGACCAACAAACTTTGCAGGTAGTGACTGCACTACTTCATTATCGAGAAATTAATTAGAACTGCACTAACCCTAGTCTTTAGATCTAGTATCAATTTTCTTCTGAAGATGCTAACCTTGTTAGCAAAACACACGTCGAGTGCAAAAATGTAAGTTTGGTGTTAAGGTAACTGATCTCTAGGAAAAGTTTAAACTTTTACATCAAAGGTTCCAATCTCGTTTATAACTTCAATTGTTGGTGGTTAGGTACAGTCATGCTATTTGTATTATTTTTATGTTTGGTGTTTCAACTTGAGCTGTGAGTTTTTGCATTCAAGACTGACATGTGTGAAAATTAAAAAAAAATCATTATACTTAAATAAACCAATTCATTTGAATAATTCTAATATATTCTGTTTCAGCTGAAGCTCAATTTAAAAAAGTTTAAAATGGAAATTTTCAATGACATTTGTTTGTTATAACAGGGATTCTGGGATTGTGTATTTTTGGCAATACTGGATAATAAGATCCAAAATATACAGTGAATAGTCTGAAATAAAATAGGTGTAATGAGTATTTAACAGTTTTCCATTCTTTAAGGATTGGAACTTTCCGAGGAACTTTCTGTGTCAATCAAGTCAATCATAGTGACTGGTGTTACCTAAAAATTATACTATTGGTGATTCTGAAGTGATGACTGGTTCTTTGACCGGATTTTTTACTTTTTCATCAAGAAAGTAGTCAATGATAATCGATGGAAGCGTTCATATTCATTCAACACTTTTACTTCAATGTTTTGTGTATGAATGCCCCCATCCATAAGCATTGTTGAAACTTTGTTGGAGTAAAAGTAAAAAATAAGGTAAAAGTCTTGGTTTGGTCTAGGAACCAGGCCTGGGACAAGAACCTATAGAAATGCAGCAGTCAGCACAAGTACTGTCATTGTGGCAGAACTACTGTCAATGTGTCACAAGTGTGATGACACAACAGAATAATATATAGAAATAACCAGAAACTATTTTTGAGTTGCTACTGAAAATAGTTTCATCACTCTCTACTTACTTAATCAATCTGGACGTCCATAGGGCACATCCAGGTCGCATCTCTCTAGCCATAACCGATTTAACAAGGTTAGTTTTGATATCAGAGTATAGTTTGGATGATTCTTCCTCCAGTTCGTCTCCATATGGCAGTAATTTATTGTAAACATTTTCTTTCTGGAACTTAATTTCGACATTTTCATTACGAGAAGTGTTCAGATCCACTTCCATCATAAAAAACAACACTTTCGTAAAGACAATGAATCGCACATCAGTGTCTGGCGATGACAATTAAAACGATCACTTATAACCTTGCTGTTACAGAAATGAATTGTAACTGTGAAAACTTGATGCTTTAAACTTTCAGTAGAATTTTTTAAAAGTCATCACTGACAAAAGTAAAATGCATTTCTCATCACAACCAATCATAAATGTCAATGTCACAATTGTCTGTCACTGTCACTTGACATGGCATGAGACATGACACTTGTCAACCTCGTTGTGGTTTTCTTTTGGCAGGACTCGTGCAGAGTCAGTACTATCTTTTTTTTTCAACACTTTACCTATTGAAGGATGAAAAGTTCCGTAAAAAATTGCACAAGTTCTTATGAAAGAATTCGCTTTGAAGTGTTTAATGGCGCTGAAGCAATTAAAACGTATTCATCGCCTCTCTCTCTTTACCACTTGCACTAGCGCTCAGCCAGATTACTCAGATTAGTTAGGGCGTTAGGGGGAAACAGTAGGACAGTGGGACAAAACGAAAGTGTCAAATAACAAAAACCAAAGTCAAATAAATGAACGAGCTGTTCATATCTATGAAGCAACTACGTATTTTTGTTTTTGAAAGCGGTGTTCATAAGCGATGAATTCAAAGTACTTTTTGGCAGTCATTATTTTGTAGTGGAGGAATGTTTTCTTCTTATTTTTTTGGGTTAGTAACCCACCAAAATATGAAGAAATTAAGTATACTAAAATATATACCTACACGTGGCGAAAGGCGGATCTCCTATCTACCCCGAAAAGTTAATTTTTATATATTTTATCCATTAATTTCTTTAGCTGTTGCACTCGATATTTCAAAAGCGTTTGATCAAGCTTGGTAGTATCGGGGTATCCTTTCTAAACTGCCGTCTTATGGTTTGCCTCCTCAGTTATGTGCTTTGTTGGAGAGTTTCTTGTCTGATAGGTCTCTGTATGTGGTTGTTGATGGAGTATCATCTGATATAATCTCCCAATAAATGCAGGTGTTCCACAGGGTTCAGTTCTGGCGCCACTTTGTTTCTGCTCCATATCAATGATTTGCTCGAGAAAACATATCGTACAGTACACATATGCATATATATATATATATATATATATATATATATATATATATATATATATATATATATATATATATATATATATATATTTGATCGGCTAGGCTTCCGCGGTAAGAAATGTGCTGGCTGGAACTTCCGGTTGATACGCGTCTGGAAAGATTTACTTGTCTACGTAGACACGAATCATGATACGAAAACCCATGCATGTCTCTTCTCAAGAAAAGCCGATCTATCATCATCTAGTATTCAGATATCAGGAGTAACTATTTTTACAAAATCAAGTATCTCGATGCTAGGAATTACGATCATTGATGTTGTCTCATGGAAAAACCATGTGTGATCGATCGCTAAAGGTGCTTCCCAGGAACTTGGATACATACTTCTCTTTGATTTTCAAAGTTTTTGTATATGTATACGCGATTCATGTTATTTACTTATTAGTTTTGTAATTTTTTTTTACATTTTCCTACATTTTTATGTGATTTTTAGACGTAAGCCAAACATGACTTGCTACAAATATATAGTATTATGTAACGTAGTCAAATAAAATATTCTATTCTATTTCGTGCGAAGAAATACTTCACCTCTCGTCAGCTTCCAATGATCTACAAGGCTCAGATACGACCTGTCTTGGAATACAGTTATCATGTGTGGAGTTCGGCACTAAAACATTCATTGCGGCTTCTCGATTCTATTCAGAGAAAGTCAATTCGTCTTGTTGGTGAGTCTTCGCTCACAGACTCACTCACTTCATTGGAACAAACTTAGTAGTAGACTTGTTATCGATCGTTCCACCCTTGGCAATATTTACACGGATGACTCGACGAGTACAGAGTTCCCACCCCTTTGTTGTTAATTTGGAGACCTGTTGAACCTCTCTTGCTCAGGGATATTTTTTCAATGAAACAACTGAGCTTTGGAACTCCTTTGCGAAAGAGGTTTTTCCTGAGGCTTACAAACTTCAAACATTCAAAGTGAATGTTAATTCGTATCTTCTGTCCGGTTCACGCGGTGTTCTTTGAACATTACAGGGTTTTCTTTTCGTGTGAATCTCCTTGAAAAATATTTTAGGGGATCACCCCATTTGAAAACTAAATTGACAATATGCAGTCAAAGTATTATAATACATTACCTTAACTTATATTACGATAACTCATTATATATTAAAATAATAGTATATCATCAGATTGAGATCAAGGATAAAATGTTATTAGTATAGTCAGTCATGGTCAATAATACTGTTATGAATTCGACGATCAACTACAATTTTGTGAAACAATGAAACCCTCTCTCTACGCTCCTGACTTCCTCTACGTCTATGCGTGATTCGAAGAAAACCACGCCCATCGACCGTTCCAGAAATATCGACCGAAGGATCTTCACAGAAGCTGTTGGACTGCATTGTAAAGCTCAAATAAAAAAGTTGAAAAACAAAAGAGGTGCGTTCTTGCATGATTACAATAAATTTCAACAACAATTAACTGAAAGATGGGAAGAACAAGAAAAAAGTAAATTAAATTAGTAATGTCAAATTAAAAAAGGTCAAAAAAGTTGGTTTTGGTGACACTCGAACCCACGACTATAGAGTGCAGATCGTATCAGAGGGCTATCCACAAAGCAACTTGGACTGTATAATTTCAGTTAATTATTGGTAACCAAGTATTTTGTTCTCTGTGATTGGTGGAATTCATATGCTAACTTGTGAATATGAAATTCATATCCATTTATATCCGTTAAGTAAACTATAAAAAAATCTGCATATTTACGGGTGGGATTTAAAAAAATTATGACCATCTTTATCGGAAGAAGAATAAATAGTGGAAATAAAGTCTGCAATCTGTTTACTGTTATTATAGTTTCAAACTTAGCTCAATATTTTACTGGGTCTGGTAGTTCATCTGAAGAACATTTATTATTAAAATAATTCTAGAAAAATTTCGGAATGATATTTATGGATTGGTTGAGCTGGTTCACATTGAATTACTCAAGCAATACTCAGATAAGCTCTTGCATGTTCTTCTCAGTTCTGAGAAAATTATATAGCCCTGATTATCACGAGAATTCAAGTTTCATGGGCATTTTTTTTCTCTGGTATGAAGTATCTTAAATCTGCATTGAACTGCGGTTGTTTGCTAAGTATTTGATGTTACTTTTTTTAACGAAGTTTTGTATTCTTTTTGCAGTAGAGAAGAAAAAAAACAAAATTGCTTCCTCAAAACTTGCTTCTCTCCACGAAAAAAAATCACCTTCCTGAAAGAAGTATCTTTTAAAACTGTTTCTTGAGGCACTAAAATAATTTTATTTTTCTGAACATTCATTTTGAAAAATGTCTAATGTGGAAGTGTCCAAAATAGCACGTTAAAACTGAATTGGGGCCCATTTAAATTTTCAAACGAAAACTAATTGCCAATTCGATTTCCAATAAACTGGATTATCTTTATATAGAACCGTTTCAAGTTGAGTGAGATTCAGGTATAATATTGATAAGAATTGGTTGTTGCTACCTGAGCTTTAGTACCGTATAGTGGGTGTTGACCCCTTCGGCAAACAGGAGCTTTTTCATAATTTATCACACCCTATCTTTCGCTTGTGAAAGCAACCTCTGCAAAATCGAAGAAAACATGGATTTCGAACAACTGGGTGAGCAATCATTTGTTATTTTCTAGCGATTTATTGAGATAATTAGTATTGACTGATATTTTGGTAGAGTGTTGAGAGGGAACATTCTAATGAATGAAGTAAGCAATATTTTCTCCATGAAATGTTTTTGACAGATTGTCGAAAGCTTGACATAAAGCATTGAGATAACTTAATTTTTTAATACACAAAAATGGATTGAAATAATGTAGGTGAGTATTTTCTAACTGAAAAATCGAAGCGAAGTAAATGAAAAGTTTAATATTTTTAAATGGACAGCATCATATCCAACATTTGCCCATATGAAGAATATTTTCTTGCTAAAATATTTTTGCCAGATTGTCCAAAGAAAATAGTCGTTGAAACTTTTTTCTATTCTATGTTTATTATGATATAGTAAAAATTAAAGTTCGAAGCGCCGTTTTCTCAGATACAAACCTAATTTTCATAAAAAAATCAGCGGTGTATTGCAACGTGAAGGCAATTTCCATCGGATTATCAAAATATATAGCATTGCCTTGGAGTATTGATGATTTTTGAAAAAAAAAATGGAGCTTCCCATTTTTATAAGATTTTCGAATGACCAGATGATGTTCTTTGGATAGAAACGTTCAGAGAAATACATGTTTGTTGTGGGTAGCTGAATATGTAATGAATTGAAAACCAACCCAAATTGTTAATGAAAAATACAGGTCCGTATTTAAAAAAAAAGCTTGAATGGAATACAGTTGACAACTTACACAATGTCGCATCGAGAATCAGTTTGTACCAAATCATGGATGATGACCTATTCCTTCGATAGAGAAAGAATAAATTATAAGCCAGGAAGCTCAAGCTACGTATTTTCCTACCTGCTATTCTATGGGAAGATCATATCCAAGAATAATTGAAACAACTATTTTTAATCTCAGGAGTTTTGCATAATTTGATGAGTGCCATATCCATTATTGCAATAGTTGACCTTTAAAAGGTTGGATGTGATAAGTCAGGTACGAATAATTTTCGAAAGAAGGATGAGAGGTTTATACATTTCTGGGTTCTCGTGACAATAGAGTTATGCCTCTTGTTTTATTCATCGATAATAAAATTAACAGGGGGCTGTTTAGATTATAAATCCTTATGATTCTTTCTGAGACTTGCAAAGCCTCCAAAAAATTTTCATCCCTCATTACACAATCTGAGCCCCTTTTCAACGATTCTTCAAACCTTCGTCGCAAATCATCATTTGAAAGGCATTCGCTTTAGAATATCTACAAACTTTCAAAAATTTCGTACTTTCGCTCGAAAAAATTATGAACTTTGAAACAAATCAGTAAAAAATCAAAAACAATTTTAGTTTTTTGCATAAATCTACCTCGAGAAGTTTTGCATATATACGAAATATAGAAAAAATCCTGAAGGCCAAAGAAAATCTTACAAAAATTCCAACTTCGAAACTATACGACCAATGTTTTTGAGTTCGATTCGGAGGTGGAAAGTCTGAAAAAAAAAAAGATTCTCCTGAGGATGCCGCTAGCCCCCAAGCTCCCCAGAAAACTATCAATAATGGGGAATGAACAAATCCAGATCTCATTTATTATTTTATTGGATTAGTGAAAGTTTACGATTCCGGAACTTGCATAATTTGAAATACTTCAAAACACATTTCTCTAAAAATAAATTGAATATTCTGAATCTTCGCTTTCTTATAAATAGTTTTTTTTGTAGAAATTAACTACCCTAACACCACACTGAAATTATTTGACACTTAACGAGCGCGTTTGGTGGTAGGGTAATCGATCTCCATAAAGTTTCAATATTTACAGCAGAGGTTCCTATCTCATCGTTTATTTAAATGGTTCAGGTATAAACGAATGAAAAACACAAAGTGAGCCAAGAAGTTTTTTCAAATATTCCGATTGTTTCGTTGTGTGATCACTTTACTGTTTAAAATAATAATAAATATATTCGAATTCATGCTAGGAGTTCAAACATTGGGGAAAATAATAGTTTCTTGTCTGATAGGTCTCTGTATGCGATTGCACCCTTGGCAATATCCACACGGATGACTCGAGTACAGAATTCCCACCCCTTTGTTGTGAATTCAGAGACCTGTCGAACCTCTCTTGCTCAAGGAACTTTTTCCAATAGAACAGCTGAGTTTTGGAGTTCCTTGCCGAGAGGGATTTTTCCTGAGACTAACAAACTTCATAAATTCAAAGTGAATGTTTGTTCATATCTCCTGTCCCTTGATTCACGCGGTGTTCTTTGAACATTACAGTGCTTCCCTTTCGTGCGAACTCGCATATATAAAAAAAAAAGTTTCAAAAAAAATTGAATTTTGTTCGAATGTTTTTTGTTATGTTAGGAAAACCATTTTTGTATGTGGAAGTGTTTCTATTAGTGAAACATAAAGACAATTAAGAATAAGAACAGTTGATCATAAAAAACAACTTTACTTGACGAGAACACGATGTTGAAATTAGCTGAACACATATTATCAACAAATGGTTTGTGTGCTATTTGTTGATAATATGGTTGAGTGGAATAATATTAATTTACTCATGACATAACAGAATAGAACAAAACAAAAAGGGAATTCAAAGAGGCTGCTTGCATTTTCTTGAACTGAAATGAAGAAATTGCTACTTGTTCATTGAATAAAGATCATTGTTGGACGCCTTTGCTAGAAAGAGAAGTTAGACTTGGAAGTTTCAGTTCGAAGTAGGTTGTGTTGAAATCAAAATTATTGAACTTTCTCATCTATTATTATTGATGCTTTTTTATCCAAGTAAGTCTTTGATGACTTCTAGTAGAATTTAATAATGTAGATGACAGATATCTGACCCAATACTACTTGAGCTGTATAGAATATAATTTTTCTGGTTGTTTAAAACTACTATTATAATTATTTGAGGTTCTTTAGAGTGAATTGCTGAATAAAAAAATAAAGGAAACTCAACAGTGTTTCTGAACCCAAAAATAATGTCAATAATAATCAATAAATGAATCGTTTTTTGCAGAAGAACCTGTTTGCATCAAAGAAAATGCCATCTTGGGCCCTTGGGCCTACCTACCAGATGTGGTCATTACCAAAATTTTCGGGATGTTGAATCAAACAGACAGGAAACATGCATCTCTTGTCTGTAAAAATTGGAGGAACAACTATTTCCGTGGTAGGTGAGTATTCAAATGATGGTTTCAAAAATGTACTTCTTTTTCTTGAAATCAATAATCGATAAAAATGTTCATAAAGCGCTTGTCAAGCCATCAATAAACAACATTTTGTTGGCTATTTTATGTGTTACTAGCTGACCCGTGCCCACTTTAGTTGGCGTTCATTATTTTTGTGATGCAATTATATTGTGTAATCCTTGGCACTAAGTTTTATCAGGTTGATGAAGCTTCCAACAAATACCCGGGATTGTCGATCAAACCTCATGAATTTCGGTTATGTTTCACGAGGTATACTGCAAATAAGCAACATTAGACTTACTGACATATTACTGAAAATAGACTGGTGTTGAGCCAAAGATCGTCAACGTGTTTTTCTAACCTTGTCTTCATATGAGTGAACAAATGAGCACTTTCCAACCTGGAATTGGGTTGGAAATGAGCAAATTTTTGAATGATTTCGATTGAAACCATTACCTTTTTTCCCAATGGATTTAAAAATTGGAATAAATGTAATCAGTATAGCTTATACAATCTATCTTGGCACAGAACTAATAACATCTATGCCCAAGAATCTCTGAGAAGTATATTAAGATCTTTGTTTAGTATACTGAGATGAAAAAACACCCATTATTTGTGTTCACTGTGTTGAAATTTATTCCTAGTTATTTTTTTTTCGTCACGGTCTACGCTACCAGTGTGCAACTGGAGAAATATCTGAGTGTGTGCCAAGATGGATTAAATAAGCTGTACTTAATATTTATTCTGACAAAACGCTGTATTTCAGGTGGTGGCCTAAATTGAAGTTTCCGATCGAAGATGGTGATATAGAGAAAATCAGGTTCCTGACTCGGACATTCGGAAATACCGTGAAAACTGCGGAAATTCAAATTTATTCATTTTCCCAAACTTGCGTCCAGGAGTTTATCAATCTGTTAGAGCAACTGTCTTCGGATTATAAATTGAAATTTCTCCAAATAACAACTCCCCAGAATGATGAGAGGTGAGTTGGTTTATTGAATTGAATCTGAAACTTTTTATAGAGAGCAATAACCCTAACACCAAACTGTTATTATTCGCACTCGACGCGCGTTTCGTTAGCAAGGTTAGCATCTTCAGTAGGAGAAAATTGATACTAAATCTAAATCTAGGGTTAGTTGTTTATATACCTAAAGTTTTCCGGTCCGATATGGACTTTGTTTGTTACCGCTATCTGTATCTGTATCAAAGTTTGTTGGTCCGACACCTGTTATTATTGATTATTCTGATTACTTTCTCAACAATAAATTGAAAAGCGGACTGAAAGGGATAGGTCCTTTCTTACCATTCATGCTGTTTTTACATTTTGCTATTTCTAGACTCTCACATGCATCGAGTGGTCTTGTGTCATGCATTTGCTTTATCAGTTCAAGATTGCTTTCACCAATTTTGTGGTCAAACTTTTACACCATGATTTGGAAAAAAAATAGTAATTCAACCTGACATTTTAAATTAATTTCTCTGATTCTCAAGTTGGTCAAGGTATTGCTTATTTGGGATATGTTGACTTGTCATTTTTGTTTAACCGGTTCTGTCAGAAAGCTTAATAATAACTATTTCAAACAAATCATATAGGTATATCCAGCATATTTCGTTAAATGAAAAAAATTCACCATCATAAGTTACACCATATGCTAAAACTCATATGGACACTAGTTCAGTCTATCGCCCTTTCATAATTTTAGGCCATTAAAGTTGGTAGAAATGTATTTTGCATTATTCACAGGTATATCTACATTATTTAGGGGCTGTAGATCATGTTTAATTTTTGAACTGTCAAAAAAATCCATTTGAACATCGTGGCGCCTCGCAAAAATTTCCGGGTATATTTTAACTGCCATGAATAAGTAGATATTTGAAATTTTCATATGAATAATTTTTCTCAATGTTGATGAAATCGGCGAAATATATTATTCTCTTTTTTGTAGGTCTCTACTGCCTGATGAAACTATAAAGAAAATGGATTGTCTCCTTTCAGTGTGTTTGTCGCGGGTCACAGCCTTCTACATCAAAAGTATAAGGAATTTCCCGCTCACTGCGGCCAGTTTATTGGAGAAACTGAACCCAGACCTGGTGACACATCTGAGATTGGCTTCATTTAGTCTCAGCAATGTGATACACCATGACAGACTGTTCGAACCCACACTGTTGAAGAGATTCACAAAATTAGAGGTAAGATTTATCCGATAACAAAACTGTCCTTGGAACATGATGAATAATACTATAACAAACAAAGTGGAATATAATTTCATCCACAAAGTTTTTATGGTGCTTTTCTTCCACAGGGTTCAGTTCTGGCTCCCACTTTGTTTCTGCTTCATATCAATGATTTGCTCGAGAAAACATCTTGTTCAGTACATTGTTTTGCGGGCGACAATACTCTTCATACTAGTTTCTCTTCCAGAGTCCCTATACCAGCTCGAGAAACAAAAATTCAAAGAAACATTCACGTCAGTAAATCTAACGATGACTTGGTAAAAATAATACAATGGGGTAACATGAACTTGGTGGAATTTAATGCTACGATAAACCCAGACATGTCTCTTCTTAAAATGAACCGATCTATAATCATTTAGTATTCAGATGTCAGGAGTTACTATTCCTACAAAGTCAAGTATCTCGATGCTAGGAATTACGACCAGTAATAATCTCTCATGGTAAAACCATGTGAAATCGATCGCTAAAGGTGCTTCCCAAAAACTTGGATTTCTATTTCGTGCGAAGAAATACTTCACTTCTCGTCAGCTTCTGATGATCTACAAGGCTCAGATACGACCTGTCTTGGAATATAGTTCTCATGTGTGGGGCTTGGCAACAGAACATTCATTGAGGCATCTCGATTCTATTCAGAAAAAGGCAATCCGTCTTGTTGGTGATAACAGACTCGCTCACTTCATTGGAACATCGTAGGAGGGTCGGAAACTTGACCCTTGGCAATATCTACACGGCTGACTCGACGAATACAGCATTCCTACCCCTTTGTTGTGAATTTGGAGAGCTGTCGAACCTCTCTTGCTCAGGGATCTTTTTTCAATAGAACAGCTGAGCTTTGGAACTAGGGAATGTAATCCCGGGATCCCGGAATAAAAAATCGTTTGGGATTTTGAAAGGTCAATTCCGGGATTTTCGGGATCTGAAAAAAGCATATTGTTTCTCCGATTTCTCCTAAATCATTGAAAGAAAGATTAGAGGAGGAATTGGAGAGAAACAACCAGCTGCGAAATGAAAAAGATTGTCCCGTTGGCATCAGTTCAGTGAATATGATTAAAAGAGAAATGATTCTTTATGAGAATGGAGGAAATTTGGGGGCAAATCTCTTGACAGCATTCAATCTCCTATCATATATTCGACCAACTAGTGTCTAATCAGAAGGAGCATTTTCTGCCGCTGGTACATTGTGCACTAAAGTAAGGAGCAGATTGAGTGATGATTCCCTGGATACGCTTTTATTCCTGAGGAGTTACTTCCAGAACCAGGACTGAATATAGAGTACACCAAGAAAATATCTATTTTTTTTTAACAGTTCTTTGTAGCAAACCAGAAATTTTAATTCAATATTATCAAGTTTCAAGTTTTATTTTTCATTTATATATGGATTATTGTTTGATTTTATTTATGTTTTGATTAAAACCAAATTCATCATATGAAGTTTTAACAGTTTTTCAAGTGAAAAATGGATCCCGGGATCAATCCCGGGATCCCGGGATCGAAAAATTTCGATCCCGAAATCCCGAAACACTGATCCCGGTCCGGGATTACATTCCCTATTTGGAACACCTTGCCATGGCTTTTAAAAAGTTCAAAAATTCAAAGTGAATGTTAATTCGTATCTCCTGTCCTTTGATTCACGCGGTGTTGTTTGAACATTACAGGGCTTCCCTTTCGTGTGGATCTGCTTATAAAAAAAACAGCGTCGTCGTAACTTTGACATTGCAAAGATGTGGTCAACAGTTTTCTTCAGTAGGGTCTTCAGCCTTCAAAAAAGTTAAAGATAATAACAATTTTCTTGGCCAATTTCTTAGTGCTACATATGGGTATAATATAAAAAATAATGGAAAAATATTTTGAGAGTATTAAGTGTGATATTGGGGTGTATGTCGTGAATTTTTTCATTTCAATGCCATCGTAGCTTTCAAACGGTTGAACATTTTCGTATAGTTCTTGTTCAATTTTTGATATGTCCTCAATGTCATGGACTTGGTAAAGAATTTTTAAAAATACCCATTTGTAGTAGAAAAACAAGTGAGTACCAAATTTGCAAAACAATTTCTTACGATTGAGTACAGTAATAAATGCTGAATAATCGGTCTGACCAAGTTCATAACACAAAAAATAATTGAAAAAATTCTTTTTTTTTTGTTTTTGTCTTTATGTCGTTTCAAAAATATATAAATATAGAAAAGTAAACTTATAGCGTCAATATCACAGTTCTTTTTGCTGGCAGCTACTCTGGGCAACAACCGTAAATTTATTTGCTGGCCGTCATCCTGGGTAAAATATTATTTTGCGGACTCTGTACGCGGCTGCGAAATGCTTGTTGCACGAAAATGTAATTTCGCCCCTGAATGTTAAAAGGGTATGAGAAATACCATACTGGATTTCACCTATGAATTCCAGGCATTGACCATAGACTACGCCGACGTATCCGAAGAGCTGCTGTCGACACTGGATGCAGCCAAAGACTTGAAAAATCTAATGGTTTACATCCAGGGGAGCGAGCAAGTTTGGCCTGGCGATAACCTACAACCTTGGGAAAGATTCAAACGACAGCATCGCCATTGCCTCGTAGTGTTGATATTCAATATGGCACTATGTTCTGAGGACTACTTGAGACGGTTTACTTTCTGTAACGTCGCCGTCTTCTTGGCAAGCAGGTAAGTCTCCATATTTGTGATTGAGAAAAAAATCGGACATTTTTTACTCGTCATGCATTGAATCATCTGTACGAACAATTTGTTCGAGCCAGTTCTAACTTCTCTATACAGTAGGTTTATAGACTTACAGCTGTCAGGAAACAACTACTCCCCTGGCTGATAGCACGGACTTCATCCGACAGATGTTAATGCAGAATCCTTCACAGAAGACATTCCAGCCTTTGGCGATTAATTTTCAATTATTGGGACGGGCACACTTTTAGATCGGTTTCGGGCTGATTGGTCCTTTGTCATTACAGGATAGTCTCTACTACGTTCGCATACAAGGGTGGGGGAGAGGTCTGGCTGAGTGTGACAAGATGTGACAAAGGGGGACGGGGGGTATACGGCAACGTGACATTCGCCGTTTATTATTTTTTGACATGAGCGCTAGAAGCCAGCGTGACCACTTTTGGTAGAAATCTATTTTTTTAGTAGATTTCTGACGAAAATTGAAAAAGTTGGTATGAAAGAAATCTTCAGTAGATTTTGGTAGAAATCTACATGTGCGACATCTAACGAATTCCTAAACTCGTCAGACTTTTTAATCAAATCTATAGTGACTCCATCTTTGCGAATGAATTTTCAGTTGAGAATGCGAATTAATCTTGTTACAATACACTGTATTTCACTATACAAATGAAACAAAATAAAGCAATTTTTTCCTGTTTCACTGTGTTATTGAGCATATTGAATCTTCTGATTATGTAAAATATGTATATTATTTGTAGCCATCCATTAATGAATATTTTTAATTTTCAGAATTTGTGAACTATCATTTAGAATTTATCATACTCAGCAGGGGAGGGGGTCTTAGTTTTTGTGACGAAATATTTCTAGGAAAGGCCACAAAAAGTGTGACACAGCGTGACAATAGGGGGGGGGTCAAAAAAAGGTGATTTTAGTGTGACGTATTTTATGAACGGCCCCCTATCAACTTGAAGTCGATGGTTTCCCGTAATCAAATACGTTTTTCCTAAACCGTCATTTCATTTTCTATGGACGATGGCTTATTTTGCTGGATGTTAGCTTCGGCACATTTTTCGAGGTTTGATACTCTCGAATCAAAAAGATTTTTTATTATGGGAAACCATTGATTTTGACTCGATGGTGTGAATAACCTCCGTCCGAAACCTGTCTTCAAGTGTGTCCAATAATGGAAAATTCATTCCGCCAATTTTATCCCCAGAAGCCTATACAGATTTTTTTTGTGAAGAATCCTGCACGGACACTTCATTATCCTAGCCTGGTGATTAGTTGTTTTCTGACAGGTATTACTCAATTAACCTACTGTGTTGGTGGATTGGGACTAGCCTGAATCGATTTTTCCTTTTAATTATTTGATTTATGGTCAGTCTTCGAGTGTGCCCACAGACTATGTGAAATATTCATGTGTATTTCTTCAAAAATAGGCAGTGTCTAGAACCACGCTGACGTGTATCTTGAATCAGAAATTCCTTCACGCGAAATGTGTTATATGAGGAAGCTTATGTTAACGTTTCACGTGGATCTTTAGCTCTTGATTAATCCATGCCAATTTCATTTGGAGCATTACCTTTGTGATGTCACCTGAAGTATTGATCTTGTGATCAATTCACGGTAGTTTCGTTTACCATGTTTTCATTATGAAGATGCATTATTGAGTATGAAGGTGTGAACAGAATTATTTCCTGAAGAATAATAGTAATGTATTTAACATATTTTTGGAATATTCAAAAACGCTCCAAATGGGAGACAAAAAAAAATAATTCTTTATTATTTTGTCCTCATAGTTGAATCCATAAATGATATTCAAAAATATGTCATTTACATCAACATGTGTATGTCAGAGTTCATAGTCCATGTTATAACCGCCATGTTTCTCAATTTAGTGACTTCACCAAATGTTGCATTGAAGGCCCAGCCCATGCTCATTTCTAGATATATTTTGTTCATAAACAACTTGATTCCAAATGGTTACTTCATTCCAGTTGGATTATAACCTCACCATTGGATCTTCTGATACATAGTTCGCCACAGCTCTACCTTCTAGGCGCATTAGAGAGAGCATTTGAAAGAAATCTAAAATGTAACAAATCCTTTTTTTTAACCCGTTAGACAATGAATTTCAATAAAATACGAAGTACGTCTTCCATCACTTCTGTTGAAGAATATTTATGCAAAATTTAAAGTAGATTGAAGTACGTTGTCCCATATTAATTTTGAACTTGTTTTTTACCCTATCAGGGGTGGAATTTCGGAAGACCCTTTCTTAACGGATCCCTACGTCATACGAAGAACACACCTTCCAAGTTTCAGATCCCTACGATCAGTGGTTTAGGCTGTGCGTTGATCAACCCCTAAAATAACTTTCTACATCTCTTCAACCCCGTTGAAACACGTCTTCCATCAATTCTATGAAAGGATTTTTATACAAAATTTGAAGTAGATTGGACAAAGGTATCACGTTGTTCCATACAAATTTGGCGCCAGTTTTTCACCCCCTTGGGGTTGGAATTTCTGAAAACACGGTAAAACGGAATGAACATTATTCTATGTCCGTCTCCTGGTTCAAAGCTACCTCCCCTCCAACTTTTAGTCAAATCGGTTCAGCCGTTCTTGAGTTATAGAAGATATAAAATATACTATGCCATTATATTCGGTGCTTTCATCGAACCAAAGTGGAAAAAAAAATGAAGTTGCCATTTTTATAAGGAAAGAACAGAATCAAATATAATTTGACATTTCGAGGAAAGACACGAACACATTCAAATACATTCCAAATGACTCGAATCATTGTCCACAGCATAAAATGGCGGCACTGCAATTCCTTGTCCATAGGTTAATAACCTTTCCTTTGAAAAAACATAAGTACGACAATGAAAGGAGAGTGATTAGGTACGTAGCTGAAGTGATCGGTTTTAACCCAGAGATAGCTGTTGAAGATAATTAGAAAATGTAAATTCAGGGAAACACTTCGAAATCTTCTTTTCAAAAAAATGAGATAAATTAAAAGTTTATTGTAATTCTATGTAAACCTCGTTACATTAGAGGACATGAAAATATATTTGATAAAGTGAATATGAAAGTTGTATATAAAACTTCTCATAAAATACAACAGCTTCTTGGTAACACAAAAGATAAAATAGAAAACTCAGAGAAGTAGGGATTTTACGAAATCAGCTGAAAAGATTGCAACAACAAGTAAATCGGCCAGAGCCAACGAGCTATCAAAACTCGTTTCAAAGAGCATTTTGCACACATGAAAAACGAAAGGGTAGAAAAACCCAGTGTCGCCCAACCCGCTCTAGCAAATGACCACAAAATTGGTGAAAGCCGTCTTAAACTGATCAAGCATGTGCATGACACAAGTTACTGGATGCATGTGAGAGTCTAGATATAACAAAATGTAAAAACAACATGAATGGTGACAGGGGACCTATCCCTTTCAGCCTGTTTTTTCAATTTATTGTTGAGAAAGTAATCTGAATAATCAATAATAACAGATGACGGACCAACAAACTTTACAGATAGTGACTGCACTACTTCAATATTGAGAAATTAATTGGAATATTTCCATCGTATGTTAAAAATCACATATGAAGCGTGACATTTTCGATCATTCACAGCGAATATTTACATCGTATGTTGAAAATCCCATATGAAGCGGGATATTTTCGATCAATTACAGCGATGAATTCCCGACGGGACATTTGCGGGCTGGTAAATACCCGGTAGGTATCGAAAAATACCCGCTCGGCGCGTGTATCTATAGTAACGATTGTTAAAATGTACATTTGTCGTCTTGACAGGCACAAATACTGAATTTCAAACGTCGTTGTTTTAACTCCGGAAATATTCGACCGAATTACACTCGTGCATCAAAATAAACCTGATAATTTTTCATTCAAGCATGTTGTCAGTAAAAAAACTTCATTCGGTTATTTTTATATTTTGCCAAAAGAGCCCTCCTCCCTCGGAGTTGGGCTCTTTCGACAAAATATGAAAAAAAACTCATGCAGTTTTTAGACAACATGCTTTCATGGAAAATTATCGTAAATTTTAAAGCACTTGTGTAATTACTCCCAAATAATTTACAGTAACAAACAAAGTCCATATCGTACCGGAAAACTTTAGGTATATAAACAACTAACTCTAGCTTTAGATTTGGTATCAATTTTCCTGTCCTGAAGATGCTAACCTTGTTAGCGAAACGCGCGTCGAATGCATAAATATCAGTTTGGTGTTAGGGTAATTGATCTGTAGAAAAAGTTACAGGAATTTTTGAGCCGAGATCCACGTTAGCGTGGTTATAGACACGGCCTTAAAACTACTGTTTCTATGAATTGAATGTGAATGACAATCATCATTTTTTTATTAAAGGTGAAGACCGATCGTATTGCCCGTGACAGTCTAACTGTCTGAATGACCACTCATCATTGAGAAAAAATGGCGGGAGAGTCGAGGAAAGCCCAAGTCTTGTTATCGGATGACACGTAACAAGCGAACTGGGACTGATGGAAATGGAGATGAAACTGAGGAGCCTGGAAAAGGACTGATTCGCGTTTTGAGTCATTATTCATTCTGAATCTGAATAGAAGTGGCTGTTACTTGATGAAAATCCATATTAAACGAATAATATACAGTAGCCTGTAAGATTTTCACATAATATGGTTTACTAAACCGCGACACGTGTTTCGCTATACAATAGCTTCCTCAAGCAGGAATTTTGAATTATTTCTGAACTCTTCTTTAAGTTTGATGTTCCTGGTTGAGGAAACTATTGTATAGCGAAACACCTGTCGCGGTTTAGTAAACACCAATATGTGAAAATCTTACAGGCAACTGTATATTATTTGTTCATTATTTATTTGCTATTATATTATTTCCCCAAATTTTTTTTGGTATTACTCTACATTGTAGTCATCAAATAATATCAGGTTTTATGCTGGATGGTAGTGGTTCGGACTTCCATTGTCTATATTTTTTTCTAACTCTATTCAAACCTGTTGCTGAGAACGAAAGAATAAAAATACAAATCAAGTGAGAAAATCAAATCCCAAACGAATGGTTGAAAAGGATTTTTTGGTCAATAATGAAATTAAAGTTTTATTGATCAAAAAATAATGTTTTTACAAAAAAATCGAGATATCGAATATGAAATATTGGTCAAAAAATTTAAATAAAGATATAAACGATTTATATTGTGACAGGAAAATTGAGATATCGAATTTGAAATATAGACCGTGGGCATATGAGAACTGTCAATCAGCTTGCTGGACAAACAAATCGTATTCCATAAACAATAATGGTAATTTAATGAGATTTTTATTACAAAATGTTTTGATCATACCGTTGCCCATTTCAACTTATTAGTACTTTAGTAATTAATTGCCTGAATCTACAATTCACGTCTATTAAAACCCGTTTCAAAGAGCATTTTGCACACATAAAATACGGAAGGGTAGAAAAATCCAGTATCGCCCAACACGCTCTACACAATGATCACAAAATTGGTGAAAGCAATCCGAAACTCATCAAGCATATGCATGACACAACACTACACGATGTATGTGAGAGTCTAGAAATGATCAAATGTAAAAACAGCATGAATGTAGGAGAGGGACCTATCCCTTTCAGCCCACTTTTCAATTCATTATTGAAAAAGCGATCAGAATAATCGAAGGTAATACCACGAGTCCTTCAAATTTAATCGATAAATTTTCATTATCCACAAAAACTTTTTTATTTGGCAAAGTATGAAAACAAACCGATTGATCTAATCTAATTCGGTTTGTTTGAATGCTTTTGCCTCAAAATAAAAAGGTTTGAGTGTTTCGAAAATGAAAATTTATGTTATTAAATTTGAAGAACGAGTTGTATTTGGAGAGATTATGTTTTGAATAAGCAGAAGGAAGAACAATTTAATTGATCAGTATTTCATTTACATAAGAAGGAAAGGAGAATAGGTGAAAATTTTACACATTTGAAATGTCCAACAACGATGTATGCCCTCTGTGATCCAGAAGATATATGATGCTTACGCAGTGAATATGATAATGTTGCCGACGATACCAAGAGATGGCGTCACACCTCTCATTGTACAAGGTTGATAATTGAAAATTTCTTATGAAATGAAAATCGCGCCAGAAGGAACATAAAATCATTCGTTATGTCGTTGTATCAAAATCTTCATACAACGGTTTCTTCTGATACAACAAAAAATGAATTGTATTTAATAAAAACTAATTGTACGCCATCTTCATTTGAGTTCAGAAACCTTAAATATTTGAATCGGTCGTTCGCTATATCTGTCATAAAGTTGGGGTTATGAGCTATTTACGTGTTTGAGTGTTCATTGAAATGTGTTATGTTATGATTATGCTGAAAAAGTGAGAAGTGAATGACTATTAATAATAAGGTAACTCTTCATTCATGATAATTTATATAAATATGAGCCAGTTCAATAGAATCGACGCGGTAAACCATATAGTTTTGACAGTTCAAAGGTAAACAACGTTTTATCGAAAGGACCAGGCAGTATTATCGGTATAATACCCAATGATTGGCTAGAATAACCATAGAATAACCCGCTACAATTGGTTGAAATGCCAAAAACGTTACATTTTGACAAGTGAAAAATATAATCAATTATAACAGATGACGGGCCAACAAACTTTGCAGGTAGTGACTGCACTAGTTCATTATCGAGAAATTAATTAGAATAATTAACAGTAACAAACAAAATCCATATCGGACCGGAAAGCTTTAGGTATATAAACAACTGACCTCAGCTTTAGATTTGGTATCAATTTCCTTCTCCTGAAGATGCTAACCTTGTTAGCGAAATGAGCGAAAAATATCAATTTGGTGTTAGGGTAATTGATCTCTAGGAAAAGTTTCATGTTTTCTAGTGTCAAAAATAAAAGGGAATCGATGGAGTGAAACCTTATCTCTGCGCATTTGTAGATCCGTTTGTTTGTCCTGCAGGCTGGATTTACAACTGTCATTTACTGTCGTCTGTCAGATGTGTCTGCGGTCTATTAGTCAAAAAAATCAAATGAAGAAATGAATGAAATACTATAAATGAATGTTAAAAACAAGTTTCAAGTTGAGTTTACTCAATACTTTTCGATTATCCGCCATCGTCACCACCCAATGACAATTTCGGATACCAGATCCTTTCATGCCTTTCAAAATTCAGCACATATTTTCATTTTCACTTACTTTATTTTTATTTTTTAATGGAACAAGATAAGGGGTTGGGTAGTGGCGTCAACTTCAGGAGTTGAATGTGCCCAACTTATGAATTAACTAGGTCATACCTTTTTACGTGTGATTCTAAAAATTTTAAAAATTAGATGTCGCCCTTATTGGATCGTTTTTTTCACATATAAATTAGGAAATAGTGATAGAACAATTAAAAGTTTAATTCTGTAATACATTTGGAAATTAGATGACTAGCCAAAGGAATCATCTGGATATGAACTCCCCTAGATTCTGATGCTGATCCACATTCTGATTCACTGATAAAGTCAAATGAAGAGACATCGCTATATTTCATCTGAAAAAACTTATTGGACTATTTCCTCTCATACTTAAGATCATCTAATATACCAGATCTCAATTGTAACACTCTTTAGATGAAAAATAGGCGAGGAGCATCTGTACTGATATTTGGAATGCTTCAAACTTATACCGTCGTACGTAGAATTTGAAAATCTATTCAAAAATTGAAAACTTTTATTGTCACTATATCCACCTGAACAGTATACATTTATGAGTATTCAAATGTTCAATACGTCATTACACTGGCTACCACAAAAATATATCGAGATGCGGAGTATTTCCGATCTAGTTACCATACAGTCCAAAACAATTGAGTCTGATGATTGTTTTTCTTGCACAAGACAGAGATATCTTTGATTGCAATAATCTTAACAAAATACAAGTATTATTATCAATTTTTCAATACGTACTCCTTTGAGTCAATTGATATACAAAAAGTAATGTTTTCTGAGACAGAAACCATTGCGGACTTGATCCTGATCGTCATTGTGTCCCGAATAAATAAATGAATTCTAGGAATGACTGACTACAGCCACACAACCCAGGCATTGTACACTATAAATTACTATGTATCACATATTGTTTTATCACTAGAGCTCAATTGAGGCACTCATGATTTTGAATCGTACAAAAAACCTATTTTCATCCGTCAATGACCACCTTCTTCTTTCGCAACTTCACGGCTTCTCAATGCTGCCGCCTCGACTGCCCCTATCACAGCTGCCCGGAATCCTGGAAAAAAAATACAATCCTATGAAATAGAAAGTGATACAGGTGGTCTAATGTGTAAAGTATTGAATTAAAAGTGATGTTCGTTTGAGAGGAACTTAGGTAGTTTGACAGACGAATGAATTGACATTGAACATCAAAATTCACGTTCTTCTTCTACCTACTTTTCACATCTCCATAAGCAAATTTGTGATTTCCCAAACAAATATTTGTATTCTTCACGTTTGTGGAGAGAAATAGTACGTGTAATTTGGGTGAACATTATTTGCTCTAGTAGAAATTCAATGAAATCATTCAATTTGAAGTAATCTGATCGAACACAACCAATCAGAACAAAATTATACTGAATATTTCCCTCATATATAAAATGTCCCATAAGAGCAATGCAATTATCGAAAACTTACAGCGGTAATTGCATAGTATCAAGTCACCATAACAACACATTTGAAACCGTATCGCTAGACGTCAATAAACAACCCAAATAAATGTCAGACAGACTTCAAAAATAGAAAAACATTTCGCGTTTAGGTGAGTACTCCATACAATCTATAGAGGAAAGTATAAATGAACAAAAAATAACATTTCCTCGAGAATTTCTTTATTCGTGAAATATTCCAATGAATATGATTAAATGACCAGATAATTTTGCATTCAAGCGTGATATCTTATAAAAATTGCAAGAGTTTCTTTTCATATTTTATAAATAGCCCTCGTACTTCGGACTCGGGCACTTTCGCCAAAATATGAAAATAAACTTGCAATTTTAAGATATCACGCTTTCTTGCAAAATTATCTTCATGCACTAGTGCAATTATAACCGAAAAGACTCCATGGGCTTTTTTCACTCTATTATGTTATTGCTATGGATACATACAAATTGATTTATTTCGATTTTGAAATCTGGGATATCAATGAAATTATAAAATCGAATACATCAAAAATTATAGTTTTCAGTCAAGAATTTGTATGAAAAGCAATCATGAACTTTCGCAATGATAGAAAGTATCATTTAAATGGAATTCGGGAGGTGGAAGAATTGGCGTTAATTTTAAAGGAGTGCGCTGTGAACATGACAACAAAAGATGCTAGAGAGGTCACGGTCAGAACTATGTGGAGCTTAGCAGGATGGATTGTTTTTTTTCTTAATTTCTATCAAAAACAAGCAAAAACTTTTCTATCCGAATAACCCTCGATCATTGATAAATGCTCAAAAATTTTAAAACAAATTTCTCAAGCTTGTAGCTCATTGGAAACGCCAACGGCGTCCATCTGTTTTCCAGCAACATGCTTTCGAAATCTGTCCTAGAGCAAGAAAAAGTGACTTTGTGAATCAGCATTTTGATGTTATTTCTCTTATGGGTAATCGCACGTTAAAAGGTAAGGCCTCGTTGATCCATTGCTCGCACAAGTTTCGACTTCTGAGGGTTGACGTTCGTCAGCTGGTTAACGAAAACGAACAATTTTAGAACAATTTTTAGAACAATTTATAGAAGATTTGTATTCTTTTTGCGTTGACTCAGAAGAGAAAAAGTCTAAAATCATTTCCTCTATACTTCCTTCTCCCGATAAAAAATATCATGTTCCTGAATATCTCGGATAAGTAGTTAAGAGTCATCGAGAAGTCAATTGATCCAGAGAGATTCCTCAAAATCGACTGTTTTATCCAGCGCGAAAAAGGACTAGAACCGAAGGATTTTGACAGAATTCTCATCGGAAAAGATCGACTTCATTAAAGAAAACCAACCAATTGCCGGATGATTTAAGTGTACATAATTCGTCATGGCTTAAATTCTCGAACAAAACAGATGAAAAAGTACAACAGGCAGAGGTATTTGCTAATAATAATCATCTGGAACAACTGATGGATCAACCCACTCGTATTCCTATTTTTCAATACACTGGACCTGTTTCCCACTACTACAAATTCACCCGCCTTAGGTGATTCTGATCACCTTTAACCAAAGAGGTTGGATCATAAGCCACCACTGCCACACAAAAATCGAATATATTCGCTGGAAATTCTACTCTGGATTCATCAGGAAAATAACCCTCCGAATATCATGTCTCATGTCAAAAGATAAGAAATATTTTGATGGACCTGATATTTTTCATTATGTTGACAATTTAACTCATGTATAAAATATCCCATAAGCCGCCGTGATTTTGTCATTATGACAGCGATAAAACTTTGCCCTAAGTTTTTCAGCAATTATTTCCCTCAATGCGAATAAACAGTTGAAGGCTAGACTGCTTTTACAGAGTTTTACAGCGATTAAATGCACTAGACCTTTTAACCGATTAAAATGTTCGAAATAAACCGGGCGTTTGGATCACTTTTCAGGTACTATCTCTGGTACTATATTGTTCCTGTGTTCGATTTTGATGTTTCCTGAGTTTACATGTTTTCTGGAAATAATCTAAACATATATCCCTCCTTCACCAAGTTCAATCACCAAAATGCGTGCATTTCCATGATTTTCAAAATTTTGCTTTCAAGCAAATGCTTTCGCGTATAATAATTTAAAATAAAAAACCTCGACCTGCGGTCTCGGGATTTTATCAAATTATCATACACTCAAGTCATTTGCTAAGCAACATTTCGAGAATCATGGAAGTGCAGCACACATTTTAACCGAATAAACTTGGTGCACCCGGGATATAACCCCCGACAAAACGGAACCTAACCCTTGAAAGCATGGCAACCAGAATTGAAAACAAATCTTTGACGGTGTCTTTGTCAATTTTTCACTTGCGTTGTCAAAAGAGTGTATCTGATCTGTGAAAATGAAATATAAGAATTGTGTTTTTAACAGTTGTACTTTTCCATTGATTGAATAAACTGAACTGTATTCATTAAATTGTCGTATCGAATTACACTCAAGCTTTTTACATTTACAGGAAAGATGCGAACACATTCAGATACATTCCAAATGACTCAAATCATTGTCCACAACATAAAATGGCGGCATTGCAATTTCTTATCCATAGGTTAATAACTTTTCCTTTGAAAAAAGATAAGTACGACAATGAAAATAGAGTGATTAGGTACGTAGCTGAAGTGAACGGTTTAACCCGGAGATAATTGATAAGATAATTTGAAAATGTAAATTTAGGGAAACACTTCGTAAATCTTCGACTTTTCAAAAAGATGAGAGAAACGAAAAATTTATAGTAATCCCATATGAACATCAATAAACTAGAGGACTCCAACAGATATTTGACAAAGTAAATATGAAAGTTGCTATAAAACTTCTTACAAATTACAACAGCTTCTTGGTAGCCCAAAAGATAAAATAGAAAACTCAGAGAAGTTGGGAATTTACGAGATCAGTTGTCAAGATTGCAACTAGTACATCGGCCAGAGCCGACGAGCTATTAAAACCCGTTTCAAAGAGCATTTACACACACAAAATACGGAAGGGTAGAAAAATCCAGTGTCGCCCAACACGCTCTAGACAAGGACCACAAAATTGGTGAAAGCAATCTGAAACTGATTGTGCATGACACAACACTATTCGATGCATGTGAGAGTCTCGAAATAGCAAAATGTAAAAACAGCATGAATGGTGACAAGGTACCTATCCCTTTCAGCCCACTTTTCAATTCATTGTTGAGAAAGTAATCGGAATAATCAATACTAACAGATGACGGAACTTGCAGGTAGTGAGTTCATTATCGAGAAATTAATTAGAATAATTAACAGTAACACACAAAGTCCATATCGGACCAACAACTTTAGGTATATAAACAACTAACCCTATCTTTAGATTTGGTATCAATTTTCTTCTCCTGAAGATGCTAACCTTGTTAGCGAAACGCGCGTCGAGTGCAAAAATATCGGTTTGGTGTTAGGGTAATTGATCTCTAGGAAAAGTTTTCAAGCTTTTTTTTTGCCGAAGAAAACTTGATATTTATGATTCGAGTTTAGTTGCCTTCCGGCAAATTAACTCAAAAATCCGCCAGAAAAAATTACTCTTCCTATGGACTCGTAATTTTTTCAGAGGCAGTTTTTTTCCTTGAGTTGGCAGGCAACAAAATTCACATTGAAATGTCAAGTTTACTTCGACAAATAAAGCTCTCGTGTAATTATAAGTGACAAATAGTGCTTGCTAAATATTTGATGTTACTTCTCTATTATCCACCAAAATAATCGGAACTTTTTCCCCACCTGCTTTCTCTAGAAAATGTAGACCAGCAGCCGTCGTTCCAGAAGGAGACGCAACGTTATCTTTGAGAACGCCTGGATGCATTTCTGTGTCACGAACCATCTGGCCTGCTCCAAGAACTGTTTGGGAAGCTAATCTGTAAGCTAGATCTCTCGGCAAACCCATCTTGACCCCGCCGTCTGCTAAGGCTTCTATAAGTACGAAAATCTGAAAATGAAATGTTTTTTATTTCAATTGATAGATTTGGTAGTCCAGAGACACTATTATAGGGTGATTTATATGGAAGTTTCTTCTGCTTGAAGCTTGCTAAACTCAGCTTATAAAACTGACTTATTTCAGACAATTTCAGGCAGCTAAAAGAAAATGGGTATTCATTATTGTTATTATCATTACTAATGAGTGATGAATGAAAGTGTGTAAAAATAAATGATACTATCTATGGTGGCCTATTCAGGTTGAGAAATAGGTATAGCAAAATATAAAAACAAATTTAGCTGAGAATGTATCTTATGTGCCAAACTCTGGATTTGATTCAACCGTTTCTTTCATGTTATCACTTGCACTACTGTTTTTCGTCTCTCATATTACAACAACTATTGTAGTATGAAACTGATTCCAATGAAATATATTAGCAACGATTCTGAAATATTTCATGCTCTCAAAATAAACAGGTTTGGACCATGTTTTTAGTCACTGAAGCAGGATATAGTTGAATATACACTCTGTAGTCCATTTGCTACAAATGAAAACATCGCTGAAATTACAAAAATCGTGAAAGAATATTGTTACAAATGATATGATTTTGAAGTATATTTGTGACAGATAGAATTTATTTCATCATAATATCAACGAATATTTATGGGACATACTCTTTGGAAGTATACAAATTATGATTTATCTGTGTTGATGAAGTACCTTTCGATTGTGGAAACATATACACATTTTGTCTGGTAGCCCTTGAAAGTTTTCTCTCATACGATTTATGAAATAATTTTGTGCTTCAAAATAGAAGAGTTATCGCAAAAAAACATTCATGGGGCGCAAATCATACCTGTCTAAAATTCCAAGAATGTTTGGTAAGGAAACTGTAATGAAACAGTGTTTTTCAGGAATTAGAGATTTTTCTCTGAAGTGGGATGGGAAGATTGAAAATGATATAGCAAAAAAGGAGATAGATGTAGTTCGAAAATACACCATGGTCCATTCAATTGATTTCTAATTTGAGCACATATGAAAGGCCTCCCGAGAATACTTGAGAATGAAAATTTACGTTGTTATTCTCGTTGAGTTCACCTGAATCACAGGAAGCACATCGCTGCAGAGAGTGGCAGAGAGATTGTCTCTTTGCCACTCTATGACAAGATGTAAGAGAAAAGATCCAAAAGCACCCCCATTGCTGCTTTTGGATATTGAAAGATTAATTAGGATAATTATTAGATGAAGTCATAGTAATACCGGAAATGGGTCCGATATGAAGAATATTGCAGGTAGTACCTCGCCACCTTCGACAGTTTACAATATTGTTACTGCGGTATTGGTACAGTTTCTAGTCGGAATCGATACAAACTAATTACTAGATTTATTTCCGGGAGATATGATTGATTTCAATAATGAGTTCTAAAATTCATATTCGATTGGAATGGTCATAAAGGAATGCAAGATATACATATCAGTACGAGAATACATATGTTATACTTTTCAGTTGCCAACAAAATATAGAAAATATAAAAATAAAGAAATTATAAAAAGAGTCTCAACAAACATTGGCATCGATGTATCTCCTGAAGATTGGTGTTGGACTTTGAAAATACCAATAAGAATCGAAATTATTATAAATATCAAATGTTCGCGAAAAGGGTGTCTGAATAAAGTATCTGTCTAGTTTTTTTATAGTAGATTTTTAAATCTAATATTAAATCATTGAAATAACATAATACAGACAGAATATAATCCGCATTCATCTGGAATCCGACGTCCATTGTACTTCCTGTCGGACCTGGCATAATTAATATAAATATGGTTATCAAAAAGCACTTTCAGTGAATCCTACGAGGTACTGTGTGAAGAGTAAATATACCATTACAATATATACATATAAAGTTCATCTAGTAACGTGTCTTCTGAATATGGATACTTACAATGAAAACATTCTAAAATCCATTCAACGTTATCAGGAGCGCTTACACCGATACAGAAATGAGGAGGATATGTTACATGTGCTCGAAGGACTCAAGAAACTTCCGGTTAATACAGCTCATTTAGAAGATACAGGATTGTGCAGAACATTGTGGAAAATTGTCAACGCTTCGAAAAAACACGAGGAAAAAGTAAGGGAGGCCGCGGCTAAGCTTGTTGCAACATGGAAAGACATTTTGATGAAAGAAGATTCGATGGCACATGAAAAGGTCGGAGGAAATGGGAAGCATCAATTTGGTATTGGATCAGAAAAGAAGAAGGTCAGAAAGAGACAACACTCGACTGCACCTGCTGAAGATGGGTATGAATGCGAACCTGTTCACAAAAAAGTTAAGAAAGACGAAAATTATATGGATAAAATAAAAACTAAGGCTAGTCAATTGAGACGAGAGAATGGTACCAAAATATATGATAAAGGAGATCTGGCGGGAACTAAATTCAACAATCTCAAGAAATGGCATAGCTCACAACCTCAGAAAGAGACTAACTGTTCCAGAGAGGAGATATATCGTACAGTTCACGAAAGAACATCCAAGCAAGAAGTGGACAGAAAGCAGCAAATCCATGACAAAAGTAAGGCAAGAGAATCAATATATGAGGGTGCTGATAGAAAGCCTGTACTCTCTACGAAGTCTAATAATTTCTCAGATGGCTTCGGTATCAGTAGATCCAAGTCCAGTCCTCCGAAATCCGAACAAATGCAACAGAAAGCCGTCGAGAATTTATCGAGGGAAATGCCCACAATAGATTTGGTTGATCAATTGACTGAGTTTAAGGTACAACCAAAACTTGTGATGACTGAGGATGTCTACTCTAGGGAGGAGTCATTTGAAAACCATGAGTCGTCCCAAATATGTGTGAGCTCACCGCCTAATGACATCGATGCATTTGGATATACTGGTGGTGTACAATACAATACATTGAAATCAATGTTAGTAACAGCTACACCAGATCAGCTTGGCAGTGATGAATTATGGTCCTTCTTTTGTAAGAAGGAATTCAGCAATAAAGAGAGGGAGGAGTTGGAATCGTGGCGTGATTTTTATATGCGTTGTCTGAAAGAAAGAGAAGCAAGGCTGCTTGAAATAACAGCCAGTATCAAGCGATCTCAGGATGAATCGTTTCCAGTCAGATCTGAACCGCCAACTAGCAGCATTTCTTCGGATGAACAGCCCACGTCAACCACTGGAAACATGTCCGCTTTGGCTGAATCTGGCGTTGAAACGAAAAATTCAGTTTCGAACCATAAAAAAAAAGCAGCGAAACCGAAAAAAGCACCTCTGATGGCTAAGACTTTGGCCTTCATCAGAAGGAGATACAAGCATTCACCAAGATAGTTCTTCCTGTACATTCAGTGGGCAATGCAGCAGAAAATGTGACTGAGTCATCAGTTTTGATGACTCTATAATTGTTTTAAATTTTGTGTACGATTTCTCTTCTCATATCAGATAATTATATTTCATATTTTTATTATTTTGAAGTATTCATTGCTATCATCTAATTGTGTCACTCATAATTGAATTGGTTTAATATTTGGTACTTGGTTAGGAGTCCTCACTGGAAAAATTTGAAAATGATATGGCAAAAGATGTTGCTTCATTCCCAAGAGAATTTGTCAGCTTATTTCCTCAAGTTAACATTTGTTAACGGTGTGTTCACGCAATTAATAAGTGTTCCAACTTTTTGTAGTAGTCATAGATATTGACTCAATATTCTAGTGTTGTACAGTATTCGTCAGCAGCTTCAACACGATGAATCACAAGAACTCTCTTTCCATTTATTTTTTCTCAGATGACGCAAAATCGCCATCTTGAAATTTTCATCTGTCAAATTCACTCCAAAATACAGTATTCAATGTATCAATTTCATTATGCCGTTTAATTTTTTGACTCGTTCAAAAAATGAAAGGGGGAAGACATCAAAGAAGAAAGCCACTGTATATAGTTTATAATATTTTTTTTTGCTGTAACTTGTTTTGTTTGCGAAATATGAATGGATGAAAATTCGTCCACGGTATGCGATACACCGTGCTCCTGTGGGAAGGTATACATCGGTATCACGAAAAGATCCATGGGAACAATCTCAAAGAGCTAGGGAAACTGACAAATCGGCGGTGGCGGAACACGCACTGAGTGAGGGTGACCACAGGATTCTGTATGAAAATGCTAAACTGATTGCCCCCAACCAGGGTTACCATGATACGGGAGGCGATAGAGATCCAAAAACATACGGACAATTTCAACAGAAAAGACGAAGCGTTGAGCTAAACAGAATTTGGAATCCCATTCTGAGGAAATCAAGAATAACTAATGAAATCACGGCAGGTAGTGCGGCAACTAATAATGATGATTATTACCAAACCCGACAGAAGTAATTAACACTCCAGACTATCTGCATCAATATAAATACGCCTTAAGAAATCGAAACGTTTAGTTATCGAAAATGAGTAAGCCTCTGACTATGCTGGCCACTCGTGCTTGCGAAACGTTCGGAAGAAATTCCAAAGAACGACGGCCTTCAAGCTCGAAGAAAAGTAGTTATATTAATAATCTCGGCCGCGAAAGCCTTAATCATTTTACCAACAATACACCAGTAGGGAAGTTCACAACATTTAATATTTCGTTTCCAAATTTCAGTTGTTTATCTATAATAAGAGGGGAAAGGGGACCTTTGAGAAGCACTGTATATACTCACATAAGCAGGACCAGATCCACTCAAAGCAGTGGCAGGATCCATGAGAACTTCAGGGACTTCTTCGCAGGTCCCGATGGACTCCAGCAGGTTTTTTGTTATCCGTGCATCTTCTTTGGTGGCGTTCTTGCCGCTAACGAAAACAGAAGCTGCATTCCTAACCAGAGCTGGAGTATTGGGCATCACTCTCACCACTCGAGATTCACTGGGTAGAAACTGGAAATAAAGTTGAAATATTTTTGAGCGATTATTTATTTATTTATTCAATATACATCTTCCAGGCAGAACAGGTTTCTGGTATGAGGAAGTCAAAACTGCATCATAAAATTATGTACTGAAATTAATGAATTGAAGTATAATATTCATTTGATAATTTGGTGAACATCATTATGCGAGCAAATATTTTTTAATTTCTTTTGGAAAAATGTATTTGGATGATTTCATTTTTTCTGGTAGTTCATTGAAAGTTATTAATGCTAATGAAATGGGGTTATGTTTCCTTTATTGGAATGAATCATATTTAAATGGAAGTAGTTTGATATTCTAGTATTGTGGCCATGTAAAGCATTATTTTTGACAATTTCATATTACATTTCCGAAAGTTTTCCGTTAATCTTTGTATATATATATATATATATATATATATATATATATATATAAAATAACAAAAAATCTTTCTTCTAAATATAGCCTTTATTGCTTTGTTCATGTGTATCAGAGGAATCAGGCCATCCTTTGGAAGGGGTGTCATGCGTGTCAAACCACATCTCGTCGAGGTAGAGTATTGGCCGATTTTCAGACCGGTATTTTTTTATTGACGTTATATATTCAGAACGCCAGTTTATTAAACGTGTGGATTCCATTATTACTTGTCTCTTGTCAATTTTGCGATATTCAAAGCCCATTGCAGACAGAGCTCGCCAAAGAGTAGTCAGGCCACAGACTTTTGATTGTAGGGACACGCTGCTCATCGTACATAGTGTAGATTTTTCGCCTTATCAAATCTTTTTCCCAGTCGTCTAGACTTTTTGTGACACCGGAATCTTTACGCTTTTTTCTTGATTCCATGGAATTTTCAACAATTCGTCTAACTGAAGTAAGAGGCACCTTCGTCAAATTACTGGTTACTTTTGCTGCAGTACCCGCGTTATATCCTTGCTGAAGTAAGGAACTATACACATTTTCTATAATGATTTTCGCGTCACAAGATAAATGATTCTTCTTAAACGAACCACTGGAAGAAGCACTATTACTTTTTATGCACGGACGCCACATACTGCCTTTTCTGTACGGTGGGGTATAAAATCTTTGCTATTAATGTCTGAAATAACAAATAAATGTTATAAAATTATTGCACGCCGTAACACAAGTGAACACTTCCAATGAAATACAAAGACTAAAATGAACAAGAAGTGTAAGCTGTAATCCTCTACAATCCCTCTCTGAGAAACAAAATTACCTGAATCCGGTCCTTTTACATTTATGATGTGCATCTCGGATTTTACAACTTAAGGGTCTAATTGGATTTATTATAAACCTTCAGTCAATACCATTTATTGTGAAAACTACTATACAAACTATATTTCCATATACAATTGGATCACTTTCGATAATTCACTTCTCTGCTGAAGTTACTCGTCCACTTGAAAATTCAAGTAGACTATATAGTTACTAACAATTGAACGTTCATGTTGGAATTTCTCGTCAATCAGATAACAAATTTGTTTCAATTTGACAATGATAAGTTGTTTCCAGATAGATAAATCAGGAAATTATCTTCACGAATACCACTCGACCTAAAAATTTTCTCAGACAAATTTACATTTTTTCAAACTCAAATTCTGTTATTATTTAGCAATAAAAATCGAGCAACTAGGGGATATAGCTCCCGACTAAAAACTATTCGTGCTTTTGATCATCAATCAACTTTGGATTAACCCAAGTTGAACTTAAGTCAACCGCCATTTTGTGGAATCCATTAGTATATACATAAAGTTTCAAGACACGAATAGGTTGCTCTATATATATATATATATATATATATATATATATATATATATATATATATAAAATAACAAAAAATCTTTCTTCTAAATATAGCCTTTATTGCTTTGTTCATTAAGCGATATATTATATTTTTTGTTTTTTAGATCATGAAGACCAAACTGTAATGAGGTATCTGATATGAGAAACAATAAAGGCATTATATATTAGAATCTGAACGTTTTTATTCAAAATGTGAATTCTTGTAATGGCCCCCAGAAACGGAACAATAGATTTCTTCATCTTTTTAATATGATTTAGGAAATTTAATTTCGTGTCAATTAATATACTTAAATATTCAAAATTAGGAACTTCAGCTATTGGTTTATTATCTATCTTCGAATTTAATTTTGTATTCTACATTTTTTTTTGTTTAAAAATCATAAAAACATTTTTTTCCGAATTGACGGTTAGGTTAATGCTACACGTCCATTTTTTAATAAGGTCAAAATCATGTTTTAATGAATTTTCTAAAATGTCAAAATCTTTCCCAAAGTGAAATAATGTTACATCACCTACAAAAAAAGTGCATTCCAATAATGGAATGTTAGCTTTCCTCGAATCATTTGGTTTATTATATCCATGTCAGTATGGTTTCAGAAAAACAAAGTCAACTAATACAGCAATCAGCACGTTGACATCATATATTCTTGACTTGAGCCTTGCATTCGATACTGTTGACCATCATACACTGATTGGAAAAATGAATCGTATTGGTATCAGAGGTGTCACGAATAATTGGATAGAATCTTATCTGACAAAAAGAAAGCAATTTGTGGTAATAGAGGATGTGAAATCCGTAGAAAGAAATATGATGGTAGGTGTGCCCCAGGGCTCGATCTTGGGTCCAGTGTTCTCTATAATTCTTCTGAATGATTTGCAATACTCCTGCAAATCAGCTGACCTAATAGTCAACTATGCAGATGACACAACATTTAATTTACAGGAAAGCACCAGTGATGCAATCATAGCACCTCAGAATTTTACAGGATTCTGTTTGAAAATGCTAAACTGATTGCCCCCAACCAGGGTTACCATAGCTGACTGGTACGGGAGGCGATAGAAATCCAAAAACATACGGACAATTTCAACAGAAATTGGAATCCCATTCTGAGGAAATCAAGAATAACTAATGAAATCACGGCAGGTAGTGCGGCAACTAATAATGATGATTATTCCCCAGACTACCTGCATCAATATAAATACGCCTTAAGAAATCGAAATGTTTATTCATCGGAAATGAGTAAGCCTCTGAAGAAGCTGGCCAGTCGCGCTAGCGAAACGTTAGGAAGAAATTCCAAAGAACGACGGCCTTCAAGCCCGAAGAAAAATAGTAATACTGATTAAATTCTATTCTATTTTAAAGAGATATTTGTTGTTGAATGTTATTGTATAAATATACGTAGGGCAACCTATTCGTGTCTTGAAACTTTATGTATATACTAATGGATTCCACAAAAAGGCGGTTGACTTGAGTTCAACTTGGGTTAATCCAAAGTTGATTGATGATCAAAAGCACGAATAGTTTTTAGTCGGGAGCTATATCCTCTAGTTGCTCGATTTTTATTGCTAAATAATAATAGAATTTGAGTTTGAAAAAATGTAAATTTATCTGAGAAAATTTTTAGGTCGAGTGGTATTCGTAAAGATAATTTCCTGATTGATCTATCTGAAAACAACTTATCATTGTCAAATTGAAACAAATTTATTATTTGATTAACGAGAAATTCCAACATGAACGTTCAATTGTTAGTAACTATATAGTCTACTTGAATTTTCAAGTGGACGAGTAACTTCAGCAGAGAAGTGAATTATCGAAAGTAATCCAATTGTATATGGAAATATAGTTGGTATAGTAGTTTTCACAATAAATGGTATTGACTGAAGGATTATAATAAAACCAATTAGACCCTTAAGTTGTAAAATCCGAGATGCACATCATGAATGTAAAAGGACCGGATTCAGGTGATTTTGTTTCTCAGAGAGGGATTGTAGAGGATTACAGCTTACATTTCTTGTTCATTTTAGTCTTTGTATTTCATTGGAAGTGTTCACTTGTGTTACGGCGTGCAATAATTTTATAACATTTATTTGTTATTACAGACATTAATAGCAAAGATTTTATACCCCAACGTACAGAATAGGCAGTATGTGGCGTCCGTGGATAAAAAGTAATAGTGCTTCTTCCAGTGGTTCGTTAAAGAATAATCACTTATCTTGTGACGCGAAAATCATTATAAAAAATGTGTATAGTTCCTTACTTCAGCAAGGATATAACGCGGGTGCTGCAGCAAAAGTAACCAGTAATTTGACGAAGGTGCCTCTTACTTCAGTTAGACGAATTGTTGAAAATTCCATGGAATCAAGAAAAAAGCGTAAAGATTCCGGTGTCACAAAAAGTCTAGACGACTGGGAAAAAGATTTGATAATGCGAAAAATCTACACTATGTACGATGAGCAGCGTGTCCCTACAATCAAAAGTCTGAAACAGCGGGTCATCAATGACGAAACTCGCATCAACTGTGGCCTCACTACTCTTTGGCGAGCTCTGTCTGCAATGGGCTTTAAATATCGCAAAATTGACAAGAGACAAGTAATAATGGAATCCACACGTTTAATAAACTGGTGTTCTGAATATATAACGTCAATAAAAGAATACCGGTCCGAAAATCGGCCAATACTTTACCTCGACGAGACGTGGTTGACACGCATGACACCCCTTCCAAAGGATGGTCTGATTCCTCTGATAAGTGTAAAACGAAACCATCATCAAATTAAGGGAAGAGAATCACAATATTACATGCAGGATCAGAAAATGGTTGGATCCCAAACGCTATGTGGCTTTCTGCCAAAAATATTGAGGACTCTTGTGTTGATTATCACGAAGATACGACAGCAGAGCTTTTTGAAGATTGGTTTAAAAATTGTCTGTTACCCAACATTCCGCCAAACAGCGTTATAGTAATGGACAACACAAGCTATCATAGTCGACAATTGCAAAAAATTCCTGGCTCAAAGAATACGAAATTGGAGATTCAAAACTTCATGGCTGCAAATGACATATATTTTGAGGAAAATTATACAAAAAAAAGAACTTTTACAAGTGCTGCAGTCATTTTCTTAAAAAAAAACGTATGTTTGTGATACAATTGTAGAAGAATTGGGACATACAGTGTTACGACTACCTCCCTACTACTGCGTGTTCAATCCCATAGAGCTTATGTGGCACCAGCTTAAATCGAGCGTGCGCGGAAAAAATACTTCTCCGACTTTAAGTGGTAGTGTGGTAGAAATAATTAGGAACTGTATGAATGACATTCCTACCGAGAGTTGGAAAAGTTCTGTTAGTTATGTTATAAATGTTGAAAACTCGTACCTTTCTGTAAAATCAATTGCGCCAATTATAATTAATTTAGATGAGGATAGCGATAGCGACACTGAACTAAATATAGAAGAGAATTGTAACATTTAAATACATTACTTGTATATCTCCTACATTATGCAAAATTCAAATTTCTTAAGTTCGACCCTGTAGCACATTTGCAACTTTTACCAGATGATTTTCTACACAATGGGATCAAATCGGGTAGTTTATTGCAGTTAATAAGCCAATATCATTTACTGTGGAAAATACTATAAATGCCTGCGTAAAAAGTGAAGCTGACAGACAGAGCTCTGCATCTATTTTTCCCTTCAGAGTAGGAAACATTGTCGTACATTGTCAAGTGATTATATGCAAGTAATCCAGGAAATGTGTGATTCAAGCTACGACGTCCGTGAGAAAAATTAAAGAAAAGACATGACTCGGAAACGAAATCATTGGTGCCATATACCTGTAGTTGAAATGATTTTTCCATATGGTTGACTAACTATGGATGGATGGATGTAACTCAATGTCCGATTGGGTATCTGCCAAGAAAGTAGTTCTTTACTGACGAACTCTTACCCATTATCTTCAACTTTTTTAAGAGAGAACGGGTATTTCGACTTTGTCCGAAATTATTCATTTGGGTTTGTCTATCTTTCGACAAATCAACGAAGTATGCTGTCCTGGTTTCTACATCAATTTATATGAACTGAACTCGATTGCATATCATTTTTCATCGTTGCTACGCTACAAGAAGAATGGAAGTTTTCTATTTGAAGCTCTCTTGAACCTTTCCTTTCTTGGTTATTCTACAACACCACTCACCTTTTCAAGTTGTTTCGTAGTAACTCCCATTGCTATCGATAAAAATAACTTATCGGCTTTAATATTCGAACTTCTAACATCCTTCAGTGCAATCGGAACGATCGACGGCTTCACAGATATCACCACTATATCAGACTTTTCAACGACAGGTACGTTTTCGAATGTTGTTTCAGCTCCCAGATCCTGATAAAAATGAATACGTTGATGAGATGATCGGAAGCACGAATATTTCCAACATGTGAATTGTTAGAAGTTCCCGAGCTTCTGAGCCATGGTCCGCAGGGAAGGATACTTCGACCATTGCCGCATCGCCTTTGAGAATGTCTGCCGCAGCTGCAGACGAAACGTCAGGCCCAAAAACCTGCGGGCCACGGCTCAGAAACCCGGAAACTTATGACAATTAATCTGTGAAAGTCTACAATCTTTGATTTACTACATACCTTGAATGCTTTGGCTGATGCTAAATCCGACGGGTGACAGCTAGATATCATTGATTCTCCTTTCGTCAAACCTGCAATCAGAATGTTAAGTTGGAGCGTCATTTTGACTATTAAAATATTTGGACCAATCTATACACTTTTGAAAATACTTTTTGGCTTTTTTTCCTCGAAGTCAATGTGTGTTCTTTATACATTGACTACCAGAGCGAAACGAGCTTGTTTGGGTTCGAGAATGAAATGTGATCCCAATGGATAATTTTTTTTTTTGTTTCGAAATGTACTATCTGAAGATGTCATCTTCGTTAGCGAAACTCACATCGAGTGCTAGTGATATCAGTATAGTGTTAAAATAATTGATCTCTATAAAAAGTTATCAATCTTATCAGTTTGACTTTATCTGAAGATCGTCCCTTGATATATTAACAATTGTTTTCATATCAAAAATACCAAACTTTCATACTTTCGTACATTAGAATAGTTCAGACCAATAGAAATATTAATGTTACTGAAATTATACCGTATGGAGTCAAATGATGAAATATATCTAAAAGATTAATATTTTGTGCTCATATCAGTCATGATTTCAGAAATCTCACTCTAGACTTCAAGTCCATTACACAATTCAAGGAGTGAAGCCCCAGCATGAATGATTCATATGTAGAACAATGCTGCCATACAAAATAATAATTTTATGCAATATGCAGTTTGTTGTTAGTTGTACAGCTTATTCAATCCATTTTGGCACAAACTCAGATACTTTTCCAGTTGCACACTGGTAGTGTAGACCATGACGATAGAAAGAAACACCTTCTAGGAATACATTTCAACCCAGTGAACACATATAATGAGTGTTTTTTCATCTTAGTATACTACACAAAGATTGCTGGTCATATACGTTAATTGACTGTATTTAGGAAATAATGTAATTTTCCACAAATCGCAAGGAAATTTTGACAATCCTGACAAAATTTCTTGAAGAAGTATAAAATTTCCTTACTATTGGAAAATGATATTTTCTTACAGTTGTAAGTGTTGTACATGAATGATTAGAAACAGTTTCCATAGTAACCCAAATAATTACATTTAGAATTTCAAAGCACCATTCTCAATTATGTTAATTTCTCGTGAGTAGAACACTATGATTTTCCTGTAATTATACTAGGTGCTCATTATGAATTGTGATTTCAAAAAGAACCCATTTTTATGCCTGGAAAAAAATTGCTTTAAAATTTCAGCAACACTTTCTCTCTACTAAATTCTGATCGGACTTTTCCAACCACACTTGTATATCTTCAAGTGAAGAAGATAATTTTATTTGACCTATTTGAGGTTTTCAATGTAAGTTTGTTTTTCACCAACAAGGATGTATTACATATCATTGCTCATTTTTTAATCATTACATCAATAGCAATCACTCTCCTTGACACCCACGTCCTAAAGATGATAGTTTTTACTGTAGGATTATTGGCAATAAAGTGTTGAAAGGGTCCACTTTTTGTTCAACCCAATATGTCCCCACCTTGTTTTATATATATTTCCAGTGACAATTTGGCTCATGTATAGAATATCCCATAAGCCGCCGTGATTCTGTCATTATGATAGCGAAAATACTTTGCCCTAACTTTTTCAGCGATTATTTTTTTCACTTGTCAAAATGTGACGTTTTTGGCATTTCAACCAATAGTAGCGGGTTATTCTATGGTTATTCTAGCCAATCATTGGGTATTATACTGATAAAACTGCCTGGTCCTTTCGATTGTTTCGATAAAACGTTGTTTACCTTTGAACTGTCAAAACTATAAGGTTTACCGCATCGATTCTATTGAACTGGCTCATTTTTATAAAAATTATCATGAATGAAGAGTTACTTTATTATTAATAGTCATTCACTTTTCACTTTTTCAGCATAATAATAACATAACACATTTCAATGAACACTCAAACACGTAAATAGCTCATAACCCCAACTTTATGAGAGATATAGCGATTGACCGATTCAAATATTCAAGTTTTCCTTAACTCAAATGAAGATGGCGTACAATTGGTTTTTATTAAATACAATTCATTTTTTGTTGTATGAGAAGAAACCGTTGTATGAAAATTTTGATACAACGACATAACGAATGATTTTATGTTCCTTCTGGCGCGATTTTCATTTCATAAGAAATTTTCAATTATCAACCTTGTACAATGAGAGGTGTGACGCCATCTCTTGGTATCGTCAGCAAGCATTATCATTTGCACTGCGCAAGCATCATATCTCTTCTGGATCATAGATGGCATACATCGTTGTTTGACATTTCAAATTTGTAAAATTTTTACCTATTCTCCTTTCCTTCTTATGTAAATGAAATACTGATCAATTAAATTGTTCTTCCTTCTATTTGTTCAAAAAATAATCTTTTCAAATACAACTCGTTCTTCAAATTTAATAAGATAAATTTTCATTTTCGAAACACTCAAACTTTTTTATTTTGAGGCAAAAGCATTCAAACAAACCGAATTAGATAAAATCACTCGTCCTACGGACTCGTGATTTTATCAATCGGTTTATTTTCATACTTTGCCAAATAAATAAGTTTTTGTGGAAAATGAAAATTCATCGATTAAATTGGAAGGACTCGTGGTATTTATTACCTTTGATAAAACGGAACCTAACTCTTGAAAGCATGGCAACCAGAATTGTAAACAAATTTTCGACGGCGTCTTTGTCAATTTTTCACTTGCGTTGTCAAAAGAGTATATCTGATCGGTGAAAATGAAATATAAGAATTGTGTTTTTAACAATTGTACTTTTCCGTTGAATTGAATAAACTAAACTGTATTCATTAAATTGTCGTACCGAATTACACTCGAGCTATTTTTTGTTGAAGTAAACTTGAAATTTCGATAAGAATTTTATTGCCTGGCAACTCAAAAAAAAACTGCCTACGAGTCCGTAGGACGAGTAATTTTTTCTGGCAGTTTTTTGAGTTAATTTGCCGGAAGGCAACTAAACTCGAATCATAAATGTCAAGTTTTCTTCGACAAAAAAAAGGTCTCATGTAATTATAAGTGAAAACTGTTCAATATTCCGAGAGCTCTGAATGAATCTCCATTATTGGATTTTAAGCCTCCTTTTGTGAAAATATTTTTCTGTAAAATTTTTCGTAAACACCCAATTATTTGTTATTCATTAAAAATTGCCAATGCAAAATAAATAACAGAATTCATACAACCAAAACAGATAAATCATTCTTTCATTCGTCACCCAGTAATCCATATCGGAAATTTCGAAAAGGTTATCATTATCAAAGTGCAATCACGTGTCAACAAATTCAAAAATGATTTCAAGGAAGGAATTCTAAACTATCAATATCAGTTGAATATTTCAGATTATGCATATAAACCCTATACATCAATTCTGTAGGGAAATTTAATAATATGAATCTGTCGAGAATGTAATGAAGTAATTATTTAAAAGAACTCATCATCGTGGTTTCCATAGGATTATTTATTCTCTTGGCGTTGATGAATTTCATTTTGATTTGTTAGAAATGATTGATATCTTGATTTTCGAGTTGAATAACCTTATATCTTTATACTGTTTGAACGTCATTATTTTGTGGTGGATCGATATTTGTTCCGTAGTTTTCTGAATTTGTAACTTACCACAATCTGAAAAAAATAAGAACTAATATTGGAATCTATACAAGTGTAGAAGGGCACATTTTGTCAATCTACCCCAAAAAGTGTCTGCTCTATTGAAAAACAGTTTTTTTTGGCTAGAACTAGTCCAATTAGTCAGCAACTTCTCATATAACTCAAATTTTGCCTAACAAAAAAAATTATAAAAACTGATAATAAATTGGAAATATTTGACAAATGTCAATTACCAAGATTGCCTACAAGAGATATTTGGATTTGTACAGGAATTTGCGTATAAGTTTTGAGAACGGAAGCGGATTTAGTTTCCGAAACGTTAACGATAAGTATTTTCATATATATATATATATATATATATATATATATATATATATATATATATATATATATATATATTTGATCGGCTGGGCTTCCGCGGTCAGAAATGTGCTGGCTGGAACTTCCGGTTGATCCGCGTCTGGAAAGATTTACTTGTCTACGTTTCGACTCCCATTTCGGAGCCATTTTCAAGACTTAGTGACCTTGCGTCTAGGTCTGAGTTGTCTCACTAGCTGGCTATCATCACTGGATATCGAGGATAGAAGGTTGGTGGGATTTAAGGGTTCATTAGTAATTATGGCAGGATCAGGTATCGGACGGTCGATGGGAGGTTCGAACGGATTGGTTCCCAAGTCGGAGTGAATAGAAGTATGTCGGACCGAAAGTGGTTTCCAGGTATTGGGGAGTCTTTGAGAATCGTCGCGTTTATTGAGACAGTTGAGACGTTTTTCGATTTCAATGGCTTCACGGGTAATTCTGGTTTGGAGGGTTTTGGCTGTGGCAACGGTTTTGGTGTTTTTGAAATCTATTTTGTGGCCTGTTTCTAAATATAAATCATAGGTCCTTCAAACTCACCGATAACCACAATAGATCCAATGAAATGGAAAAGCTCAAATCCGCACTTACCCAGAACGATTTTTCCGATTCCCAAATCCACAAGTCTATTAAACTCCAGCTAACCCGAGATCTTCACCCTAGACCCCCGAAGGACGAACCTGAACGACAAAAAGCTTTCCTTCCATATATTCATGGTGTTACTGATAAAATAAGTCGAATTCTGACACGACATGACATCAAAACCATTTTCACAGCTAACAACCAAATATCCACCTACCTTCGAACACCCAAAGACACAATCCCCAATGAAACCCAAGGAATATATGAAATAACATGCTCTAACTGTCCCAGAACATACATCGGCCAGACCAACCGACGAGTGTCCTGTAGAGCATATGAACACGAACTAGCAGTCCGTAATTCTGACACAAACTCGGCATTATTCCAACATCATTTAGAAACAGGCCACAAAATAGATTTCAAAAACACCAAAACCATTGCCACAGCCAAAACCCTCCAAACCAGAATTACCCGTGAAGCCATTGAAATCGAAAAACGTCTCAACTGTCTCAATAAACGCGACGATTCTCAAAGACTCCCCAATACCTGGAAACCACTTTTGGTCCGACATACTTCTATTCACTCCGACTTGGGAACCAATCCGTTCGAACCTCCCATCGACCGTCCGATACCTGATCCTGCCATAATTACTAATGAACCCTTAAATCCCACCAACCTTCTATCCTCGATATCCAGTGATGATAGCCAGCTAGTGAGACAACTCAGACCTAGACGCAAGGTCACTAAGTCTTGAAAATGGCTCCGAAATGGGAGTCGAAACGTAGACAAGTAAATCTTTCCAGACGCGGATCAACCGGAAGTTCCAGCCAGCATATATATATATATATATATATATATATATATATATTAGTTCTTATTATTTTTTTGATAGGCAAAATTTGAGTTATACGAGAAGTTGCTGACTAATTACATTCGTGTATCATGTTCCACGGTGAATAGACGTGTTTCACCTGAGCTCCTCCTGAAACCAACCAAAACGTAGGATACGTATTATTATATTGATAATTAGAAAAGGGAACAAAGTGAAAATGGTATTAACGCGTGAGATAATCGAAAAAATCGAATCAACTGTAAGCCAAGCAGTAAACAAACATTTGCGAAGTGAAACGTTTATTAATTCAATAGTGAGCGAAGTGTCGACTGCCATCGTAAAAAGCATAAACACGAGTATATCGCAGATGGAAAAAAAACTCACAGCTGTACAAGAAGAACACTTGACTATGAAGAAAAACTTAAAACATTCGAATCGACTCTCAAGAAGATGAATGAAGAAAATGAACAATTGAAACTGAAATTCGAACAAATGGATCAAATATCTCGGAAAATGAACCTAAGAGTATTTAACTACCAAGAAAAACCCAACGAGAATGTAATAGAAGAACTAATTACAATATTCAAAACAAAAATGAATATCAACCTATCAAACAATGATTTTGAACTGTGTTATCGAATTGGGAAACCAGATAATAAAAAGGCCAGAGGTATTTTCGTAAAACTAAGCAATCTCGAAACGAAGCAGAAGATCTACAGAAAGAAAAAAATGCTGAAGGGTACTGGACTTGTGATCAGAGAAGATCTCACAAATCTGCGGGTGCAACTCTTCTCCAAATGTTCAGAGAAAGTTGGATTGAAAAATGTCTGGACAGAATCCGGAAAAATCCATTTGAACATGGACAATAAAGTATATATTATGAAATGTTTCGAAGATTTCGTCAAATTGTTTGGGGCGTAACTTTTCCATTTTGCTATCTTTTATTATTATTATGTAATCTTGCTGTGTGCACAAATAGATCAAAAAAATAAGAAATGGAAAATTTCACTTATATTTCATACAGATAACTTATGATCATATTCTTACTACTACATAGTTTATACCTTTTCGCATAATTGATTATGAAATTTTCATTCCTATGTATATATCCAATTACCTACTACCACGAATTATAGGCGGGTTTGCTCTGGTGAATTTTTTTCAACCGCATAACTCGATTTTTTCTTTATTTTAGTTAATATTTTCCACATTGAAAAAAAAATGTTAGAACTCATGAATGCATTGGATGAAATGGAGGGGCAGAAAACAGACATTTTCGATACACTACAAGATTGCTTTGAAGGGCAGGAAAATGGGGATACCAATAACTTACGCATTATTCATTTTAATATACGTAGTCTGAAAAAAAACTATGATGAACTTCTTGTTTACTTGAACGACTATATCGACATATTCGATATCATTGTTCTATCGGAGACCTGGAGGCTAGAGTCGGTGAGTGATTTCAACATTCCTACTTACTGTGTATACTACAATAATTCAAAACATAACCAAAATGATGGTCTGATTATATATATAAAAAAATCAATCTCAGCAAATGTTGAGACGTTCTCTCTTACAGAAACTAACCTGCTGAGAGTCACTTTTTTTATGAAAAACTCTTTGAAACACACAGTGGGGATAACAGCCTCTTACAGGCCCCCATCCACAAATATTCATACTTACATAAATGACCTGGATTCGTATTTTTCCCATAATAGCAATACAGACTCAGAAATGTTCATTGGAGATATAAATATTAATTTATTAGATCTGACATCTTATGACACCAATATGTACATGAATGTTCTGCATGAATACGGTTTTATCTCTTATGTAACAAAACCCACAAGAGTAACAAAGGACAATGCCACATGCATTGACCACATTTTTGTAAAATTCGCAAATCATCTACAAAATGATATCGATTTTCACTCTACTGTTATTCGATGTAATATAACAGACCATTACGCAACATCTCTTCACGTAAGAGGACATTTTCCTAATGTTTCTCAAAAAAAAGAAAAAACTGTATATAAAAAGATTAATTATACCAAATTGAAAAAACTCCTACAACCTGAAACCTGGTACGATTTGTTTTCTATAAATGATACACAAAAATGTTACAACAACTTCATTGACACACTACAAAAAAACATTGAAAACTCCACTAAAAGATTTTATATTGATGATACAAAGAATCATAAGCTCAAACCCTGGATCACAACAGGTCTTGTTAATTCACTCAAAACAAGGGATAACCTAAAAAAAAGATTATTATTACACTATTCAGAAGAATTGAAAAAAACTTACACAGAATACAGAAACAGGGTCAATAGATTGATTAAACTCACGAAAACTGAATACTATAAAAACAAACTTGAAGAAGTGAAAGGAAACCCAAAAAAAACATGGAATGTTATCAATAATATTACAAATAAAAAAAATAAAGATTCGTTGGAAGACAAAATTATACAAAATGAAAAGGGTGAAAATATAATTGATAATTCAACAAAAGCAAACTTATTCAATAACTTTTTCACAAATATTGGAATACATATGGCACAAAACATCGAATATACTGATATACCAAAAAACTTTTTGAATGAGAAACAAATCAACTCTTCCATTTTCCTTGACCCCATAACTGAAAATGAATTAATTATGTTAATATCTAACCTGAAAAATAAATGTGCCCCAGGGCCTGATGGAATAACTACTGAAACTATAAAAATCATTCACCCCTTTATAATAGAGCCGCTTATTCATATATTGAATCTATGTCTACAACACGGCAACATTCCTTATCAGTGGAAAGACTCATTGGTGACTCCCATTTTCAAAGCAGGTGACCCAAAACAACCCAATAATTATAGACCAATCTCAGTTATTTCCAACTTTGCAAAAATTTTTGAACAAAGTATCAAAAATAGATTATTAACTTTTTTTACTAGACATCGTGTTATAACAGAGCATCAGTTTGGATTTGTAAAAAATTCCAACACTGAAAATGCCATACTAGATTGTACTAAACAAATTGTTAAATCTCTTGATAACTCAACCAAATGTTTAGCAGTATTTCTAGACTTAGCGAAAGCGTTTGACACTGTGTCACATGACGTTTTGCTTGAGAGACTTGAGTCATACGGTATAAGAGGAATAGCACTCAAATTATTAACAAATTATTTAACAGACAGAATCCAGCGGGTTAAAATTGGGGATACCCAAAGTTTACCACTGAAGGTATCTATCGGTGTACCACAGGGTACAGTATTGGGACCAATACTTTTCCTTGTGTACATAAATAGTATATGCCACATAAAAGATTTTCAAGGACACATAATATGTTATGCAGACGATACTGCAATTATTTTCCGAGCAAATACCTGGCATGAGACCTTTCAGTTAGCAGAGTATCATTTGAAACAAATCAGGATATGGCTCAACAATAACAAACTAAGCTTAAATATCAATAAAACCAAATTCATCAGTTTTTCTTTACAGTCTAACGATCAACCTACCATTAACATTCTCAAACTTCACAAATCTGATTGCTCAGGGCAAAGATGCCAATGTCCTGAAATCTCTAAAACACATTCCATAAAATATCTGGGTGTTTTTCTCGATCAACACATGAGGTGGAATGAACACGTGTGTCAATTGACAAAAAAAATTAGAGTGCTGATGAACAAATTTTATACACTGAGAGATATTATGTCGAAAAAAAATTTAATAACTATGTACTATTCTCTTGCTGAATCTATTTTGAGTTACTGCATCACAGCATGGGGAAGCGCTTTCAATAATACTATTCATATTTTACAAACTGCCCAAAATTCCCTAGTGAAAATAATCCACAAAAAAGAAAAACGATTCTCTACTAAACTACTATATGAAAACACATCTATAATGAACATAAACTGCTTATATACTTACCGTAGCCTCATCTGGATGTTTCTGAATATCAATAACTTTATCAAGAATGAGAATGATATAACGAGATCTAATAAATTACAGTCACTCCAAATTCCATTGTTCAAGAAAACTCATACACAAAGATCGCTTCTTTACCTTGGACCAAAGCTTTATAATCTACTACCCACAGACCTCAAAAGTATTAAGAGTGTCAAAAAATTCAAATTACACCTGAAAAAGATAATACAGAAAAATCCATTATATTTTCAGATTACTTGATATCACTCACCGCTCGCCTTTACTGGTCTTTGAATTTCCTCAGCCTTGCGGTATCAAATGCCTCAGATTTCATTAACCCCTACATTCCATTCTTCCATTCTTTCAATCATCCGAATACAAAACTTATTATATTTGTAAAAAAATGAACAAACTAATCTTGTTCCCTCTCTGTATCAAAGGGGATGCACAATACAGGCACTCACATGCCTAGGTGTAACCTTTCGATCCATTGAGGTGAATTTCAATGCAACTGTTTTATTTTATATTCTGCCATTTTTTGTGATTTGTAGCTGAGATACATGAATAAATGAATTGAAATGAATTGAATTGGATTCGTTCTATCCAAGAAGAACTGTTTTTCAATAGACGCAGCAACTTTTCGGGGTGGGGTAGATTGAAAATCTGCCCTTCAACACTTGTATATATCTATTTTTTGGTTCGGAGAATGAAGCAAAAGAATAATTCCTCTAATAATACAGACAGCCTTAAACTCCAACCAGCTGATCTATCCCAATCTATTCTAATATTACAACGGGGTTTGTTTATAACTGTTTGTTTGTTTGTAGGGAGTATTCTTCGGAAATATCGATCTGATTATGAAAATTCTTTCACTATCAGAAAGCTACACTATTCGAGAGTGAAATAGGACATATTTTATTATGATTGAACAAAAAAATCGGTGAGGAATGAAAGTATATTTGAATCATGTCGGAGAAAAGCGGACAAGATGTGATCGTAGAGATTTGAAACTTGAGGGTTGTGTTTTTTGTTTGACGTATGCATCCGATAAGAAAGGATTTTACTAAATTCTATCTCTAAGGGGGTGAGGAACGGGGGCAAGGTTTGTATGGGACAAATTGATGACCTTGTCCGATCCCAACCAGCAAAATTGTTTTATACTTTCATGGTGTTGGAACAGTTTTATTTTGTTGTTAGTTTATAATTACTTCCAGAATGCTGATAGATAAAATCAGACGACCTGTGAACACAATATAGTTGTAGGCAATAATAGTGTTTTATAAATTTGTCATAGAAACTTTTATGAAATAAAATTAAAAAACTGTTATGAAATTGTCACGAAATTATCACAGAAACGTTTTAACAACTAACTTATAAAAAAATTTTGTTATAAAAGTGAATTGTTTTGAAGCAGTTTTATAGCACTTTTCTGCTAGTTTATGATCTTTATAAAACTATTTGAAGATTATTTTATAACTGCTTCCTGTAGCTTTAATGAAATAATTTTATTGGAATGCTCTAAAACACAATTTTGTTTTTATTACCATATTGTCACATTAATGATAATTTCCCAACTATTTTATAGTATGGTATATTTTCTACAATTCTAACACAACAAAATAACTGTTATAAAATCAAATTGCTTCCGCGAATGTATATTTGCTGTCGCCAAGAATGGAATGCAGCTTTTAAGAAGAACCAGCTGTTATTGATTTAAGAGGTCAATGAAGTATAATTTGTGAGTTTTATTTGACAAGTGTGTCCAATAACTTACCTAACGCATGATGTCGTGTAATATTGGTCATTGGAAAAAAATTTAGAAAAGTGGTTCGTTTAGGTTTAGACGAAGACTGAAAATATGTTACGATAATATGATGTGCAGTGATAGGGGCATCTCTGTCGTTAATTTTCAAAAACAGGTTCACTTAGGTGAATCAAAAGAATCAACAAACAATTTCATACAGTAATAGCTTTAGACTCAATTCGAAGCGTGGGTGTTCCATTAAAAATATTAGGAAACTTTTGAGTCACTCTGTTTATTGAAAATACTCACAAAACACTTCAAAATCTCCCACGTAATACATAGTGTTTACATTTTTTTCTTGCTAAAAACAGGAAAAGGTTAATATAATGATTATGAAATCCGCCGATTCGAGTGTAACACCAAGTATATATACCCTCAAACTACTAGCTAAAAGCTCCTTCGAAATTTAGCCTTCACTTAGGTGAATCAAAAGAATCAACGAACAATATCATACAGTAATAGCTTTAGACTCAATTCGAAGCGTGGGTGTTCCATTAAAAAAATATTTGGAAACTCTTTGAGTCACTCTGTTTATTGAAAATACTCACAAAACACTTCAAAATCTCCCACGTTATACATAGTGTTTACATTTTTTCTTGCTAAAAACAGGAAAAGGTCAATATAATGATTATAAAATCCGTCGATTTAAGTGTAACACCAAGTATATATACCCTCAAACTACTAGCTAAATGCTCCTTCGAAATTTAGCCTTCATAACCAATGGAAGAAGCTTCCTAGCCAAAATATCCCGATAGATAATACTCATATCCAAACTATGTGAGAAATCCCACGCAATATCTTCATATAATCAATTTTGTAGGAATCTATAGCTATAAAAGTAGTCCGACTCTGCCGCAATACCATCACTTCCAGAACTCAGTATTTCTTAACAGTTTATAGTAGCTAAAATGCGTTAAAATGATTGCTATTGATATCAAATTATTTTATAGAATGATCCCATTTTGAAATGATAGCAATCCGGAATACCGACATAAGATGAGTTGAAGATATGAAATACCGTAACTGTAGTAATATTTACAGCTGAAAATTACATGAATATTATAAGGTAATATTATTTAGAACAAACTGAGTTGAGTTTGCGAGTGGAAAATTCATATTTTGACAGTGTAAATTTTTGTATAATCAATATTTTTTTCCAAAAACATCAATAAATGAGCACAAACAATGTCTTTAACAGTTTTATAAGTCCGAAAGAGAAATTATTAAAATGGCTTCAACCTTTCTATTTGTTGGTTTTGAGTTAGTGACATATCTATTATATTTTCCTAGTGTCCCATACAAAATTACCATTTGCGCCTTCAAGAAAACAGTTTTAACACTTTTTTATCATATCGGAATCTTTTTAGGCTGCATTATATTTTATAACGCTCACTTAAAACTATTGAAAAACTCTTACGAAATTGTCTTAATTATTTTATAAGTATCGCTCAAATGTGTTGCAGAAGTGCAGTAAGAGAAGTCTTTACAAAACTACTTTTTAAGAGTGTTAGAAAACTTTTATAGCATCGGTCGAAATGTTCATAATACTATTTTGTAGTGTTCGTAAAAGGCTTAACAAAATATTAATAAAGACTATAATGTTATATAAAACGGTGCCAATTTAATACTTATAGCTGTTTTATAAACACATTGAAAACATTTCTGAGAGGAATACAAATTTATAATTTGTTTCTCCGAAACATCTTCGCAATTATTATAAAATATAAAATTGCTAGTTGGAATCCATTCCAAATTTTGCATAAACCTTCTTTAACACAATTGATGGAAGACGTGTTGAAGACGAGAGTTATCTAGTTTTATAATAGGAATAGGTGTAATATCATGATAAAAAACGAATAAATATACTTCACCAGCTGAAATGAATCCCCTAGCCATAGCTTGTGCCATTTTTCCACCACCTATGAACCCAATCTTCAAGAGTTTTTCTGCCATCTTCGACCGAGTAGTAGCTATGGATTCTTTGTATCCTATCCGACATCCAAAGATCACAACACAACACTGTACTTTGATGCATTAACTCTTTTGACCCCAGGGAGTACCTACTGGTCGAAGTCTTCAATTCAATGCAAACAAATAATAGTCTTTATTCGATATCGCCCAGATATTGAGTTGTGGGGGTCTGTCTTATCAGTTTCGTTATTCAAAACATGGCATCTTGTTTATTTACTTCATTAAGATATATTCAGTATTCATGTACAGGGCTAATCAAGTTTTGTAACTATTTACAATTGAGACTCGAAATAGAAGATGAGGAGTTCGTTATAATTTGATGAGAGTGCGTATTTATCTACTAGATGATGATAGATCAGCTTTTCTTGAGAAGAGACATGCCTGGCTTTTCGTAGTATTGAATTCCACCAAATTCATGTCACCCATTCTATTATTTTTACTGAGTCGTCGTTAATTTCATTGACGTGAATGTTTCTTGGAATTTTTGTTCCTCGAGCTGGTATGGGGACTCTGAAAGAGAAACTGGTATGAAAAGTACTGTCGTCTGCAAAGCTGTGTATTGAACAAGATGTTTTCTCGAGCAAATCATTGATATGAAGCAGAAACGAACTGGGCGCCAGAACTGAACCCTGTGGAACACCTGCATTTATTGGGAGGATATCAGATGATTCTCCATCAACAAGGACATACAGAGACCTATCAGACAAGAAACTCTTCAACAAAGCACACAACTGAGGAGGCAAACCATTAGGCGGCAGTTCAGAAAAGAGACCCCGATGCCAAACTCGATCAAACGCTTTTGAAATATCGTGTGCAACAGCTATCGTTTCTCCGAATCACTCGATGGAATGCTGCCAAATATGAGAAACAAACCAATAAGTCACTGGTTGATCTTTGATGGCGAAATCCGTATTGTCGATCACTAATTATTCCTGATTTCTCTAGATATTTGATGAGCTTCATATTGATTGCTTTTTCCATGACTTTGGAAATGATAGAATGCAATGCGATTGGTCTATAATTACAAGGTAAACTTAACTCTGTTGTCAATGGCGATATATTACAATATTTCCATTTCATAAACCTGTCAAATGATTGACCAAGAATAGTACTTAACTGAAAATTATCGAGAGAAATGAAGCAGAAATGAAGTGGAAATGATAGTGTGATAAATATGAAGGGAAGAATAAAGTTAAATCAAAAAGATAATGAAGAATGTTGAAATCAGTTTCAAGTTGGAAAATGACTTTGAAATTGGGCTTTTTCGTTAACCATCCGACTTCCCCCTACGAAACTCAGCAGTAAGAAGTTTGCAACCTGGGCATTAACAAGGTCATGTTTTTTTTTCTATATACCGATTACCACGGAAGGGAAGCCCTGTAATGTTCAAAAAACCACGCGTGGATCAAAGGACAGGACATACGAATTAACATTAACTTCAAATTTTTTAATTTGTTACCAAACCACCTTCCGGCAAGGAGGAGTTCCAAACTTCAACTATTCTATTGAAAAAAGTTCTCTGATCAAAGCAGGTTCGACAGGTCTCCAAGCCCACAACAAAGGAGTGGGAATTCTGCACTAGTCATCCGTGTAGATATTGCCCCGGGTGGAACGATTGATAGCAATCCAATGAAGTGAGCGGGTCTGTGAGCGAAGAATCACCAACAAGATGGATTGCCTTGCTCTGAATAGAATCGAGAAGCTTCAATGAATGTTGTGGTGGCGAACTCCACACATAAGAACTATATTCAAAGACAGGTCGTATCTGAGCCTTGTAAATCATTATGAGCTGACGAAACGAAATCTAAGCTTATGGAAAGCACCTTTTATAATAACTGGTTATAAATCAATTCGGTTCGAAATAAACCTTCTTTTACGAGAGAATAACGAAGATCTCAAAGAACTTTTTATTGACAAAAGAAAATTGACATATCTATCAACAACATACAACTATATCCCCTAGAAAGGAATACAATACGTTTTTAAATATACAATCAACTTCATTTCCAACACCTTTAGCGATCTATCTCACATGGTTTCTCCATGAGAGATTATTACTGATCGAATTTCCTAGAATCGAGTTTCTTGTAGGAATGTTACTCTTGATATCTGAATATTGGATGAAGATAGGTTGGCTTTCTTGGGAAGAGATATGCTTGGGGTTTTCCAGCATTAAATTCCAACGAGTTGATGCCACCCCATTCTAATATTTTTGTTAAGTCATCGTTAATACTACTTACGACATTGCCTTTCTGTATTTTCGTCCGCAAAAAATGCACACAACAATATGTTTTCTCTAGGAAATCATTGATATGAAGCAAAAACAAAGTGTGCGCCAGAACTCAACCCTGTGGAAGACCGCATATATTGAGAGAATATCAGATGATACTCTATCAACAACAACATATAGAGACCTATCAGATGTAAAACCTTTCAACAAAGCACACATTCGAGGTGGTGAACTATAGGACGGCAGCTTGGAAAGGAGACTCTGATGCCAAACTCGATAAAACGCTTCTGAAATATCGAGTGCAACAGATCTTTGATGGCGAAAGCCGTATTGTGATGAGCTTCATATTGATTGCTTTCCCGCCATCTACCGGCAGATGAAGACAACACAAAGATAGTTATATCATTATTCTGTTATTACGGCATGAGTGATTTTTGATGCATAAAACTACTGTAGGATGGTAAATTCGAAAAATGTGTTCCTTATGTGTTGAATTTTTTGCTTTTATGTGGCAGATTGAGATCTCAAAAAAAAATACGGGGATGGAATCCATCCACCAATAATGACTATCAAACACAACTCTCTCATTGCGTTATCTACATGGCCATCTTCCACCAGACACTTCTCAATACTTTGCCGTAATTAAATCACGATATATTCAGAGCTCTTGAAAACGAAAGCATTTAATAATGTTTTCTTATCTCGAGGGTGTGAGCTCAAGAAACAATTCAATCGAACTCGAACCTTGAATATATCTAATTTCTTCACGGTCACTTTGTGTTTGAATTTGTGATAATTGTTACTGACTGACTGATTAAATTCAATTGTTGATCAATTTGGAATTTTTGTTCGTGAAAAACCCAAGATTTCTGCAGTTTCTATCGGAGTACTGTATCAATACTTCTGCACATTTCAGTATCTCAGCGTTGCGTGATAAAATTTTCACATGTTCATAATAATAATAATAATAAAATAATAATAAGATGGCAGGGGAGACTAAACAACATCTGAACAGTCTCTGGTGAGTAGCTCCACCACTTTCCTGAGCTTAGGATGCAAAATCGGACCGGCAGCTAATGCGCATCCGGGAGAGAAAAGCTTTTTCTCTCTGGTGCCGGCCGTGAGCCTGCTGGGCTAACCACCTTGCAGGCCCTCAACTCTGGTTCCTGTCACTAGAAGACAGGGCCCCCACAACCGACCCCATTCGGATAGGGGTCAAGGGCAAGGTGGAGGGGCCCAAACCGATGGACAGCCCAATGACGACTCTGGCAATGGACATGGACAACGTTTTGAGTGAACCGACGAACTGAGAGACGACCTGATGCGGTGCTACGAGAGTAGTGAGCCCGCCCGAAGGGGATACATGGCGAGAATGCATGCGCTGTGGTGCGTGGCACACCCGGAGCTTGCCGCCTTTTCCGCCCAAAACCTCAGGGATTATGTATCCCATCTTCGTGGCCGTGGCTATGTACGTGCCCCACCGAGGCCGGTTGAGCAGGCGGTAGAAATACCGCCAGTGCGATTGGTGGAGGAGAGGGTGCACCTGGAAGCACCGAGAACACAGAACATCGGGACCCGGAGGATGCTTCACAAAGTGAAGCCCCTCAGGCCAGAACAACTGGCCCGAGTGGATGCAGAGGTTCGTAGTGCCCTTACAGAAGAGGCCGACATCTGGCAGATCAACTGTGCCGTGTATGACTCTGTTCAGGCTCTTTCTGGGAGAGAAGGGGGTGACAGACCCTTCGACCCCTCCAGGAAGCATGAACAGCGCATACACAAGATGGAGCCTAAGATCAAGTCGGCGAGACAACACGCGTCCAATGTGTGATGGACTACTTAGCGGTTCAAAGACCATTTACGCACGCAGTGCGGCAAATCGCTGCAAAACTGCGCAGATCCCATCACACATTGAATCGAGGGGTGCTGCTCACCATCAAGCAGCATTGCCTCGAGAGGATACGAATGCTGGTGACTGCAAAAAACTCACTAGTGAGGCGGGCGAGGGCTTTCTCAGAGAACAAACAGTTCCGCGAGAAACCCTCACGCCTATTCCAATCGCCTCCGCGTGTTGTGGATAATCCGCCGGCCGCTGATCGGGTGGAATCCTTCTGGAAAAGTATCTACGAGCATCCGCAACCACTCAACCGAGACACTCCAGCCCTGACGCAGTTTGAAGCTTTCTGTAGAAGGCTTCAACAGCCTGAGCCCGAAATACTGCGTCAACCGATAACCACGGATGAAGTTCGGGAAGCTCTTGAGGTTTCGAAGAACTTTGGTGCTCCAGGCCCTGATGGCCTCAATAACTATTGGTGGAAAAAGTTATCGAGCACTCACCACCATTTGGCCAGTATATTCAGTTCTTGGCTGAATGGAGAGCAGCTGATTCCGGAATGGTTTGTGGAGGGGCGAACCGTGCTAATCCCGAAGAACGGAGATTTGTCGGATCCTAAGAATTACAGACCGATAGCATGCTTGAATACGTGTTACAAGATGTTTACACGCATCTTGTATATGCGTACTCTCCAAGCAGTTGACCCGGTGTTCGAACGGATATATGAGCAAAAAGGGTCGAAGAGGGGTTCCGCGGGCTGTAAGGAGAACCTGCTGATTGATAGATGTATCACGCAGGACTCCGTGCAGTATAAGCGGAATCTTTCTATGGCCTGGATCGACTATCGCAAGGCATTCGATACATCACATGAGTTGTTGTTGTACTTACTCGAGTGCCTTGCGGTACCCGATCAAATAGTGAGATGCATCGAACAACTGATGCCGCTCTGGAGGACCCGCTTCACCATAACATCAGGTGAAAGCAGCACTAATGCCATTGTCCGTTGCGCTCAGGAAAACCCGGGGATATAATTGCGGCACCCCTGGAAACCGGAGGCATAAGGTCACCCATCTTTTCTATATGGATGACCTTAAGCTCTATGCTTCTGGAGAAAGGGACCTACAGCAGTCCCTCAGGGTGGTACAGGAGTTCACGCATGCTGTCGGTATGGAATTCGGGATTGACAAATGTGCACTGGTTCATCTCGAAAGAGGACTATGCGAGGATTTCGCTGAGGATGCCCAACTCGTAGACGGAAGCATTCTACATCATTTGAATGCCGGAGAGGCATACACCTATTTGGGTGTGGAACAATGCCACACCCAAGAGGCAGACTCGGTGAAAAATGCTCTCCGTGGCAAGTATAGGCAGAAACTACGGCAGATCTGGTCCTCAGAGCTGTCGGGCAGAAACAAAGTTTCTGCCACCAACATGCTTGCCATTCCGATTCTACTCTACTCCTTCGGAGTAGTCAAGTGGACTCAGGAAGAGTTGCGGCAACTTGACTCGCAAAATGATGCATATGCACAGAAGCATGCATCCCAAATCGTCCGTTCCACGGTCATATCTCCGTCGACAACTGGGTCGGAGCAGTGGGAAGTACGGACCCGACTAGGTTTGTTTTGACGAACTAATAATAATAATAATAATAAAGGTCTTTATTAATATTTATACAATCATATATGAGTAATCAAAACCTTGGGCGAGATTCAGCGTGGCAGCCTGTATCCGTGAATACAGACAGCCATCTGTTCTTCCACCTAACCCGAAACAAGACTCTACAGATGGCTCAATAAACAAACTCTCGAATACATATTGATTCAACTACACTGTTTTTTATTTCCCACGGGATGTTATGCTTACAGCTTTCAGCTGATATAAATTGTGATTCTATGATCTATCAGGACAGGATTTAACTAAAACAAGAAAAATAAATGAATCAAAGTCATAGGACAATGAAGACCTCAGAAAAATACATTAGTTGTACTTCGATAGGAGAAACTCGATAATTTGGCCTCTGAACGCCGACATCGAAAGGTTTTTTATTTTTGATGGAAGTGTATTCATACACTTGGTGATATTATATGAAAATGACCTTCTGAAAAACTCAGTGTAAAACAAGGGCGGCATAAGGAAGAATTTGTGTCGAATATTAATGTTGTGGATATCAGAGCGATACGTTATTTTATTATATAAGTAAGGAGGAGTTTTATATTTCAAAATCTTATTGAAAAAACAAGCAGAATGGAGGAATCTTCGGTCACTCATATTCAGCCAATTGTTCAATTTTAGAGTGTATGAAATCTTATCAAACTTTCTTATACCATAAATCAACCTCAAGCAACTATTTTGTAATTTTTGTATCCGACTGATGTCAATGGAACTCATACAAGGACTATAGAGAACATCACAGTAATTCAACCGTGATAATACCAAACTGTCACATAAAAGACTTTTAGTTTTTCTGTTCAGAACTTGCCTATTCTGATAGATGAGTTTGAGGTTACAATATGCTTTCTGTGAGCATTTACTGATGTGATAGGAAAATTTCATGTCTTGGTCGCACCATAAGCCTAAGCTTTTAACTTTGTCAGAAAGTTCAATGGTGCTTCCCCCAATTAGAATGTTTTTGAAATGAGCTTCACCAAAATTTTCCCTTGCTTTTTTGCTTCCAAAAATGATTGCAGTTGTTTTGGATGAGTTTGATTTCAAACTGTGATTCTCAGAGAATACTTCAAGGTTATGTAAATCATAATTAAAGGCACTAACAGCTTGTGAAAACTCATCAGGTTTGAATGACAAATACAGTTGAGTATCGTCCGCGTAATAGTGCTGTGTACATGACAAAAAAGACATAGGAAAGTTACAGGTGTATAAACTGAACAGTAATGGTCCCAGCACCGATCCCTGCGGAACTCCTTTATCAATGTTTAAAAAATTTGAAATTTTGCTATCATATAAAACTGCCTGCCTTCTGCCCTGCAGATAGCAATATAGTAGGTCAGAAGCGTTTTTGCTGAATCCTACAAAATTGAAAATAGCTTGTAATAGTCTATGGTTGAGAGTGTCGAAGGCTTTGGAGTAATCCAGTAGTATTAAAACAGAGACCTTTCCCTTGTCAGTAGCATCAATTATGTCATCAGTAATTTTCAGAAGGGCTGAAGTGCAACTATAACCTGGTCTGAAACCAGATTGATTGGTTTGGATAACATTATATTCGAGAAGATGTTTTCGAATTTGAGTATCAATAGCCTTCTCCAAAATCTTCGACAGCGTAGGAAGGATACTAATGGGTCTAATATCATTCATCCTAGATACCGATGAATGTTGATTAGAGGTTCATAACATTTAGGTTTTGAAGGGTCATATTACTTGACAATATGTAAACTGGTCCAAGGCCACATTATTCTCAATGGATAATCGTACAAGAATCGACAGACGAGAGCCTTATATGCATATGGGCATAAATATTTTTATAATTTACTTTGATAATGCATGAAGTAAAAATCACTAGCGCACAAACTAGATGGGGAAACCTGTTGCTGAAAACGGAAGGATAAAAAAAAATCAAGTGAGAAAATCAAATCCCAAACGAAAGGTTGAAATGGATTTTCTCCGCCTGGAAATATTGTCAGTCATCAATCGAAACGTCGTAAGTACACTCAACTTGAAACTTGGTTTTAACATTTCTTTTCATAATCACAAAAATATATTACAGTTTCCTGTAATATGGTTGTTAATATGGATTTTCATCAAGTATCGGCCAGTTCAATTCAATCTTTTCATAATATTTCATTTATTTCTTCAATTAAACAATTTTCTTGATTCGCTCATCAAAATCTGTGTTGAATTGACTGTAAGTTTTGATGTCTATACGTGAATATGTATCATTTGGATTCTGTTTCAGTTTGTATTCTATATATTCAATGATTATTTCATTCGCAAATGAAAAGAAAAGTACCAATATAAACACTTTTGGCTCTGTAGGGGCTTCTAATAAGATGTCACAGTTATCACCCACTAAATATGAACCATAAAATTAACATTGAAAACCTTTTTTTTATGAAAAGATTGAAAAGAATGGTTTTCTACGATTTTGATGGTTTTCGAATCCATACGCTTGTGCTTTGTTGAATTCAGTGTTTTCAATTTATTATCCAAATAAATAATAGTTTAAAAAACTAAAAAAACACGCTTTTATAGCTAACCGAACTAAAAAATAGAAAATAATTTTTAATTACAAAGAGTTTATATTACGGTAGTAGAAGGCTAAACAATCGTTCATAGTCAATCAGCTCAAAATAAAATTATAATAAAATTTAAGTAATTAACAGAATAAAGTAATTCAGAGTAAAATCGTGGGGTGCTTGATATATTATATATTACAATCATTCTATCGGTAATTATCTTTGAGAGGAGACTTATGAAATGTAGTAAAATGCACCCCACGCTTTTTACTCTGAATTACTTTATTCTGTTAATTACTTAAATTTTATTATAATTTTATTTTGAGCTGATTGACTATGAATGATTGTTTAGCCTTCTACTACCGTAATATAAACTCTTTGTAATTAAAAATTATTTTCTATTTTTTAGTTCGGTTAGCTATAAAAGCGTGTTTTTTTAGTTTTTTAAACTATTATTTATTTTTCATTTTTTAGTTCGATTTATCAATTAGTTTCTAGTGGAAATGTGATATTTCTTACGAATCATTCCGCAATCTCATCATTTCATTTAAAGCTTCACTATTGCATGGGGTACTTCCTGTTAACTTAGAGCAATCAAGTTCATCAATCTGAATATCGTCTAAAGATCTTACACGACTAAGTGCTACATAGGCTTGTCCAGCAGCAAACAATCGCGAGCCTAGATAAATTACTGCATGATCAACTGTACAACCTTGCATCTTGTGAACGGTCGAAGCCCAACTCAGGATTATTGGCAACATTCGTCTTTTAGCAGTTCCGTGGCTGTATTTCGCTGGGAACTATATTATATGTTACATAAATATCATATACAGTAATTTGCATGTATCAGACTCATGTACACCTACGCATGTAAGATAAGGAATGAACATTGTGAGAACGCAACTACCCTGAAAACGTTTCTGCCTCCGTTGTGCTGTGCCGAGTGCCCGAACGAAAGAACGAAACTGCAGGCATGCGCAGAACGCGCGCCAGCTCTATCTTTTTTACTCCACTACAGAGGATCTATAAAAGAATTTATTAATCCTGGTGGTCCTTATAAGGATAATCAGACAAAGCTCTTTCAGTGAATATATCGAGTATGTATTTCTTGAAACCAATACGAGCAAATTTGTTATTTTTATTTCATTGTAGCTAGTTTTTTATAGTGTTTAAAACAATGTTTTTTGTTTTTTTCTTATTTTCTTTTTGTATTCCGACGTCATTTTCAGTTATTGTATATTGTGTGTAATTTTCAACTGGAAAATAAAGATTATTATTATTATTATTATTATAATGGAAAACTATGATCAAATTATTGCATTGTCATCGGTCCTTGATACGTATGCAAAGTTTCAAATTAATCAGACTTCTGGAAATTGGTGAAAATTATGCTCAAAGATTCCGTTACATACATAGTTACAACCCAAGCTAATAAAAGCGTGTTAAAATAAAAAAAAACGCATCTTCTCAACAAATTGACTTTAAATCATCTCAAACTTATTTCTTTGAAACTCATCCCATTGGTCGTTTGCGCTTAATCTGAATGTTATTTTCTTGTATGAATGCTTCCAGTTTTAGCATACTTCGTTTGCTGTATTATTTTATGGTTATGTTATGCTGTATTAGGTTATGGTGAAGTTTTGTTTGTTTTATGGCAAAAGCATGGCGAAAGGCGAATCTTTTACAGTGGAATTTTGCGAATATTTTGTTTCGTGATCACGAACCATAAATTCCGGAATTTTGTATCCGATTAATGATCGGGTCTATGTGAATCAACATTTTATCCAATATACGAATACGAATTGGATTGGATATCGGATTTGTCGCAACGTGTAGATCTTGCCTTGCTTTCAGCGCTCACTGTGCTGCAAGGAACACCGTTACCAGGCACATCTCGCAATGTTTAGACGAGTTTTTATGACATGATCTGAATATAAAATTAATGAGATAAGTATTCTGATACCTGAGATTATAATTAAGCTTATTATCGACCTCTTTATCAGTCGAGTATAAATTTGGGCCAACCAACACTTAGTAATTCATTAATTAAAAAAATTGTTTCGAAATGATAGGTACAGATATGGTATATTTTTCGTTTTTCTGGTTTTTCATTATTTCTACAGGTATAACCAATGGTCAATCGGTGAGTTATTTTGTGTATCGCATTCTGTCTAAAATTGTTCTAAAATTGTTCGTTTTCGTTAACCAGCTGACGAACGTCAACCCTCAAAAGTCGAAACTTGTGCGAGCAATGGATCAACGAGGCCTTACCTTTCAACGTGCGATTACCCAGCACGGTGGCCCGGCGAGGATTCGAACCCCGGCCTTTCGCTTGATAGGCAGATATGCTATCTATTCCAATACTTTTCATATATTTGTTGTCTTAGTTTGTGGTTCCATTATATTCGTGAGGTTTCGACTACAATCATTTCTGAATTTTTTTTACGAAAAATCGCCAAGATATACTGATATATTCTACCCAGATGCATAAAAACCCTGGTGAATTGACTTATACCTGAGGAAACGTAAGCTCAAATTTATGAACTTCATGAATCTGGTAACGTAGCGTCTTATTTTTACGAAGCTAAGTATTTTATAAAGTCAAGTATCTCGATGCTAGGAATTACGATCAGTGGAAATCTTTCATGGGAATACCAAGTACTTCACTTCTCGTCAGCTTCTAATGATCTACAAGGCTCAGATTCGACCTGTCATGGAATACAGTTCTCATGTGTGTTCGGTGTTCGGCACCAAAACATTCATTAAGGCTTTTTCATTTCATTCAGAGAGAGGTAATTCGTCTTGTTGGTAATTCTTCGCTCACAGACTCGTTCACTTCATTGGAACATCGTAGAAGTGTCGGAGACTTGTCTCTCTTCTATAGATACTTCCACGGTCGATCCTCTTCAGAATTGTTATCAATCGTTTCACCCTTGGCAATATCTACACGGATGACTCGACGAGTACAGAATTCCTACCCATTTGTTGTGAATTTGGAAACCTGGCGAACCTCTCTTGCTCAGGGATCTTTTTTCAATAGAACAGCTGAGCTTTGGAACTCTTTGCCAAAAGAGGCTTACAAACTTAGGAATTCAAAGTGAATGTTAATTCGTATCTCCTGTCCTTTGATTCACGCGGAACATTACAGGGCTTCCCTATCGTGTGAGTCTGCATATAAAAAAAAAACTAAAAACTCACCTCGACCTTGACAATAAAAAAGGTGTGGACCATGGCTTCTATAAAGTGATGTAATGAGATATCTGTAGCCAATATGTGATACGCTTATTTCTAGATAGATGAATTGCTATCTATACTCTAGTTCCTGAATTGTAGATAGTGACTCACAGGTTGTACGGTTTATAATTGATATTAAGCAGGTGAAGAAATAGAACATAAATTAGCTAGGTACTTCGGTTTCAAATCGAGTTTTACTTTCTTACAACCTCTCCACTTTTTCAAATGCCCTGAAAACCTGAAAATGTACGATGAGTCACCATCTACAATTCAGGAACTAGACTATAGGAATGGAATCAGAGGAGTAGGTATCTCTGTCGGATCCCACAATAATTCCTCAAAGAGTTCCACAAGGTTCCATTTCTGCACCTTTCCTCTATGCCGATTTTACAAATAATAGTAGCATCTTTGGTGCACACACTGTATGTTACGCAGATGATACTAACGTTATAATCATTTCTGAATAATCTGAATAATCCTCAAGCTGAATACTTCAAAGATTCGTACTATGTTTTTCACTATGCTAGTACACCGTCTCAGCTGTAATTTGACTGAATATTTCCCTCATATATAAAATGTCCCATAAGAGCAATGCAATTATCGAAAACTTACAGCGGTAATTGCATTGTATCAAGTCATCATAACAACACATTTGAAACCGTATCGCTAGACGTCAGTAAACAACACAGATAAATGTCAGACTTCAAAAATAGCAAAACATTTCGTGTTTAGGTGAGTACTCCATACAATCTATAGAGGAAAGTATAAATGAACAAAAAATAACAATTCCTTGAGAATTTCTTTATTCGTGAAATATTCCAATGAATTACATTCGTGCATAAAAATGACCAGATAATTTTGCATTCAAGCGTGATATCTTATACAAATTGCATTCGGTTATTTTAATATTTTGTAAAAGAGCCCTCGTCCTTCGGACTCGGACACTTTCGCCAAAATATGAAAATAAACTCTTGCAATTTTTAGATATCACACTTTCTTGCAAAATTATCGGTAATTTTTATGCACTCGTGCAATTATAACCGATAACACCATGAATGCATTAGAATTGACTTAAACAGTTGATATTCGGGTTATTTCTTTCGATGAAAACATGGTCTTTCGGTGTCTGTCTCCAAGGAAGTTACCACTCTACAAGCGACAAGTTACAAGTTTGAAGGCAACAACTCGACTAGTAGGTGTTTCAATAAAATCACAAGTCAACAAGTGACAAGTTACAAGTTTCATTATTACTAGTAAATATAGTATTTTTTGTGAAGGAACAGGCAAAAAAGTTACCAGTGTAGAAAAAACTAGTTAGAATTGTAAATATTATTGCGTCAGGAAAAAAACAAAAATCCGCATTACATTAGCTTCATTTCATCAAGAATTTGTAGTCTGCTTTAAATATTTTCCAGATGACTAGATAGAAACACTGATATTCTACCAGTAATATTTTTTTGGCAATGTCTTGTCGATGGTACTCCACTCAAAACTAACTGACTTTTTTGTAATTGAGAAAATTCGGTAATATATATATTTTTTTGTTTTTTCTTATCACCATTGCTCTTCTGGAATATCATCTATCGTCCTTTCCTTGAAATTTCCCTTTGTTGTGATCTTGGCAATCTCCCGAATCTGTTTCTCTCTCAAGGCTCGTTTTCATTTGAACTTAAAATTTCCAAAAAACTAACAGGAAATCGCTCTCTTGGTTCCCAATACGTCATTACAGTTTATTATTATCATGTAAAATTGAGGATAAAAAATAAATGTATGTCTGAAAGTAAATTCTGTAATTTCAGATATATCTGGAATCTGCGAACAATTTTTATTTTTCGAGTAGTTTCAATACGGCATTATTTATTACATATGAGTACTAAAATTACATTATGAACATAAAAAACTCGTCGAGACGTGCACCAAGTGCGTTTAGTTCGGTGCTCGAGGAAGCTGAGCTGTATTAAAATGTGTCACTTTTATCCTTGAGTAATATTCTACTATAGATATCATAAGAAAACCTCGTATTTTCAGAAACTCATTAAAATGTATGCAGTGCCTCTCTTTAATGTCCCCCACTTTTATTTTTTGAACGGGTTAACTGAAAAAATTGCAAGTTGGGATAATCAAATCGACTGAAAACTGCTTATTTCAAAGTATGAAAAAAAAACGTCGATGTATTCAGGCGATTATTGAATGTTCCGCCATTTTGTTCAGCCTTTTCGATATTTCATGACGTACATTTTCGAACACAGAAACGTCAATAATTTGTTTACAATTTCATGAGTTAAAGGTCGATATTTTTGGGCAATTATTAAATATCCGCCATTCTGTAGTAGTTGAAGATATCGACTCAATATTGTACGGTATTCGTCAGCAGCTTCAAAAGTATGTGTCAAAAAATCCCCTTTCCAATTATTTTTTTTGCCAGAAGACGCGCATTCGCCATCTTGAAATTTTCATCTGCCAATTTCACTATTGAATATAGTATTCATGCATCAATTTCATTATCCCAACTTTCAATTTTTAGAGTTGACCCTTTCAAAAAATTAAAGGGGGAGGACATTAATGAAAGCCAATATATAAAGTTTATAATTTTTTTGCTGTAACTATTTTTTTGCGAAATATGAATGGATCAACATTAAATTCAGTATGCAAATATTATTTATCAGGTATGCAAATCTTTGTTTCAAAATTTTTATTCCCTTGTCCTTCTCATTTTTCTGTGAATTGTTGTTAAAAATTGTTGTAATCAACATCGCACATTTTTTGTTTTTCAAATTTTTTACGTGAAGATTTTACTATTTAGTATCATCATTCGGGAGTAAAAAATTAATTATTCAAAAAAGTGATGCATTTCCGAAAGGCAATATTCCTTTCAATGAATTTTTACATCTAAATGGTGATCTCGAAACCGAGTAATTTTCCAAATGATAACCTGGGAAATCATTAAAAATATATAAATGTTTGATGAATGATATAACACAATGTTTTATCAGACATTCAAATTTCTATTTACAGAGATCTCACATTTAAAAATATCCACTCGATGATTCTTATCGATGTTCAAATGACTGGAATTATATTCAGTTGTTTGGATAATGTACACGATAAAAACTCTGACCTCAAGTTCATTATCATCATTGTTCACCCACCGTTATCACAGCGTCAAATATAATGGTGTGAGCTACAAGTTCAACGATTTTCCATCTATTTCCACCGAAAATTATACTTGATGTGTCATTCGACTGACAACGGAATATGAAAACTCGAAAAAAGAAATCCGCGAATTTAAAAAATTCAAGAGTTCTGAACGAATAGAGAAAAAAAAAAGATTTTGTTTTCTGCATATATCTGAGAAATTATTGAAAATATTCCTAATATATAAGAAATTCTCAAAGAGGAGATTTCCTACAAAAATTCGAAAATTCACAAAAAAGTATCGAACTGAAGGCCGATAAAATATAAAAATAATTTGTTTTTAACACTTTGAAGTATACGCTTGTTTTAGAGATTTAATTTTCTATATGAATAAAATATGAACATACTGTATTTAAAAAAAATGTTATTAATAGATAAAAAAAATGCAAACGAACAATTGATGACATTCTGCAGAGAATCTAAAATATTGTTTTTCGTGAAAAAAAATACGGGTTATTTTGTTTGAATAATTGAAAGAACTGAAAAAACAATTTGGTACAATCAGAAAATTCTTCGATTGATGTTTTTTTCATTCCGAATCGATTGAGCCCTAGATCATATTTTCAGGACCACTATCAACAGATTTCTTGATTATCTACTTGTGAGCTAAACTAAATATTCCAAACATATATGTTATTATTGTTTCTAAGATTCGCTTGCTACTTGGGTAGGCAATAGAAACTTTTTTTATTTTCATTAATTATAATCGAATACTCTGGATGACCTATAATTCAATTATTACAGGATGATTTTGTTGAGCTGAACATCACAGATGGAAGAATTCTTGGAACTAAAGGATATACTGCAGGGAAAAATATGTCTTACTTCAACTTCCAGGGAATACCCTATGCTAAACCACCCGTTGATGATCTGAGATTTCGGGTGAGACTAGGAAACAACAGTTCATTATTAACAATAATATTTGTTGACAAACGAATTCGAACACAAATTTTCTCAGCTTAAACTTCCATCAATGGAAAGCTCGATTCATTATAATTATTTCCTTTTGAACTAGGGATTTTCTCAAAATACATAACAATAGCTATCATTGTTGAAATCCATGTTTTTCATCATAATACTCATAGCCAGTTATGATAGTAATACTACGGAGAACATGAAACAAAACCTGAAACATGTAATAACTACGTATCTTGGATTTAGCATTCTGCAATTTTGTAAAGGTAAAAGACTACAATTTTATTAATCAGATTTCAATTGAAACATGTTGTGAACAAGTGTCAAGTTATTTTCTGTTGCCTCATCAACTTTTTGTTCCATGTTTTAATATTTGCCATAGCCATTGGAGTGGTATTAAATTTTTTTAAGCGTTCAATTTTTAATTTCTCCTAAAATGCTCGAAATAGTACATACGACAATTGTACAAACTTTTAGACTCAGGATAGAAAGTATGGCGTATAACATAAATCACAAAAATAAAAAAAAAGGTAGAGTTCAGAAAAAAAATTTTCTTTCAGTACTCTACTTCTAATAAAACTTCTTCTGCATTGATTTCGATATTTTTTATAATCTCTAACTTGCCATATACTTTGTTTTCCATAAACCAGAATGTGCTATCTGAGACCCTTATCAAATCAAAGAAGTACCATATTTATTGCATTTTTTAGGTACCGAATTGAAAAATGAACCTAAATATCTATGAAAAGTAACTGAATGATGATCAATTATTTATGATATTGTACAAATATAAATAATATGTGAACAAAAAAAAGATTCATTCCTCAATTTTCATAATTATTTAGAATATAACCAGAAAAATCGAGACCTAATGCTTTCCAGAGATAACCAGAATAATACGAAATTGTGAACAGAGTGGGATTAACTTTTTGATTTCTTGAATTCCGCAATAGTACTTGCCTCACTTGCGAGTTCCACATTAATTTGTTTTGGTTTATGAAGACATCATGAGATCGCATGCTGGATAACTCCCATCTCATCAATTAATCGAATTTCAAATATTGGCTATGAACAATAGCTTGAGATGTTCATGGATCTCATCTGCAATTATAAAAACATAATCAAGTTGAAATACTTGAAGTTATCATCAATTTAATCGATCCAAAATCATCCAAATGTGAAAGATGTACCTATCTGAACATGATTTATCAGGCTTTGACCTCATATAAATTCTTATTTCAATTTTTATCAAAGTATAGATTATTTCACAAACTCCTTGAAATGAATCAGCATGATTTGAGTTCTACAAAACAGATCAACTCCGACGGAGTTAAACTTGAGATGTATGATCCTCTGAAGAAGCTATCCACTCTCGCCAGCGAAACGTCGGGTAGAAATTCCAAAAACGACGGCCTTCATACACGAACCGTGTGAATTTTTGCTATCGTTGTAATTTCATCTATTTTTTCATATTATCGGATTTTTTTGAAAATTACTATGTCAGTTTCGAAATTCTTGAGACTATTAATAGGGGAGCCCAAGCGGGGATATCGGGATCCACTAAAGCGCGGCAGATTAATATACAGGGGGATACCTTGTACCCGGTTAAGTACTTCCACCATATATGAGCCCTATATTTATGGCCTCCCTTCAAGAATAAAGGATCATATTAGTAAAAAAAATTGATCATCTGAAATTCTCAAGCGGGTCAGATTAAGGTAGGATGAGTTAGTTACATCCTGAAACGTGTATATTCCACTAATCTGACAATTAGAGAGTGACCTAAAGAAGGAGGAGGGCTACAAAGTTGTAAAAAAACGCCATATCGACATTCTCGAGCGTTGCTATTTTTTTATTTTGAAGGGAATAATTCAAGAATTACAAAAAATATATAATCTGACGATTTCCACAAGCCGAAATAATAAAAATTCATCGATAAAGTTCAATTCGTGCATCTACTTGATGCCTATATTCCCCTCTCCGCGTTTCTATTTCTCTCTCACTCTTTCTCTACCTGTTGCTCTCTCGCTCCGTCCCCACTCTGGTTTCTGTTGCCATGATAGTTGATCACACAGACTCGTTCGTGGCATGATGTTGTTTGCAACGAATATCCAACGTTTTAAAATTTTAAAAATTGAATTGCCTATAATTATTCTCTTATAAATACAAGTATACTTCAAAAAATAACAAACACGTTTTTATTTGCATGCTTCAATGATTCAATGAAAAAAAAACGATGAAAAAAATTCGAATTGACAGAATAGGCGAATCCCTCCGGATAATCGTCAGATTATGAGACTGCAACGTCTAGGGCGTGAAGATGAACCATATATATCTTAATCTGACGCGTTTTGTATTTCAAAATGACGATTTTTCTTTCACACTCTTATAACGGCCGCGAGTCTGCGCCACATCCAAACCGTCAGATTATTATATAAAAGCTTTTTTCAGGTTCACTTAACATTCCCTCAGGATATCTGACGCGCTCGAGTTTTTTTTTTATTTCCAACCCTTACGTACGACCACCCCCATCATGGAAACAATCAGATTAACATACGTACATTTTTAAAAATATGTAGGAAATAGAAGATATCAATATCTGACGCGCTTGAGTTTGTCCATGCGATAGTTTTTTTTTACATTTTTGGAAATCCGCTACCCTCACCGATGAAAAAATATACATTATATAACATGTTTTTCCTCCTATCAACTAAGCTTTGCAACCCAATAGGTCTCGATGTCGCTCGAGTAATTCCCGATTTGATGGTCCTCTACTATATTCAAGAATATTTTTTTGTTGATTCCACAGCCATCTGTTCCAGTCAAACCCTGGAATGGTACATTGAACTGCACATACGAAAAAAGCCAATGTGTTCAAGGAAGCGATCCAGTGACAGGCTCAGAAGATTGTCTGACCATCAATGTCTACACGCCATCTGTAAGTATGATGGGAGAAATGAAATAAAATTGGGGAACTTCGAAGCTTTCAGGAATATAAACGAGTCAAAAAAAAAATTCCAAATGTCCATTGAAAAATCAGCACCACGAAGGTAATGGTTTTTGCAAAGACCATTTCAAAGTAGCAGCACGTACTAGATGGATACTTCATTTTGGCAGCGAAACATAAAAGGAATTCGGGAAACTGTAATGAAACCAGAGTGAGGGAACAGCTCCTTTGAAAGCTGATCATTCCATGTCTTATACAGGGTGACTCACGGTCGATGGTAGGTTAGACGTTTCTGGGAAACGCAAAGCATGATTCTTCTGAAAATTTCACCTCTCACATTTCTTTACCTGTTCTATCGATCTGGAATATTTTCAGCATTGCGGCGTTGCCACTTCCATCAAAAAGTCCTCGCAACATCATTTTTTTAAATTGAACACCCCGTATATTAATAGATTTTTGGAATCGCTCTAGTATTTTATTACTTTTTTGTTGATGATGTCCCATACCTACCTCCATCTGTTTTCGGGATGAAAAATAAAATGTGCTAAATATGGCCCAAAACATAGCCCTAATTGAACTTAGGTACATCAGTACTCTCAATTCATGAATAATAAATATTTTGATGACAGTTTGGACAAACTCGAAATATTCAAACGACACCAATGAATTGACTAATATCATACAGGGCGTGCTAAAATTACTATTATTTCCATTGTGCATAAAGGTGGTCAAAAGTTCATATTTTCAAATGAAACGACCTGTATATTACTCGATAAATTGAAAGATGGTGAAAAGAAAGAATGTGATGGACAACATATTCAGCATTTATTGTAAAACTATTTCATTTGTTTGCAATTTTGTTATTTTGAATCATCCTATTCTGTTATTGTCTGTACTTTCAGATGTTTTATTTCACAAAATCTTACTTTTTACCCATAAATGACTGATTTTTGCTACAGTTGCTCCCTGGAAACTTTGAGTTATAGTTAAGGAAATTATTTCGTAATCTCACAAACTTTCTCTCGTTCATTGGTGTTAATTCAGGATACATTTGGTTGGATTTTCGACAAGTTCTGATAATGATTTGATCACTTTGTTCATGTATAATTGATATTTGCATTCGTTTTGGAAGATGATTTGAAACACCGTCGATAACTATTTGTAAATTACTTATGAAAGTAACTGAACTGTAGTCGAAGAAGCGACTTTATTAAGAAAACTTGACGATTTAGGTATAGGGATATGATATATCATCTTGAAGCATTTTTCACCATCTTTCAATTCATCGAGTAGTATACAGGAAGTTTCATTTGAGAAATCAAACTTTTGACCGCTTTCATGCACAATAGAAATAATAGTAATTTTAGCACGCTCTGTATGATATGGTGTCGATTTCTTAAAGTTATTTGAATATTTCGAGTTTGTCCAAACTATCATTAACATATCAACTTTTCATGAATTGAGAGTACTGATGTACTCTTAAGTTCAATTAAGGCTATGTTTTGGACCATATTTAGCACATTCTATTTTTTATCCCGAAAACAGATGGAGATAGGTATAGGACATCATCAACGAAAAAGTATTCAAATACTAGAGCGATTCCAAAAATGTATGTATTTCATTTCTCAATACAAGTGTTGCTAGCACCAAGTAGGAGCAGTAACATTCTTGAAAATGCCAACTGAGATGTTGGCGAAACGTCGAAAGTCAATATCGACAAATCAACGGATAAACTCCCAGAATACCAATTTCGCATATATATATATACGATAGAAGTATTAGTGTCTGTGTGATTAACAATGGAATGAAATTATAGCGGCATTCAGACAAATCATAATAATTTGAGAAAAATTAACTTCTTCGAGCGGGATTCGAACTCACGACCTTCCGTTTTCTAGACGGATGCTGTACCACTGAGCTATCAAAGACCCTGGGTTCTCCATCGCAAATTTCGGAAGTCATTTATCTCAAATTCTATTGTTAGTTGTTATTATTCAATCGAGAACCTTCGGCGGTTTTCGACTGACAGAGGTGTTAGTTGGGAAGGATACACATTCATTATCATATGGTCTTAGTACCCAATTGTACCTTTCAACCGAAGCGTCGTCGATGTTTATCGACTTCAGCAGGTATCAGGTGTAGATACCAACCAGATGATTTCAAGCCGGAAAATTTAAACGATAGAAGTATTAGTGTCTGTGTGATTAACAATGGGTTCGAATCCCGCTCGAAGAAGTTAATTTTTCTCAAATTCTTATGATTTGTCTGAATGCCGCTATAATTTCATTCCATTATATATATATATATATATATATATATATATATATATATATATATATGTTGTTGTTGAGTTCGGGTTGAACCGCGTCTGGAGTTTTGTTCTCGACGTTTCGGCTCCGATTTTGGAGCCATTTTCAAGAGGTAAATGTGACTTCACGCTGAGGTCTCAATCTGCCTACTCCTCAGGTGTTGTCACAGGGGGCAAGGGTTTGTGACTTGACGCCGGGGCCTCAATCTGCCTACTCCCCAGGTCTCGTCACGAGTTCTTTCTAAGGTCTCAATCTGCCTACTCCTTAGATCGAACTGAGGTATCGAGGGATGTTGGGTAGTATTTATAGCATATATATATATATATATATATATATATATATATATATATATATATAGTGTAGGAAGTTCTCAACTGTCAATAGATACGAAATACGAAGGTGAGTTTTATCGGGTGATCAAGGTGGTAAAACGAGTTGAATAGATAAACTCAACATAATATATAAAATAGAATAATACATTCCTTACTGAATACTCTCCAAGATTTTTTTTTTTTGGACTGAGGTGGCCTTTACTTGATGGAAATCCATAGTTATTACGCTATAAGGTAGACACGATTAAATTTCCACAAAATTTATTGTCTTCGCGACATGTTTCGGTACACTGTACCTTTATCAAGCGAATGTATTTAAACACTAAATTATTCTTCGCTAAAAGTTCCTTAAATATATCAGGGCCTACTCTAATTATCTATGATTCCTAGAATAATACCACTGACAATGATGATGATTCCTAACTGATGCTGATAACTGATACTGATTCCTAATAATAATTATGATATCGGACCGTAGTTACTACTTATTGATTGAATAAGTTCAACAAAGGGGAACTATTGAGATCCAATTGATCATTTAGCAAACAATTTGAATTTTTTAATTTATTGATTTCCAAAAATTCTAAATAATTAAGTCTAATGCCCTTATTTTCAACATGCAGAATTTCGAAATTTTTATCGAAGTCATGGCCTTCCTCCAATCATATTTTGGAGGAAGGCCATGACTTCGATAAAAATTTCGAAATTCTGCATGTTGAAAATAAGGGCATTAGACTTAATTATTTAGAATTTTTGGAAATCAATAAATTAAAAAATTCAAATTGTTTGCTAAATGATCAATTGGATCTCAATAGTTCCCCTTTGTTGAACTTATTCAATCAATAAGTAGTAACTACGGTCCGATATCATAATTATTATTAGGAATCAGTATCAGTTATCAGCATCAGTTAGGAATCATCATCATTGTCAGTGGTATTATTCTAGGAATCATAGATAATTAGAGTAGGCCCTGATATATTTAAGGAACTTTTAGCGAAGAATAATTTAGTGTTTAAATACATTCGCTTGATAAAGGTACAGTGTACCGAAACATGTCGCGAAGACAATAAATTTTGTGGAAATTTAATCGTGTCTACCTTATAGCGTAATAACTCTCCAAGAGATTGAGTTTCGAACCTTTCCCTTGGAAATGAAGGATTTCAAATTAGTGGTTGAACTCATGTCCCTCTGTAATGAGGTGAGATGCATACGTCTGAAAGATCTTCCCGTTTGGCCTACGTAGTACATCGGACATGACCTACATGTTAATTCATAAAATCCTGATCTTTGTGACGATTCATTTTTGTCTTTATTATTTTTGATGAATATCCCCAATTTATTATTAGTACGAAATGCTGTATTAATATCATTATTTCTCAAGAATCTAGAAATATTTACGCTTGGTTGGCCTAAATAAGTTGTGGTTCTGTAAGTATCCGGTTCGGTATTGACTACTGGATACACCAACTTGAGGGCTATACTATGTAATTTCTTTCTCACAAGTGAATCTATTAACTGACCCTCATATCCATTGTTAATCGCAATCTGTTTTATTATATTAAGTTCATTAACGTAATTCACATCAGATAAAGGGACATTCAACAGTCTATGAATCATACTATTGAATGCGGCCACCTTATGCTGATATGGATGACACGAAGTATTGTGAATAACAATGTCCGTGTGGGACGGTTTACGGTAAACCGAAAAATCATGTTTGTGATTTATTCTTGTGATAGTCAAATCCAAATAGTTAATTGCACTATTTCCTTCCATATCCATAGTAAAAACAATGGAAGAGTGAAGACCATTCATGAAATCGAGAAACTTGGTTAGCTGTCTGTTCGTACCTTTGAAACAAACCAAAATGTCATCAACATACCTATACCAATAAACAAAATTTCCTATCAACGGATTACAGTGAATTTTACGCTCCAACGTATCCATGAAAATTTCTGCTGATAGGGGACTTAGAGGGTTCCCCATTATCAGGCCATTACAGGATGAGTAGTACGTGTCATTGAATTGAAAGTAATTCTGTGACAAACACACTGTAAGTAGTTCCAGAATTTCCTGTTTTACTATTGGGTTGGTATTGTTTCTTTCGAGCAATGTCTCGACCAAGTTGATCGGATCAATTGGCGGGATACTCGGAAATAGATTCTGCACATCAAACGAAATCAATTTTGAATTATCCGGAAGGGTTATATCTTTAATATTGTCTATCAGTTGATAAAAATTCTTCAAACTGAATTCTGGAACAAAATTACAGTATTTTTGTAATATCGTGATCAATTTTTCCGATAATCTTACTGACGGTGCTGTCACATGATTTTTCGGTTTACCATAAACCGTCCCACACGGACATTGTTATTCACAATACTTCGTGTCATCCATATCAGCATAAGGTGGCCGCATTCAATAGTATGATTCATAGACTGTTGAATGTCCCTTTATCTGATGTGAATTATGTTAATGAACTTAATATAATAAAACAGATTGCGATTAACAATGGATATGAGGGTCAGTTAATAGATTCACTTGTGAGAAAGAAATTACATAGTATAGCCCTCATGTTGGTGTATCCAGTAGTAAATACCGAGCCGGATATTTACAGAACCACAACTTATTTAGGCCAACCAAGCGTAAATATTTCTAGATTCTTGAGAAATAATGATATTAATACAGCATTTCGTACTAATAATAAATTGGGGATATTCATCAAAAATAATAAAGACAAAAATGAATCGTCACAAAGATCAGGAGTTTATGAATTAATATAACATGTGGGTCGTGTCCGATGTACTAAGTATGCCAAACGGGAAGATCTTCCAACACTCGCCTGAGAGAACACAGAACTAGTTTTTTGAATGGAAAAACAAATTCTACTTATGCAAGTCACCTCATTCTGGAAGGTCATGAGTTCAACCACGAGTTCAAAATGAGGCATTTTGAACAGAAAGGTTGGAAACTTAACCTTCTAGAAAGTTTGGAAATCAATAGAGGGAAAAATTCAGAATATTTATTGAATGATCAGGTTGAATTAAATAACTCCCCATTGTTGAATATGTTCCCGGCCAATAATTCTATTTCTAGGAATAATCTTCATATGTAATCAATTAGTATTTGGACAAATTACGGGTCGAATATCGGACCTAAATCGGACCTTTATTGTAAGAGACGTTCGACCTACTTGTATATAAATAGCGTATTATAGAATAGTGATTTATTTATCTTGCTTGAAGAAGCTATTGTAATAGCGAAACACGTGTCGCGGTTTTGTAAACCCATTATAAGTGGAAATTATACAGGAAACTGTAATATATTTCTGTCAATATGGATTTTCATCAAGTATCGGCCAGTTCGATTAAGTTTTTTATGAGTTGAATTGACTTCCTGAATGTTTGATATGCCTCTTTCAGCTGACTTCAAAGCTCGCCGTTTTGATTCATATTCATGGTGGTAGTTTCACATCACAAAATTCATCGAAAGCATTGCAACCACCGGATAATCTGATCGAAGAAGGCGTCGTTTTCGCAGCAATGAACTATCGATTGGGAGTATTCGGATTCCTGAGTACAGAAGATTTGGAATGCCCCGGGAATCTGGGCCTCAAAGATCAAGTTCTAGCTCTGAAGTGGGTCCAGAAGAATATCCATTATTTTGGAGGTGATCCGAATAATGTCACAATTTTTGGACAAAGTTCGGGAGCCGTATCGGTTCATTATCATATGCTATCAAAAATGTCAGTGGGTGAGTTCGAGTATCGATTTTTGCTTACCCAAAAAGTAGCTGTGGATTCCGGCAGACACAGGTGTCATTATTATCCCCTGAAGTTTGCGCCAGATTCTGTCCGTGCGTTTAGCAACAATTAGCGGTTGAATGCAGGAAATCATTATTTTTTGGTGTTTTTGCTTATATAATGACGATATTCTCATTTGTTGCTCAACTATTGCGCTCGGAAATTAAAAAAGGAAATTTTTTCCATTATTTCATTTGAATATGTTACAATCCATTTGGGGATTGCAACTGTGAATTTGGAAAGCTTTCAAATAGTAGAAACTACGGTTTCAGTTTGGTTCAAAAACAGTTGATAGGTTATCAACAAGCTGATTTGTTACTAAAAAAAAGTGTCCTACTAGATTGTTATTTCTTGCCCTATGGATAATCGTAGAGCGATGAACGAAACGGTTTGGGATAGTCAAAGAGTTGAACTACGAATTATCATTTTCGGAAAATCGATTTTTGCAATGTGATACCTTCAAAAATGGCGTCAAAGAATAACGTTATTAATATGTAATAGTCGTATCAAAATGCAACAAAATGCACTGGAAATCTGCTAATATTATACGAATTTTGCCAACCTGACTTTTGTTCCACGATAATTAGGAGCCGAGATAACACTTTTCTCTATTTAATTCCCCCTCCTTTTGTTTATTTATATGAAGCAACGAGACCTCGACGACTGCACAGAGCAAGAGTCATATTATTCATAGAAACCAGCAGAATTGGTTTTCCACAATTCTTTATCGAATTTATTGATGGGAGCAGTGGAGGTTCTTGGAACCGTTCGACGTGCCGTGTGGAGGGGGAAGCCGTAGAGAGCAACCCAGCGCTAGGCGGCCGTCGATTTCATCGCTTGAAATGAACTGAGTTGTTTTTAGATTGGAATTTGAGTCTTGTCCACGGCTACGTACTTCATCATTAGCAAAATACTGAAATTATACTTTTTCATCAATATTCGATATTGAATGCTATTTCACAAAATCCCGTTGAGCTTAGAAATGGCTAGTGGCAGATTTTTCAGACCATTTTTTACATTCAGCTTGTGGAAGATGTGCTTGTGGAAGATAAATACTTGGACCTTTAACAAATCGTTATCTACAAAAAAAAGTGAAACCCAGAATTTGCGTTGGCTAAGTCAACGTATATTTTTTTGGATGACTTTTTTACAGGCTGCCTTACACCTTCATACATTTAAACATCGTATAAACGATGAGATTATAACCTTCGGTATGAAAAGAACGAAAGTTGAAGTAGAATTTGACATTTACAGGAAAGACACGAAAACATTCACATTTATTCCAAATGACTCAAATCATTATTCACAACATAAAATGGCGGCACTTCAATTTCTTGTCCATAGGTTAATAACTTTTCCTCTGAAAAAAATAAGTACGACAATGAAAGGGGAGTGATTAGGTACGTAGCTAAAGTGAAAGGTTTTTAACCCAGAGATAGTTGATAAGATAATTAGAAGATATAAATTTATGGAAACACTTCGTAAATCTTCGACTTTTCAAAAATATGAGGGAAACGAAAAGTTTATAGTAATCCCATATAAATCTCAGTACACTATAGGACTTCAACAGATATTTGCCAAAGTAAATATGAAAGTTGCATATTACAACAGCTTCTTGGTAACCCGAAAGATAGATTAGAAAACTCAGAGGAGACGGGAATTTACGAGATCAGTTGTTAAGATTGCAACAACAATTACATCGGCCAGAGCCGACGAGCTATCAATATCCGTTTCAAAGAGCATTCTGCACAAATAAAATACGGAAGGATAGAAAAATCCAGTGTCGCCCAACGCGCTCTAGACAATTACCACGAAATTGGTGAAAGCAATCTGATCGAGCATGTGCATGACACAAGACTACTCGATGCATGTGAGAGTCTAGAAATAGCAAACTGTAAAAACAGCATGAATGGTGACTAACCTTTTCAGTCCACTTTTTAATTTATTTTCGAAAAAGTAATCAGAATAGTCAATAATAACAGATGACGGAACATGCAGTGAGTTCATTATCGAGAAATTAATTAGAATAATTAACAGTAGCAAAAAAAAGTTCATGTCGGACCAAGAAGCTCTACAACAACTAACCCCAGCTTTAGATTTAGTATCAATTTTCTTCTCCTGAAGATGCTTACCTTGTTAGCGAAATGCGCGAAAAATATCAGTTTGGTGTTAGGGTAATTGATCTCAAGAAAAAGTTAAAACATCGTGCAAATCACAAAATGTATGGAGGCATACTGTTTCGAATGATAACAGTTACTTGAAATTTGTCGAATAGGTTGTGAAAATTGTAATAAAAACCAATTTTGTATGACATGCACATTACAACTCAAATACTTGATCATGAGTTTGACAAAAATAGATGAAGCATACTGTTGTTCAAAAAAACACAAATTCTGAGTTTCACATGAAGTAGTGCCTGAATAGTCCCATTCACCTTCAAGAATTTTCTCATCCGGGGGCACAATGGTAAAAAAATTGTCAAAAAATTTCTCACTACTGCCTATCCCAGAATTGGGCAGGCTACTTTGTTAAACTGAAGGGATTTCTTTCGTCATATGTATCACTTTCTGGATGCACATGTTATTGGATATTCTTCCAATTTTGCACAAAATGTATTGATACGGAGTTTTTACCCAGTACTGGAATCATTTCCAAGATCAGATTGCTTGTGATATTTCATGAAGAAAACGTCTCATGAACATTGTTCAGAAATCCTCAAAATCAAAGATACGAAATGTTGAAAGTCGCAACATATCGAATGATAGATCGAGAGCAATGATACGTTTTGCCTCAAGTCATCCACAGAGTTCCTGGATTTTTTTATCTGATATTTGAAGCTCAGTGAGTGTGTGATTTTGTGTGCAGTAAGGAAGTTCATAGAAACTTTCTCCATAAAATATCACAAGGAAAAACCACCCATTGAAATTAATTACATGAGAAACAACCTGTATAACTTCATCAAATCAACAGGTTGCCCATATGAGAAAGAGGCACTCCCAAATTCAATAACTTTTTGGATTGATGTATAACATTTTATTTCTCATCAGGATTGTTTCACAAAACTATCATGAACAGTGGAACATCTCTTTGCTTGTATTCACGTGCCAGAGACTCCAGGAATACAGCTTTTCTAGTTGGGACATCATTGGGCATCTTAACTTCAAATACCACTGTTTTGGTGAGAGAATTGAGGAAAGTAGCCCATGACGATCTCCAAAAAGTAGCTTCAAGAGTTGATACATTGGTGAGTATTGACATATCAAATTATTCATTTGTGTTTGATCAATGAACTGTTGCTATTTTTTCACGTGCAACGATATAGTACAGCTTATCCAATCTATCTTGGCACAGAACTACTAACCTATATGCCCAGCAATCTCTGTAAAGTATACTTTATTCAAAAACTGCCCTTTATATGTGTTCACTGTGTTGAAATCCATGCCTAGAAGGTATTTTTTCTTTCGTCATGGTCTACACAACCAGTGTGCAACTGGAAAAGTATCTGAGTTTGTGCCAAGATGGATTGGATAAGCTGTACTGCTCTGATTCTGGAATCCTTCTTCCACCTTCAATTTCATACAAGTTATAGCAGCAATTCAGAAATAACACTATATACCATGTTATGTGGAGTTCCTGAAATAACAATTTTTGGGTTTTTACTCTTTCAACTTAGATTTGATGATATTCTGATAATGCATTCATCAGGGTTCGCTGAAATCATTTGGAAATCAATAATTCCATAATTTTCTCTTGTGAGAAAATTAGTCAGCCAATACATATAAAAAAATTATTACTCATAAATCGAGAAGTACACAAAATAATGTTCAAATAGTCATAAAAGAATCAACTGCAATTGCCAAAAAATTCAAGTGCAACACCCACATAACTATACTCAAAAAGTGCATTGCCTGATGAAGGAAGGATATTGGTAGATCAATATTTCCAAATGATGTGGTGCTGTAGGTTTTTCTTTTATTTATTTATTTATTTATTTAATAAACGGGCAAACCCCTCTTTACAAAATATAGACAATATATAATATGAAAAACAATAAAAAGCTGAAGAAATATAAAAAATTATATACATAAAAAGATAATAATATACTAATATATATCACAAGGTATCACAGAGTAGCTACTCCATCAAGAGATTTTTTAAAGGTACCTAAACTCACACCTGTTATACATACACCATTTGAATTAACTAGATTACCCAGTCTCAAAATACGTGATATGCCGCTATTGTAGCCATAATTAGTATGGTGATAGGGAATCCTAAATAGTTCACAATTTCGTGTTGGTATTCTATGGAATCTTAAACCAATTTGTGCCAACAATTCTGGACAAAGAATCATCTATCAAGGGAGTCAAGAAGCTCATTAATCTACGTTTCAAGAATTGATCCATTGACAACGGCAGATTCGCTGGCTACCGAACTCAGAAATCATTTTCCTGAGACTACATGCGAATCAATAACCCCCCGACAGCCTAGCATCTACTCCTCTTTTAAGGTAACAATTTACGACGACAACTTCAGAGCAGCGATGAATCCAGCAATATGGCCGGAGGGAGCATGTATCAGTAAGTTTTTTCAGAAGACAGCACCAGGAGCTTCAAACATTTGAAATTGTTCAATCCGGACATATATGTAGTCAATATCCAAAGTCTCAATTCAGATTCAATTAATCTACTGGAGATTGAAGTGAAAGATCTGAACTTGAACTTTATAAGTTTAACGGAAACACATTGTGACGTTGCTACTTTGAAAAACAGACATTTATGTGGCTTTCAACTAAGTAGTTATTATTGCAGAAACTTATATCAAAAAGGAGGTGTTGCCATTTTTTCAAAAAATGATTTATCTCATAAAAAGCTGTCCTTAGACAATTTATGTGTCGATAAACACATAGAGATATGCGGTATATCAGTTGTAATGAATGATATTACTAATATTATTTTAACTTGCTACAGATCGCCCGATGGCGATCTTGAAGTGTTTTTCGAAAATATGATACGTACTTTAGAATATGTATACAAACCAAATATTAACATTGTATCGACAGGGGATTTGAATCTTGACTCTTCAAGTACATTCCGTAACAGAACTGATTTCGTGAAGCTATGTGATTTAATGAAAGGTTTCAATCTAGATTCGAGAATTGAATGGCCAACTAGAGTAACCCCACATTCATGTACCATAATAGACCATCTATTCACAAATATTTCTGACCCTCTTATATGTGTGCTTGACAATGAGTTTTCCGATCACAGGTCGATTTTAGTTCAAACAAGGCTAGAAAATGATACTGGCAACAAAAAATATTCTCAGACTAGAAGAAGCTTTAATGAACAGTCTATGTCACTGTTTTTTTCAGCACTGGAACAGGAAAAATGGTTAGAAGTATATGATAAGAATAACATAGATGACGCCTTTAACTGCCTCCATGAGATTTTCATGTATTATTTTAATGTGCATTTTCCTCTCAGACAATACTTTAAACAAACACAAAAAAGAAAATAAATTTTACTACTACTACTACTACTACTACTACATGATGTTATGCCATGAATTAATTTGTATAGTAAAATTAAATCAGATCGATTTCGACTAGTTTCTAGAGTATTAAGCGAAATATGCTCCAAGACCTGGGAATAATTGTATGTACCCTGGTATAAGCCCATTTTATAAGCAATACATCTCAAAAACCTGTTTTGCACACGCTCAAGATGATGGATATGAATTTGGTAATAAGGATTCCAGACAGAAGAGGCATACTGGAGACAAGAATATATGAGTGACATGTATAATGTTTTTGTTGAAAGAATTGACAAATTCTGTGTATTTCTAAGAACAAAACCTAGTTTTCGAGATCCACCGCTTACAGTTGAATTTACATGCTGAACAAATGTAAGTTTTTCATCAAATAATACTCCAAGGTCCTTAACAACCGATTCTCTTTTGATGATCTTATTATCAATATGATAGTCATTTTGGATTATGGAATTCGCTCTACTAAAAGTAATACATTGACATTTATCAGGATTTAACAACATACCATTTGATTCAGGCCATTTTAGCAAGGAATTGAGATCTTCTTGTAGTTTGTTACAATCAGTTGGTTTTGAGATGTTTGTATATAGTTTTAAATCGTCTGCAAAAAGGAGAAATTTACAATTTTCAAAAATGGCACCTATGTCATTGATAAAAATATTAAACAACAGAGGACCCAAGTGTGATCCCTGGGGAACTCCTGATGTGACAAGGACAGGATTGGAAACAAAATTCTTAATTTTAACTAACTGATGTCTATTGACAAAATAGCTATTTAACCACTTTGTTAACCATGGCGGAAAGCCAACGGAAGACAACTTGTTGATTAATAAGTTGTGGTTCACTTTATCAAAGGCTTTACTGAAGTCAGTATAAACAGAATCAATTTGACTATGTTGCTCTAGAGCAAGGACAATGTCGTTTTGATAAAGTAATAAGTTAGTTACTGTTGATCTACCACCTACAAAACCATGTTGTTGTTCAATAATTAAGTTTTTACAGTAGAAAGAAATATGACTCACTAAGAGTTGTTCAAATAATTTTGGTATAGCAGTAAGTTTGCTTATTGGTCTATAGTTTCCAATTTCTTCCTTAGATCCATTTTTGAAAACTGGCGTGACAAAAATATGTCGCCAGGTAGTAGGAAATATTTGATTTTCCAGTGATAAATTGAATAAAATTTCTAACGGTTTTCTCAAAGAATAAACACACCTTTTCAGTGCATATGAAGGAATCCCATCTGGTCCAGAACTCAGATTGTCTTTCAATTTCATTATTCCATTGAAAACTTCCAGAAGGTTGATTTTCAATGTGGGAATCGATACAGTATTAGCTAGATTGAAATTTTCATAGTGAGCACCCTCAATATTGCTATAAACACTCCCAAAATGTTCAGCAAACAAATTCACAATATCGTCGCCACAGCTGGCTGTTACATCATTGTATGTCATAGTGTTAGGGATTCCATGATCTTTTTTCAAAGAATTGATATAGTTCCACAAATATCTGGGATTAGTTGAGATGTTATTATCAACCATACCAATGTAGTTATCATAACATAATTTGGATAAATTATTGCAGGAAGTTCTCAAGTTACAAAAAATATTATAATCATTATTATCATTAGTCTCTTTGAATCTCTTGTGAGCTATTTTCTTATCTATAATCAATGACTTCAATTCAGAATTAAACCACACTGGATGATTTGAAGATTTGAATCTACGATAAGGTACAAAATTTGCTACAGCATTATTGAAAATTTGATAAAAATTTTCAACCGCTAATTCAATATCAACATTCAAGAATATATCCCAGTTAATTGCTGCAAAGTAATTATTTAAGCCATTAAAATCAGAATTTTTAAAATCATAGTAATAAGTATCGTATTTCATACTCTCATGACTATTTGGTAGAACTAAGTCACAGGCTAATGCTACATGATGTGGATTGTTGAGTAACAAGAGATCAGTTGCAAGATACATAGACAGAAGGTTTTGAGAATTGGAGAAAACTAAGTCTAAAAATACATTATTGTTATTAGGTATCATATTAATTTGTTTGAGGCCACAAAAAGAAAAATGTTCATTTAGGATCGTTGCTGGATATCCAATTGGGCAATGCTGTAATAGCCCATCCTGATCATGTGAGGACCAGGTGGCTAGTGGTAAATTATAATCACCAAACAAAAATACTGAAGAGTTCATATAATTGGATAATAGATTTTCAACTGACTGACAGTGGCTTTCATAGATAACGTTGCCAGAGCCTGGTCGGATGTATGTTGAACCAAAGATGAAACTGCATTTGTTGGGTGTAAGATGCACGAATAAATGTTCAACGTCGATATTCACTTCATCAACTCGATATACTTGTAAATCGGATCTAAACGCCATCAAAACTCCACCGCCCCTTTTCAGTTGCTTGTAGATTCATTTCTATCAGATTCATGCAGCTGAAAAAGCAAATGCGCCAATTAATTTTTGTTTTTGTTTCATAATTTGTATAACTATCGTTTCATTGTTAATTTAATTCGATTCCTGGTGTTCTGGAAAGTGAAATGACAAGTGATAACATCAGTACAATATATCTGTATCTGTGTAGGGAAGGTGAGTGTAGACCCACAGCACTTAGGCCACAATATGACCCATTGTACATCCTCCCAAGGAGTCGCCCTCCTAGGACATTATCCATCCTGCTTTATCCAGGAAGGAGGACAGGTCACCAGGGGACATCTCCTTAATATCGGCAGGTGTGGGCCAAGACTCACCGAACACATACTCTCTTATCGACGATAGCTCCAGACATTCACATAAGCCTGACAGTTTCATCTTCATGTTCACACATCCTGCATAGAGGTGTGTCCACTAGCCCCATAATATGGAGGTGTTTCCTTAGTTGACAGTGTCCAGTCAGAAATCCAACTGTTAAACGTAGGTTCTTCCTGGTCATCACCAAATATTTATTCGGATTCAGCTTCCCAGGGTCGCCCAGGGTGATCCTGGCAAAACTGCATCCTTTGGTTTCATCCCATCTTTCAAGGGATTGAGTATGGGTGTAGCGTTTGGCTAGTTCCGCAATTGTCGAAGTCGTCAAGCCGTGGGTGTCACCTGGTCCCTAAATTTTCAGTCCAGCCGCCATCCTGGCCAAAGAGTCAGCAATGCGGTTACCTTTGCTCCTGTCGTGCCCTTTCACCCACCTTAGTACGATATTATTATCTACCGAGGCGTTAGCTAAATCTTGGTGGCACTCTAGTGCTAACCCTGAGATAATACGTTGTCTATTCAAAGTTAGTAGGGCTTGTCTACTATCAATGCAGATTATTATGTTTTTGCCACGCTGGTATTTTTACCCATTCCTCCTTCGGAGTCGTGCTCTTTCGACAAAATATGAAAATAAACTCATGAAGTTTTTAGACAACATGCTTTCATGGAAAATTATCGGTAATTTTGAAGCACTTGTGTAATTACTCCCGAAGATTACCCCATACATATTAGTATGAATGTAATAACGTGCGATGAAAATTTTTTCTACAGGTCTTTATAAATAATGTACTCGATGGATTGACATTCGCACCAGTCAAAGAAATAGAGCATGACGGAGCATTTTTCTCCGGTAACAGCGAAGATACATTGCAAAAAGGCAATTACACGAAAGTACCAAGTCTTCTGGGATTCAATTCGAGAGAAATGGTTGTATTGTCGTTAATACCAGGTGAGGTCTCGATTGCTTCAAGATGATCTTTCGATATAATTCACATTGAGTTGAAAATTCATGACATAAAATCCAAAAACCTTCATAAAATAGTCACGAAATTAGCACAGGAACGTTCTAACAACCAACTTATAAAACATAAAATTTTCATTCGGAAGCAAATTGTTTTATAGCAGTTTCATAGCACTTTTTTGTGGGTTTTTTATAAATTTCATAAAACTATTTCAGGTTATTTTATAACTGCTTCCTGTAGCTTTTATGAAATTATTTCACTGGAATTCTTTCCGACACAATTTTGTTTTTATCACCATATTGTCACCTTGATACCAGGTGAGATCTCCATTGCTTCTAGATGATCTTTCGATATGATTCACACTGACATGAAAAGAAACGTTTAAGAAATAAAATTGAAGAACCTTCATAAATTAGCCACGAAATTATCACAGGAATATTTTAACAACCAACTTATAAAACATAATATTTTCATTCAAAAGTAAATTGTTTCGTAGCAGTTTTATAGCACTTTTCTGTGGGGTTTTTATAATCTTCATAAAACTATTTAAAGTTATTTTATAACTGCTTCCTGTAGCTTTTATGAAATTATTTCATTGGAATGCTTTCCGACACAATATTGTCACCTTAATGATACCAGGTGAGGTCTCCATTGCTTCTAGATGATCTTTCGATATGATTCACATTGACATGAAATGAAACGTTTATGAGATAAAATTAAAGAACCTCCATAAATTAGCCACGAAATTATCACAGGAATATTTTAACAACCAACTTATAAAACATAATGTTTTCATTCAAAAGTAAATTGTTTCGTAGCAGTTTTATAGCACTTTTCTGTGGGGTTTTTATAATCTTCATAAAATTCTTTATGGTTATTTTATAACTGCTTCCTGTAGCTTTTATGAATTTATTTCATTGGAATGCTTTCCGACATAATTTTGATTTTATCACCAAATTTTCACCTTAATGATATTTTCCCAACCATTTTATAGTATGGTATATTTACTACAACTCCTAAATAATATAAAATCAAATTGATTCTGCGAATATATATTTGCTGTCTCCAAGAATAAAATTTGGTCAGTTCCATTTGACCAGAATTTCTAGTAACTATATACCCAATGATGCTGGTCATTGGAAAAAATAAAGTACTTCGAACTCTCCCACGTAACCCAGTGCTTTCATTCTTCTATGATAAAAACAGGAAAATATATACCCTCAAACAACTAGTTCAAAACTTTCTCGAAATTCACCATTTATAATCGATGGATGAAGTTCCTTAGCCAGAACATCCCGATAGATGTGTTTCTTAACAGCTTTATAGGGGTAATACAGTAGCTGAAATAAGTTAAAATGCTCGCTATTGATACCAAATTATTTTATAGAACGATGTCATTTTAAAATAATAGCAATCCGAAATACTGACATTAGATGAGTTGTAAATATGAAATACCGCACCTATAGTGATATTTACAGCTGAAAAGTACATAGATATTATAAGATTATATTGAGTTAAGTTTGAGACTAGAAAATCAATAAGTCAACAAAGGGAATTTTTTTATAACTAATAGTTTTTTCCAAAAATATTAATAAATGAGTGGCGCCCTTAAATTTTCTAATAATATGCTATATATCTGTCAATAAAATTTCATCTTTGTATATGCGCCTGATAATAGTTTTCTACAGGCATTGTCAAAGGGTTGCTGTTCATGGATGATATTAGTACGCAAAATTTGGCCCCGAAGGACTTGTCCAACAACTACATAAATAGAGCCTTGGCAGCTACACTTATCAGAACATGTTATTTCTCACGCGGATCGATTAGTCTTGCTACAGATGAGGAATTAATAACGGTGAGTAAATTTGTCATCTACAATCTAGAAAGTGAGAGTATAAAAAAGTCGAAATTTATTTGAAAATATATCGAAAGGAAAGAAAAACAAAGTGAATGCACAATAAATTACAGTGTTTTTGGTTGATTTCACTATTCTATATCGTAAACTTTAGAACCTATGAAATTGTTTGTCTTCGAAGGGGATATTTATTTGGGAAAACTTTTAAAATATTCCTGGAAAACGAAAAGCAGTTGTCGTTTTCTGGCTCTGACTCCTACATCCCAAAAAATATATGAAAAAAGAAAGCTTTTTATGCTTTCTTATGTTTATTATAATCTGTTATAGCCCTATTTTTGATATTTCATCAATTCGTTCCTAAACTTTTTTCACTCAGCCATGTAAAACAACATATGTTTTTCCATATAATATTCCTGCAACTTTTTCACCTTCGGAAAATTTGAAAACCGCGCTCCACACTGAATTCGTTATTTTTAAATTTATTTTATCTTTCTTGTATTACAGTTGATTTCGTGACTACGGGCAACAGATTCATCTCAACTTTTTCTGAAATATCGACTTTTTCATATATTCTTCCCAGGGGCCACGCCTTTATTTCCCTTCATTATTCTCAATATTGATAGAGTGGCCTCCCGAAACAAGGCCGATATTTCATATTTATCTTTCGCAGAAAAAAACAATCAGATACGTCGATTTTAATTGCAAAGGGGGCACCTTCCGCAAATATTCTCAACTTTAACCCCAACCCTCAAATCTTCAATGGGATTAGGGTGCCTGTGATACCGTATTTTGAAGGTCATCGAATTCTCTTTCCGACGTTTTCTAGGTTTTTCAATTTGATGCAGTAGTTCTTCAGAAAAAGAGTTTGGAACAATCATCATCTGATCATCTGGAAATACAATTCGATGGCCTTCAAAATGGGGTATCCCATACACCCTAATCCCATTAAATATTTGGGGGTTGGAGCTAACCCCTCCGAGGGGATTGAAGTGACAAGGCTGAGAATACGTGCAAAAGAGTTTTTTTTTTCTGCGAACGATAAATATGATTTTCACTGGGCCACCCTGTACATTTCAACAGCTTCGCATTGTTCAGTTGACTTAAAAAATAATTTCATCTCGAAATAAATGACTTTCTGCCCCTGTATGTAATGTTTATACAATTTCTTTTCAGTTCCTTGACGATGATCAATTCTACAGAGCTATTTTGAGAACAGCTGCTCTTCAATCCCAATATGCCGACACATATCTGTATAAATTTGATTATCTTGGACCTCTAGGAAGTCCCACCAACAGAACAATGGGGGGTAAGTCATTTGATGAGAATGAACATATACGGTGCATTTCTTTAATTACCCTTCCCCTTTTATTTTTCGAACGGGTTAATTCAAAAAATTGAAACTTGGGATGATGGAATTGATGCATGAATACTGTATTTTGGAATATAATTGACACAAGAAAATTTCAAGTTGGCGACTAGACGCCACCTGGAAAAAAATTAAATGAAAAGAGGGTCTTCCAATACATCATTTTGAAGCTCCTGACGAATACTTTACTAGAATATGAAGAAGTCATTATCTTCGAAATGGCGGAACATTTAATAATTGCCTGCACACATCGACATTTGACTTCATGATTCAAAGAAATAAGCTGAGTTCAGTTTAAAAGATGCTCGAAATGGTTGCCTCAAACGTCTTGAGAAAAGAACAGCTTATCGATATTCACGTGAAACATTTTCCAAACACAGCAACGTCGATATTTCTACAATTATTTTTTATTCTCTGCCGTACATTCAATATTGAAGCAGATTCAGTTTCGTACACCTTCTGCTTCAAATAGCCCCGTAAAAAAATTAATGGTGTCAAATCTGGCAAGCGGGCTGGCCATTCCGTAGTACCTCGATGGCCAATTCAACGACCATGGAAAGTATTCTCAAAATAGTTTCTTACTTGTCTGGAGTTATGTGATGATACTCCATCTTGTTGGAATAATAATATCCATATAGAATTCATTAGGATTCACTTTGACGATTTCTGTGATTAGAGAATCAACAGTAGTTGCCGGTATATTCAAATGCAATTCTCTTGTTGAATTTTGTTCAATTGACCATTCTGGAGATAGTTTACGTAGTACCTATCTACTTATAACATCGGAAACTGAATGAGAATATTTGAACTGAACAATGATGTACGTTGTACTGATATTTTTGTCTTTTTCATGAACAAAAAATGACCTATCAAACCTTGTCGGGTTGTTGGGATTGTCATATGACAGAGAAAAACGAATATTCCTAGAAATATCGATATTAATGTGTTTGTTTTCGGGTAATTATTAAATGTTCCGCCATTTTGCAGCAGGTGGAGATATTCACTCAATATTCTAGGTTTGTAAAGAATTCGTTAGGAGCTTCAAAATGATGTATCACAAGACCCCCCTTTGCACTTATTTTATTTCCAGATGGCGCCCAGTCGCCATATAAATCAGTGAAGTATTACTTTTGTTGCCTAGGAAGAAAAGTCCTTACTCTGCTCACTAGACAGGAGTAGTGATACTTTGCTGATTGATATGTGTCTGCAAAATCAATCTTTGTGTCAATTGGAGAAAAACTAGTTTTTCAACATTGTTGCATGATATAGAAACCGACGAACTTGATCAATCAGATAATAACGTGTCAGATCACGAAAAGGGGGATTTCTTTTTCTAGAAACTGAATAATCTTTCGAACAATTTGTTCAGGCCAGTCTCAAATTACCTATACTATAGGTTTCGGCTGGCACCTGTCAGAAAACAACTACTCCCCTGGCTAATACCACGAAGGGCATTGAATTATATCCGACCGGTGCCAGTGCAGGTTTCTTCACAGAAGTAAATCCTGCATTTGCTTTCGTCGATACAAATGAAGGAATTGATTTTCAATTATAGGGACGGACACACTTGCAGACCGGTTTCGGGCTATTTGGCCACTCGTCAGTGCAAGGCGGTGCCATCATCAACATAAAGTCGATGACTTCCCATAATTAAAAATCAAAATCCTTCAGAGAGTAGTTGTTTTCTGACAGGTGCCAGCCGAAACCTACTATGTAGGTAATTTGAGACTGGCCTGAACAGATTGTTCGAAAGATGATTTGATTTAACGCCAGTCTTCAGGTATGTCCACTGACTATGTCAAATGTTTTTACATTTTCCTCGCAGGAGGAATGGGCGTATTCGGTTTGCTTTTGGAATACCTCGTCCATTGGTAGATGGCGCAATAACTTCGTTGTTCGCATCAGCTTTGGTCGGGGCTTGATCCTCTGAAGGATTTTGATTTTTAATTATGGGAAGTCATCGACTTTATGTTGATGATGGCACCGCCTTGCACTGACGAGTGGCCAAATATCCCGAAACCGGTCTGCAAGTGTGTCCGTCCCTAAAATAGAAAATCAATTCCTTCAGTTGTATCGACGAAAGCAAATGCAGGATTTACTTCTGTGAAGACATCTGCACTACCACCGGTCGGATATAATTCAATGCCCTTCGTGGTATTAGCCAGGGGAGTAGTTGTTTTCTGACAGGTGCTAGCCGAAACCTAATGTGTAGGTGATTTGAGACTGGCCTGAACAGATTGTTCGAAAGATGATTTGATTTAACGCCAGTCTTCAAGTATGCCCACTGACGATGTCAAATGTTTCTCGAAACTATGTCGAGTGCTCAATGCTTTGGAAGAAAAACATTACGGGGTTTAATAATCTATTTAAACACGAATCATGAGCCACATTTCTAATTCGCGGCAGACTGCTCCAGGTTGTAGTCATTCAATATATTCATAATTTTTTCCAGGGGTCGGACATACGGAGGAGCTAGCATACCTGTTCAATATAAATTCAGGTGTATCAAGAGATGATGAATCAATGAGAATAAAGATGTCGAGAATGTACGCGAATTTTGCGAAATATGGGTGAGTTCATTTTGTGTTTTCGTATCATTTCAATAAAATAAATTAATCACCTGATAATTCATTTTTTTGGACAACTGTGAACTGTACAAAAAAACGTTCATTTTCAACAGTCAATCATCAATCGATATTTCGTCATAAAACATTTTCGATTATTGGAATAATAAATGAAAGTAGAGTTTGACAATTAGTTCCAACATAAATTCCCGAAGATGTTCCATGACGCTACTTATCAGAAACGTCAGATATTTCTTGAAGAGTTTGAGAAATCTCAATTAGAGATTTCTCCAAGCAAGTTTGCAATCAATCTGGGGATTTTGTTTATTTCATTCATTCCCACATGTTGGTTGATATATTTTCCTCTCAAATATTTCAAAAATAATCTGTTACTTTGTATGAGGCGACCGCTCTTAACTTACGGTATATCTCAATATAATAATAATTCAAAACAGTAAATGTTCACAAGCAATAGGGCTGCGTATCAATGGCATCAATCACCTATGTAATAATTCTCCACAGCGGCAAGCACTGCTGATACCAGTAATTAGGACAACCTACAAATAAAAAATATTGAACTTACTACTGATTTTACAAAATTAGGATTATATCTGTACCTTATAAAGTAAATTTGTTTCGTTATAAGTATCTTGAATGTATTGATAACATCCCTTGATAAAACTTTACATTTCTTTATTCGGTATCCGACGCTCTTGTTCTTAATGGGCGGGATCAATTTTGAAAACTTCCTTGTATAAATATTTTCCTCAACATTTAAAGTACTTTCCACACCTAGGTAAACACTCCATAACAAAGGTTTTATAATTTTTCATTTATCCTCAAAATAGCATAAAAGCACATTTTCAGAAATCTGTTTTTACATGTTTCTTGTCGCACCATTCACGAAATTTGTCATATGTTTTCTCACATACTAACTTGTATTTGGCCGGTAGAATATAAAATACAGATTAAAAATACCATTGAATCTTCACAGAGTATAAAGGAAATGTAGGATATACATGAAAGATGTTAGTTCCGGAAATGAAGCATTATGGCTCGCAATTTTTTCTTCCACCATGGATTTACCTGAAATTTTCATACAAGGTAGGGAATAGCTCAAGGATCATTTTCTATATCATGGCGCTGTACGCTAGAGCCTTGGGGATGGTTGCCACTCCATCACAGGGGTGATTTTTTTTATTACTTTTAACTGTAGGAATCGACGGAAAAAATGATTCTAAGAAAAAAAATGTTACATACGATTTTTTCGTAAATGTAATATTTTTTGAGTTATTCGAAGTTGAAAGTAACAGTATTTTGACGAAAAAATCGACTTTTTTTGAACTATGCATTTTAGAAAGTGTGGAGAGGCAAATTGTAGCTTTTGAAAAAACAAAAACAATGCTTTCTTTATAATTTTCCTACGACACATACGAACTGAGATACAGCAAATTAATGCTTAGCTCTTTTCGTCAAATGTATAAATTGGAAGATTTAAAGCGAAACGAGAAAAATTTACATTTTTCGAAGAAAGCTCATAGAATTTTTCTTCCTAGCATGAAAATTGACCGACTTATGATCAAAATACGATCGGTACCAGCTTTTTTCTACGAAAAAGATCTGTGAAAACAACCTCCAGAGTACCCCCTAACTAAAAAATTTATCACCACCCTTATGTGATTCTCTTTATATATGTACAATACACCCACGACGTTTAACCAATTGATGGCTAATTTCAGAAAAATTGGAGTTCAAAGAAAAAAATATTTTTTCAATTTCGTGTTTTTAACCCTTTTCTTATTAATATCTCTCAAAATACTAAATATACGAAAAAAACAATATGGTACTAAATTGTAGCTTTTCTAATGACAAAAATTAAATTGTGTGTAGATTTTTTGTGAAGTGTGTACGATCGAACATCACCTTAGTCAAGCGCTTTAAACTCTCCCCATTTAAAAATTAAGGGATCTTGAGTAATTCTATTCACATTATCTTATAGCTCTTGAAAAGCTCTACAGAATCGTCAGTGAAAAATTTTTCTATCACCTAAAATGAAGGAGCTATGCTTGAAAAAGCGATAAATTTTTTTTTTGAAAAATTTGAATTACCCGCTTCGGAGCGTAACATTACATATTATAAAAATTTCAATGTTTTCAAGGGTAGTTTATAACAAGGGAAGGTTGGCAGATTATGAGATTGTATTCTAAAGCATGAAACAATCATTATTCAACTATTTTTACCCATACTTAGGTTTTTAATATTATTTTATAATTTTTGACAATTAGGGGTAGTTTTCACCCCTAAAAAACAAAAAGCGCACGACGGCACGATATAGAAAATGAACAAGAGGGTATAATAAGCCTAATTCCAAATTTTTGCACAAATCGGTGCAGGACGAAAAAATTGCGAGATTTTACCATTTTTCCTTAATTTTCTGAACTAATAAAGGTATTATACAAATTTTAATGAGCTAAAGTAGAAAGAATATTGATAGTTGAAAATTAGCGTGAATCGGGAATAACGACTTGAACTGAATGATTTCTATATTTCAATTGATGAAAATATCAGATTAATGTATCGATAGAGTGTCTATGAAATCTTGATACCGACATCAACGTGTCTTGGTTTTCTCTCCCTTAAAAATGAAACGAAAAAACTGTAAATTCTTGTAATATCTGTTTTTTGGGCAGATAGAAAAAATGGATTTCAGAAAATTGTCTGATGAAATAACCCAACTCAATCTCTTGTTCCAGCAATCCTACTCCGATACCAGATCCTCTGCTGAATAATGTGACCTGGACTAAGACCCAGTTGCAGAGTTCAATATTCCTCAATATAAGCTCGAATCTAAAAGTATCAACAACACCAATCACTGGGTGCATACTGATGTATAACACCACCATTTATCCAAAATACGGAGATTCACCACACGACACATATTGACCCAGTACGCATTTCATGTTGTACACTTTGAAATATTATATAAAAAATTCAAAATTCAAAATTCAAAATTCAAAATTCATTTATTCATACCTGCAGTAGCAGCCATCTCAAAGATGGATGTATAACCAGAGAAATGAATCCACCGTTGTTTCATTTTATATCAGTTCGTGGTAATACTTCGGTGGGTATGAGCAACTTTTATTTGAATTTTTTGTGGAACTTATGTAATTCGGTCTCCTCTACAAAAAATCCAAATTAAATTTTTGGCGGTCTCACGAACAGCCTATGAATTTTTTGTAATACTTCGATCGCTATGAGCACTTTTTTTGAAATTATTTGGAATTTACGTATGTCGGTCCCCTCTACAAAAACATCTGAATGAAATTTTTGGAGGTTCTGGTATATTTTTGGAGATACAGGTCCATTTTGTCGTAAAACTTAACAATTTTTCACATAAAATTTCTCTTGTTGGAACACACAAAATTCGTCATTCTTCTGATCAAACACTACTCACTCTCTTATTTACTCGTTTTCAACATTTTAAAGCAGAAAAAAACATAATATTTCCAGAAAATCCAACTTTCTCCACAAGTCAACATTAATACATTCAGTTCTCAACAATAACAATGAGAGTGGCAACACTGCCAACACATCACTTTAGATTGTCATTGCACTATGACATCACATCATGTTGGCCATGGTTTGAAAATAAATGCATTTTTTGAAGAACTAATGTTTTTTTTCTTCTTCAAAATATTGAAAACGAGTAAATAAGAGAATTTGTGGTGTTTGATCAGAGGAAGGACGAATTTTCTGTATTCAAACAACAGACATTTGATGTGAAAACTTGTGACGTTTTATTTGGATTTTTTGTAGAGGAGACCGAATTACGTAGGGTCCACAGAAAAAATTCAAATAAAAAGTGCTCATAGCGACCGAAGTATTACCCAGTTCGTCCCACCAGTTTGACAGCTCATAGATAAAAGGTTTTTCTTCATTTCACTCCCTGATCTGAATCAGCGAAATCTATCGTGAGACTATTCAGCCCATACTCCAGGAGATTGAGATTTTCAAATAGCAAACAATAATGTGAGTTCTGTTTGAATGTCATTATCTTGTGGAAGATGGATTCTAGTTTTTTGGGTTCAGGAACTACCGAAATCTGAAAGTGAGAGAATCAATATTGGAATCTATACAAGTGTAGAAGGGCAGATTTTCAATCTACCCCTATAAGTTACTGCGATAACTCATAAATAGTTCTTTCTGAATCCAATAAAAATAATAGTAATCAACCATTGGAAGTGCGAAAGAGGGAACACAAGTTGTACACAAGGTACAGACAGATAGATGGTTCTGAATTATCAGAGCACATTCTTACTGCCGATGGGGATCACACAGTAGAATGGAACGACACTAAAATTATGACGAAAGAGAGCAATGCAGAAAACGAAAATTAAAGAAACCTGCTTCCATCATGCCGTCTGGTGAAGAATGCTCATTTGTGAGTTCGCCTGATATGGATCGTGGATGGCTGTCCCTCCTGAAGGACGAAATGTAATGTCAAATTTGTTATATTTGACAAATGACATTTACGAAGATTGCCTACAAGAGATATTTGCATTTGAACAGGAATTTGCGTATAAGTTTTGAAAACGGAAGAGGATTCAGTTTCCGAAACGCTAACGATAAGTATTTTCATAGATATATTAGTTCTTATTATTTTTTTTTGAGTTATACGAAAAGTTGCTGACTAATTGGGCTTGTTCTATCCAGAAAGAACTGTTTTTCAATAGACGCAGCAACTTTTAGGGGTAGATTGAAAATCCGCCCTACTACACTTGTATGGATTTCAATATCAATTCTTATTTTTTAGAGTGTGGTAGGTTACAAACCCAGTAAACTACGGAACAAATATTGATCCACCACAAAAAAATGACGTTCAAACAGTACTGATAGACTTTTATTGAGCGGAACCCTCTGCTTTCCGGTCTAACAATACCTTTCCGAAGAAATTTTGTTAGCCTCGGATATCTGATCTCATTAAAAAGTTCAGAACGTGAGGAACTTTTTGTATCCGCACTGTGTAGTGATTGGGGTAGCCTAGAACCGTCTAAGGGTTTTTGGCGAAGGTGCCGAGTTTCACGTTTTGGTGGAGGCGCAACCCCAACGAATTTTGGCGGACAAAACCTGACCGTCTATTATGTGCGTGATAGTATATTACATAACGAGGATAAGCAGCCTATTATGCACGAGCATGCATTGTGCACGTAACTAGCCTTATCCTCGTGTTGCGTACTCTACTTTTTCTACCTCTACCATGCTTGTGTGCTGAATTCTGCTCGTGTTGCACAAATTTCTCTTCGTCGTCCCTGGAATTTCATCCGTTGGCTTGTCGATATTGAGTTTCGATGTTTCGCCAACATATTAGTTGATATTTTCAGGTATGTCACTGCTATTTCTGGGTGCGAGTTACTCACCCAGTTTGTGGTGAAGCTATTGAGAATATCTTTCGCATTTCGAAAGAGAAACTGGCTGCACTACCTGCAAATTGTTAGGTACATGAACAGGTTACCCTAGTCTTTAGATTTAGTATCAGTTTCCGTCTCCTGATGATGCTGACCTTGTAAGCGAAACGCGCGAGTGCAAATGATATCATTTTAGTTTTAGGGTAATTGGTGTTGAGAGGTGATGATCTCTGAAAAATTTCAACTTCTACACCAAAGGTACAATCTGATCTTTTTAGATTTGCTTTAGATTGCCGTCACCTTCAAGATAGCACACGCCAACGAGACAAGTTTTTAGTTGCCAGGGATGATTATTATTGTATTATTATTATTATATCAATAATCACTGACAAAAATATCCACTGAATTGTTTAAACCGTTTGAATTGTCAATTATACAAAAACATATTGTGTGGCACATCAGTACTTTCGTAGATTTCGTATGAATATTGTCGGAAAGTCAGACGAATCACTCAATGATCTCTTTATTTTTGGAAAAACCGAATCCAAAAGTGGAAAAACTATCGACAATAGAATGATGTACCATTTCGTACGAGAATATCAAAAAATTCTCATTATGCCCCAAAAAAACATCATTCTAGAAGATAAGGATTAAAATGGCTATATACTGGTGCTTTCAGTGTTGCGATATTGTTTCAGACAAACCTGTAGACAAGGTGTAGTCGTTCAAAATTACTCCTTAAGGGTGCGCTTGTGGTTGAAATTCCTAAAAATTTTCTAGATCACTCGATCCATGTAACATGTTGTTGCAAATACAGATCACTTCTGGTTAGAAGAGAGAATAGAACGCGAGATCAATTTGACGTTTGATGAAAACAAACTTCATTTTCAATGACCTACCTCCAAACATAATCTCACGTTCTAGTATATTCAATAACCATTTGAAAATTTCGTAGTGAAAATAAAAAACATAAGGAAGTTTGCTGGCAACAACATTTTAGAGTGTGCACGTGTTCTGAATATTCTATAAAAGCAGTGATGTGTTTTAGTTATTTTCAGTTCAACCCAGAAGATCATAAGGAATAATAATGATTTCACTCACCAGAAAAAATGGCATTTTCTCATTTCATATATCCTTAAAATATGATCACAATTTCCACACCTATTCGCTCACACGCATTAACGTGAATAATATTCGGCTGAATTGTGATACTACTTCTAAACCGAGCTTTTGAATTCACAATCTTATATTGCTCAAATGAAAAATCAACAATCAACTAATTTTTTCAGCACATAGACCGGAATTCGCAACGACATAGCCACTTGACAACACAGGATGTGCACATGACTGTCATCTCAACTGCGAGAGTGACGATACCTGGCGAATTTTTTTGAGTTATTACTACGGTCTACATCATCAATTCTTGATCAAGTAGGCCTGATCCGTCGTCTGATTTGCTGACAATCTTTTTATGGAGTGAAAGCACCAGTATATAGCCACCTTAATAAGGATATTGAAATGAACACGTTTATTCAATAAAAAAACAACAATCTAATATTCACATCCAGTGATTTTCACAAGCTCTGATGGACACTGAACCTGTTGGAACGTCATCGGGGGGTTGGAAACGCCCTCCATGAACTGGAATCTGAAACGGCATCCTGGTTGCAATTGTTTAGGAAGTTCGCTACATTCCGCCTCTGTCCTCACACCTCCAAAGGTATCACCCCATCCATTCTCAGGAGTATTCCATTGGTTCATGCATCCCCTTGGGAAAATACCCACTCCACCCCCTGGTAGCTCGATATCGAACTGGTTAACAGCCAACGGACTTCCAGTGTTGGTGACCTGGACGAGCATCTTCTTACCTGAAAGTTGTTCTTGGAATGAGAGCAAGAAGCATGCGCAACACATGTGGAAGTCTACTCCTCCGGTGAAGGAAGCTGCGGAGAATCCGTAGGCTAGGGTGGAATTCACGACGAAAGGTTGTTGGTTGGTGCAGGTGTAAGCAGCACCGACCTCGGCACAACCCGATTGTATTTGTGGGTTGACTATTTTATCCCCATCCAGGGCGCAGGAATGTACGGGCGTCTTGGCACGAGTGTTGTTTACCAGGTCTGTCCATGCGCAGGAAGGTTTGCAGCAGTCCCAGTATCGAGTTGTTATTCCATCACCACTCAACCCACCTTCTATGGGGATTATCTCAGGAGATGGTTCGCCAAGATATGCATCGACTGAAAAAAAAAGGAGATTATCGATATTTGAATGAAATCATATTATTTTCTCAGCATATTAATAGAAAAGAACCCACAGTAAAGTGTGCCATGGAATTTGAGATGATTTATCAGATTTCTTTTTAATCGTTTCAGTTGAAAAAACATACAATAAATTCGAGACAAGTGTTTTTACGAAGAATACTCAGACAAATCATCACTTGCATTTCAGTTCCAACCATCAAAAAGGTGTCATCAATAGTATCTATAATAGAGCACAAATCGTATCATCAAACCCAGAGACTCGAGACAGAGAAATAGTTACCATTAAAAATGTACTGAGAGGAAATCCTTATCATAAGGAATCTGTCAATGAAACCATCAAAAAATTTAAAAAAAAAGTTCGTATAGGGCAAACACCAATATACAACATATTACTCAGATAAAAATGATAATTCCTTATATCCAAAGTTTATCGAAAAAAATCAAACGTGTAGGTAGTAGGTTCAATGTAAGAACAATATTTGAAACAGAGAGAATGATCAGATTTCTTTCAACTCGAAACAAACTTTCGAATGAGGAAGATAGTTAAAAAAATTGTGTTTATAGTATACCCTGTGTATGTGACAGTTTTAATACAGGTGAAACATCAAGGCCAATAAGAATAAGGACAGCTGGCCATAAAAACAACTCAAGATAGACAGAAATAAATACGTCGGAATTAGCTGACAATATATTATAAACAAATTTGAGTTATACGAGAAGTTGCTGACTAATTGGACTGGTTCTATCCGAAAAAAAAACTGTTTTTCAATAGACGCTGCAACTTTTCGGCGTAGATTGAAAATCTGCCATTCTACACTTGTATAGATCTCAATATTGATTCTTATTTTTTTCAGATTGTGGTAGGTTACAAACCCAGAAAACTACGGAACAAATTATTCTTTGTGTAATGACACAAGCTCAATCTTTAAAAAGGTTTAATCTCACTCGAATATGCCCATCGTGGAAAACCTATTTTCAAAAATGTTTTTATCGCTGTTGGTCCTCTATTTTATATTGTGTGAAAAAACTAACCTTAGTGTGTGGCTTTTTCCATAAAATATCAACAAATGAAACAATATTATTTTAATATTTAATTTTTCGGCATATTTCATAGTTGAAATTCATTAAATATGTAATATTGATAGATAAGGCAATGTTGATTGTTGAAATATGGGGTAGTCCAAAAAACACGAAGAGTAAATAGCTTTCCAAATGAACAAATTAGGTTTCAAATGGTTTCAGAGGCTGAAAAATTATATTACTGCAATATTATTGAATATTTAAAAGTCAACTCAAGTGGTATTCGAATAATAGGAAGTTTTAATTTGTAGAGTAATTCAGTTGAAGAGTACATATTTATAATTATAATGTCTATCAAGATAACCCATCTAGTTCTCTTCTGATGAAAATGAAACAAAATAAAATACTCAAAAAATTGTCATTTGCCGTCCTTACAATATTTTCCTCGCATCATCAAACAATCCTCATTCAAACGATCCTTATGTTCGTTTCACACATCGCCCAGATTTTCAGAAAAATCTTAGTGTTAACGAAGATCAAGTACCCCAGGAAACATGTTCACAACAATTATATGGTTTATTTTTCATTGAATCACCAATCTTTCGTTTAAAAACTAATTATATTTGACATAAATGTGCATGAAAGCTTCCATTTTGAATGCGAAATCATTTTAGGAACAGGGTAAACTTCAAGATATATAATATAACGTTTATTTTTTTCGATTAAAGCTTTGTCATTGGTTGACAACGAATAAAAGTCCATTCTCTCAACAACATTGATGATGTGAATCTCATGCAATTTTTTCACCGATGCAAGAAATTTAATCTTGCAATTGTTGCAATAAGTGTTTGCCATTGTCTTTACAACTTTGTCACCAAATGAAAATCCCAAATATCGCAGATTTGCAGTAATCAAAAATACAAATGTGGACCTTTCTCTGCTGAGAATATAAATTATCGTTAATACTTCATCGGGACCTATCGTTCACAAATTCTTCTAGACACACCATCCAAACGTACTACAAGAGCAACACTGTTGAATATCGCCCTTCTTGTTGTTGAATGTACTTTAAAACGCTTCTTAACAAAATAAAGACACATTATTATTATTATAATCTCAAGAACATTGGATTTTGAATACATGTGAGCACTGTTGCGTTGCAGACACCTTAGCAGATGGTACTATTCAAGAATAATCTCGATTTATTGGTGTGATACAACTGCAAAACAATTCTGACAATATAAGTACAGGTACTCGTATTCTAAACTCTTCAAATAAACAAAATATGGACAAGTGATAAACATAAAACACAGTTAAGTGTCGTAGTAATGAAAGCTATTTTGATTACGAAGATGAATATAGAAAATCGTGCACTGACATTTATCTCAAAAAAAGATCCGATAATTTGTAACAAATTTGTTCAGCTGACAATTACCAAAATACCACTTAGAAGTCACGCCACTACTGGGGCTCATTAAGTCGTACCTACTTAACTACTTTGTGTTTAGTGATTATTTTGTGTTATTCTCTCTTCTATATAAAAAAACTTGTAAGACACTCAAAAGGTTCGGATTATATAATATCTTCCTGTTTTGGCAATCAAAATGGTCACGTTAAGTATAGCTAAGATGTCTATATACTGGTGTTTCTAATGTTGCGATATTGTTTCAGACAAACCTGTGGACAAGGCGTGGTAGTTCACCAGTGGCCATGAGGGAGCGCTGTTAATCGAAAATTTCTATTAATTTTCGTGATCACTCGATCCAAGGAACACGCTGTTGCCAATCCTGATGTTTTTGTAAAAGTATAGAGAACTTATCGGAACTGGATATGTGAGGTTATTGAAAACACCAAAACGCGCCAAATTTGTGTTTAACTTTATGCGTTATTTATTCCATGTAGTTTGAAAATAATTTCTCAGTTGGAATAAATTTGCATTGTGTTTCTACTGATCTGGACCAGAATTCGCAACGACATGGCCACTTGGCAACACAGGACTGTCATCTCCACTGCAAGAGTGCCGGTACCTGGCGGATTTTTTGCAGTACTACTACGCCTACATCATCAAATTTTTCATCAAGTTGGCCATATCGGTCGTCTGATTTGCTGACAACCTCTTATATGTAGTAAACACCAGTATATATAGCCACCTTAGGTATATCACTCTTCAGTGTGAGACAAGCTATATGTATATGATGAGATTGTTAGGCTCATCAAAGAACTTTTACGCCTCAATTTGAAAAAAGTTTGTGTGTCTTATGAATAATTACATACGGTTTTGAGTGAATTGACAATTGGCATACATTAGGATTCTGCTAATCTCCATTAACCCTTCATTATTCATGACAGATTTTCCAATGGTGAAACACCTAATTCAGATCATATCAATAGAAATTAATTGATCAAACGGTTCAGATACATGCAAAACTTCAACAAAAGTCTCGTGATCGGTTTGGGAAAGAATATTTGGTGGTGTTGGTCGATTTTGGTCAAAAACGTAAAATTGGTAGTTTGAGAGTTGTTGATGTTGTTTACGTTGTGTCAGATAATAAGAAAAGACTTAACAGTAACTGACTTTTAAGGAAATCTTGGAAATACACAAGGGAAGAGAATCCAGAGTTGCTAGGGTGGAAGTTTTACAGGGAGATATTCTACGGCAGTTCCAGAAATCATATCCTCTGTAGGTGAGTTAAAAGGAGAAACATCTCAACTTACGAATCCGAACAAAAATAGAAGGAAGCCTCTAGCACCAGTGAATAATGAGCAAAATTCTACGAAAAAAGTAGGTATTTTCGTTAATAACGAAGACGAGGAGAAATTGAAAAAGCACATCATAGCTGTACTGTGAGAAGTCTTGCTTGATATGGAATGCATTGATTATTCAAATTCTTGACAGGGAGGATGTTAGAAATTTTAATAATAATACACTCTGTATTTTAATTTATTTTCGACCAATACATTATGTAAGAATCATAGTTATGGTTTCTGCAGTATAATACCTTATATTATTCCCTTAGGGAATGATGGCGAGGGATTAATAGCATTAGCCTTTAGTCCCTATTACAGTCCTGTATCAAAATATTTCGAATTGGACATTACCATGGAAACGATATTCAAAAACAAATTCCAAAGTGTCAATGTGAAACACTAAGGTAGTGTTTGTGTATTTGTATGGAGATGAATGAAACTGAAAAATCATTCATTTATGATGAATAAATTAGTCGTGAATAAAGTAAAGTATACTACTCGCATTAATGAGTGTTATTCTCTCGGAATATTATTATCAATAGCTATCATTAGTAGTATAATCTACTATTATATTACCCATATTATTTACTCGTTGCTATGCATTAAAAGAAAGGAGATAAGATCATCAATCAATTGAAAAATAAAGTTGAAGATTTTCGCTGACAACTCTATCATACTTTTTTAAACCTACATGATCCCATAACAGATGTTTGAATTTTCCCCTCATTGTTATCTACTGTCAGATATCAATCATACCAATCTCCAACGGTACTCACCACCTATTTTTAATATCTGCTAGCAAGATGAGAAATGGGCCTCGATTTGATAATTACTCAATAATTGTAAAAAGGGCACAGACCAGAATCACACATATGTTCACCACCATATTGATAAAATGAGTAGTACACAATAATGTCTAGGTTGTTCAGTGGTACATTGAGATCGAATATTTCCATCGTATATTGAAAATCCCATATGGAGCGGAACATTTTCGATCAATTACAGCGATAAATTCCCGGCAGGACATTTTCGGGTTGGTAAATACCCGGTAGGTATCGAAAAATACCCGCTCGGTCCGTGTATCTACAGTAACGATTGTTAAAATGTACATTTGTTATCTTGACGGGCATGTATACTGAATTTTGAACGTTGTTTTTTTAACTCCGGAAATATTCTACCGAATTACACTCGTGCATCAAAATAAACCTGATAATTTTCCATTCAAGCATGTTTTCAGTGAAAAAAGTGCATTCGGTTATTTTCATATTTTAGTGAAAGAAAATATGAAAATAAACTCATGCAGTTTTTAGACAACATGCTTTCATGGGAAATTATCGGTAATTTTGAAGCACTTGTGTAATTACTCCCGGAAAGTATAGCGAATATTCAACTTTCCAATGATGAACCCTGCGAAATCGTATCCACCTCTGGATTGATCTGTAATAGAAGTTCGTACAACGAGAGTGTATATGATGGCCATATCGCACGAGGACGAAGTTTGATGGCGATGTGGCCAATATCCATTCGAGATATACAGTTAATTTTTTTTTCGACCAGGTAAATACTCCAGATCTCTCCTTCGAGTATCGTTAGGATAGGTCAGAAGTGAGTGGGTCTGTTCGGCCCTCCATTGCAACCAACAAGGGTTTATTGTGGCTCACACCTATTCAAACTCGACCAAATAAACCCAGCTTCTCAACGAAGCCGATAAGTTTATATGGTGCCAAACTCTGAAAACCTGATTCGGTCCGCAGCGGGGCAGGCACAAATTATGTGCTCTGCTGTTTCATCATTTTCCAGACAGAGACGACACAAGCTGTCTTCTGACAGTCCGATTCTCTGCATATGATGATTCAAATGTCAGTGACCTGTGAGAAGGCCAGTTAGACATCGTAGTTCGTCCCTATTGTAGTCCAACAACTGTTTGGTTTCCGACTTCGAAGGGTGAAAAAACGCCTTAGAATGAACCAATCCTGGAAGACTTTGCCAGAAGTCCATAAATCTTCTTGCCATCCAGGTATTCAATGTTTGTTTGGCAAAGCCTAAAGCGATCCCAATGACAGGTTCTGGTCCGATGAAGCTGCTTGCAGCACCCTCCTTCGCAAGGGAGTCAGCAGCCTCATTGCCTTCCAGGCCAGTATGGCCCGTAATCCAGACCAGAGACAATTTGTTAAATCTTCCTATTGAGGAGAGTCGTTTTTGGCAATTTGTTACCAGTTTTGATAATGAATTGATTTTTTGATATAGAGCATTTTTCGATATGAAAGTCTCGAAGGAACTTCATTCAATTCAACATTTAATTCTTGCCGACTTCTGAAGGTTGACATTCGTCAGCTGGTTAACGGAACAAACAATTTCAGGACATTGTTTTAGAACAACAAATTCCAAAAATCAATAGTTTCTGAAAAGTTATAATATTCCATCGTTAAGAAAACTACAAAAAAATCGGTTATGGTGAGACTCGAACCAACGATAGTAAAGTGGACCGCCCCAAAAGGGGTACGACTCAACAAACAAAGCCATTTGGACTGTACAATTTCAGTTAATTCTTGGTGGAGTGCCGTTAATAGATTCATCACTAGAATGACTCATTTCTGCGAATTAATCTGTTAGAGAAAACACTGATACACTGATAATTATTATTCAATGACAGATTGACAGTAAAAAGTTTAAGGATTCGCAGAGGAAGCCGCGATTTTGAAGATGAACGGTTATATCGAAATGCGACAGAAAATCGAGTTATTGGTTATAATTGCACAAGTGCATAAAAATTACCGATAATTTTGCAAGAAAGCGTGATATCTAAAAATTGCAAGTTTATTTTCATATTTTGGCGAAAGTGCCCGAGTCCGAAGGACGAGGGCTCTTTTACAAAATATGAAAATAACCGAATGCAATTTGTATTATATGACGCTTGAATGCAAAATTATCTGGTCATTTTTATGCACGAATGTAATTCATTGGAATATTTCACGAATAAAGAAATTCTCAAGGAAATGTTATTTTTTGTTCATTTATACTTTCCTCTATAGATTGTATGGAGTACTCACCTAAACGCGAAATGTTTTTCTATTTTTGAAGTCTGACATTTATTTGTGTTCTTTACTGACGTCTAGCGATACGTTTTCAAATGTTTTGTTATGGTGACTTGATACAATGCAATTACCGCTGTAATTGTTCGATAATTGCATTGATCTTATTTTATATATGAGGGAAATATTCACAATAATTGTTGATATCCATTTTTGCAATTTATTTTTGTTTCTTTGGATAATAATTCACTGAAATCATTGATTTCTGAAAATGTTTTCTTGAAAAATTTGGTAGAAAGATCGGGATTGTTAATTTTTTACAAGATTGTACCTGGTTGTGAAGTATTTGCTTTTCTTTGAAACCCTGTTATTTTAAAAGAACACCGCGTGAGTCTTGGGTGTCAGGAGATACGAATTAACATTCACTTCGAAATTTTGAAGTTTGTAGGCCTCAGGAAAAACCTCTCTCGGCAAGGAATTCCAAAGTTCAGCTGTTCTATTGAAAATAGATCCCTGAGCAAGAGAGGTTCGACAGGTCTCCAAGTTCACAACAAATGGGTGAGAATTTTGTAGTCGACGTGTCATCCGTGTAGATATTGTAAAGGGTGGAACGATTGATGACAATTCAGAAAAGCACCGACCGTAAAATATCTTTAGAAAAGAGAAAAGTCCTGCTCCAATAAAGTGAGCAAGTCTGTGAGCGAAGAATCCCAACAATACGGATTGCCTTTCTCTGAATAGAATCTAGAAGCTTATATGAATGTTTTGTTGTCGAACTCCATTCATGAGAACTATATTTTCACTGATCGTAATTACTTGCATCGAGATTCTTGAATTTGTAGGAATTGTTACTCCAGACATCCGAATACTAGATGATGATAGATCGACTCTCTTTGAGAAGAGACATGCCTGGGTTTTCCTAGCATTAAATTCCACCAAATTGACTGAAATCGGCCACTCATTCGTTTAGTAAACTATAAAGAAATAGCATATTTACGGATGGGAGAAGGAAAAATATTCTTCAATGAATTATACACAATAAAACTTCTCTCATACCTTGTCAAGCTTGATGCCATTACACCCTGTGAGAACAAGCCTGTCAAGTTCGACTGGTTAAAAAAAGGATTTCACAAACACATTTTATTGAAATCGAGGTTGGAGAGTCACAGGTTTGTCAAAGTTTTTTGCCTCATTATCCTACTGACTGACTTCAGCATTATTATGTAACTCCATTTGAATTACCTCTCTATTTTCATCCCGGGAAATGAAATCAAATCAAAATTATTTCCAAGACAAAACTCACGTCAATTACAAAACAGTTAGTCTTTTATTGTCATAAAGGTACTCACATAATGCAAATGTAACCAGAAGTAGTACAGTCGCCCTCATTTTATTCAATAATCACCGATAACAGGTTTGGAAAATATAAGGTGGATCTCGAGATGGAACGTTCATTATATACCTGAGTTTTCTGTTATCAGTTGATTAAAATGACTATCGATGTTTTTGAAATATGATCGGAAAGGATCAGTTTGATTTTACATTCAATTCATTTCATGTTGAGAAGATTTTTCCTTTTTTTTGGGATTGTTCGACGAATATATGTCAATACATTTCCGGTCAGTCACTTTCGCTACGGAATAGCCAAGCCAGACCAAGCATTGACTTCAATTATCTGTTCTGCGTCAGATATACCGGTATTTTATAATACTTTTCTCTCAATATATGCCCGAAGTCAAATTCTCTCCCAAAATGTTTGGTACGTTATTATTGATCGATTATATTACTCACCGCTCTATTTTTGAGAAGTATGTCTGTTTGACCAATATACTCACTGCTACTAGATCATGAAACACAGTAAACTATATCTAACTGATGAGTTGAAAGGGTTTCATCTTTTACTTTGGTAAGAGGTTGATACTGTTTGATTTGCAATTTTGATGTCGTCAAAATTCTTGGAATTTTATGAGTGATATCATTAGTATATAAAAGGTTTTTTCAAAAGGGGTTGTGTTAATATTGACTGGTGCATCTGCAACTGCAGCATCTACAACATTATTTCTGTAATTATTATTGATTTGTATATGTTCCATTGTGGTGCTATATAAGATTCTATTGAGGAGGGTATGTGAATATGAATTTTCTTGAAATGGATTGTACAGGATTCCCAGAAGTTGTAAGCACTATCAGAGATGCTGGGCACTCGGTGTTTCATGTGAGCACATGGCGTTTCAGTGATATCCCCAGAGAACGGCATCTTAATAGGAAAAATATATAAGATAATGAGATGAAGGTCCCTGACAATCAATCAGAATAATCAATAATGAACAGACAACAGAAGAAGAAAACATTTTTACGTAGTAAGTCGTAGTAGTTTTTGCACTAACTCAGATTGTGAAATATATGGATAACCAACCCTAGACTTTGGATTCAGTATCAATTCTCTTCAGAACATAAAATATAAATTTGATGTAAGAGGGTAAATGTACTCTGAAAAAGTTTCAACTCCTTCACCAGAGATCCAATCCCATCCTTTATAATATTAGATTTGCCATATGTTTGCAACAGTAAGATATCAGTTGATCTCTAGTGCTCAAAACATATTTTTGAACAGTTATAAGCATTCGATTTTGATTGCCATGACCTTCAAGATAGCACACACCAATTGAGTGTGATATACATCAATGATCACTGACTTGAACATTGACTGAATTGATACACTCAAATGAAGTACTGATATTATATATTTTGTAATAAATAAAGTATTTCGAAAATAGTAGAATGAATATCCTTATAATACTAGTGAGCTACAGGTGACCGATTGTTATGAATTCAATGGAATCTTCTTTGAACTCTTCATGAGCGCAGCCAGAAAGCAAAAGTTTATTAGCCTCTCATCATTAGATACTGGCGCTTTATCAGTCGCAAGTCACAACTGATTCCCAATTTGACGAAATGGTTTAGGCTTTCGCGGCCGAGGTTTTCAGTACTACTACTATTCTTCGGGTTTGAAAGCCGTCGTTTTTTGAAATTTCTTCCTGACGTTTCGCTGGCGCGAGTGTCTAGCTTCTTTAGAGGCTCATACATCACACAGTCATCGGAGTCTAACTCAAGATGTATAAGCCTCTGAAGAAGCTGGCCAGTCGCGACAGCGAAACTTCAGGAGGAAATTCCAAAAAAAAGACGGCCTTCAAACTCGAACCTAAGTAGTGATACTGATTCCCAATTCATTCGGGTTTCTAGATCTAGAATTGATGAAGTATATCTATGTCGAAACTGAGAGAGAATCCTATTATACAAGAACTAGGTCTTTTCATTCGTTTGAAACAAAATCGTCTATCGAAAATATCAGAAATGAGTATTTTTTACAATTGCCAGTTTTATGTGCTTTGAGGGCAAATTCGAGTTATTCGAGAAGTTGCTGATTGATAGAATATTGTTTTTATTCTAACAGAACTATTTTCGTTTACACAGCAAATTTTTGGAATAGACTAAAAGTTTTTCCTACACTTATATAGATTCAAAAGATGATTCTCAGTTCTTTAACCAACCCACGTCGACGAAATATCATAAAATGGAATTTCCGTGAAATTGGAATGAACGGATAGAATATAAAGAGAAATATGTATCGCTTTCATTCATCGAACAATAGTATATTACTATTATGAGGCGGAGAAGCATGACTTTTCTTGAGGCGCCCGATATTACGCGCCGAACGAAGTGAGGCGCGTAATAGAGGGCAAGTCAAGAAAAGTCGCTTCTTTGCCGAATAAAGTATACTATTTTTCCTTCAAACGTAGCAATTTTCAACCATAAATAGTACAATTCATACACTATTTTTACTCGAAATTAACTGTGACAACTATCAAAGTCGTCTAGATGTTAGAAATTAAAATAATAATAATTAAGTCGTCGGAGGGATTTGCGTCTCCCTGGTTACAGTTGTTTGGCAGTTATTTTATGTTATTGGAGAAAGCTTTTTGTTGTTGCAACCGCAAGCGCAAATTTAGTGCGAAAATGGAAAACCCAAACGAAATTGAGTCGGCGGCTAATGATGCAGTAGCACGTTTGGGGCCCTCCAAGTCCGGAATAAAGTATCGGTTAGCGTACAAGCACTTCCAAGAGTGGTGCGATACAAGAGGAGTACGGCAAGTTACCGAAGACGTTTTACTGGCATATTTTAATATAATGGAAAATGAAAATAAATGGAAATCTTCTAAAATGTGGTCACGATACTCTATGATAAAATCCGAGTTAGTTATTAGAAAAAATGTGGATATAAGCAAATTTTTAAAGTTACGTGCCTTACTGAAAAAGACAAGCGAAGGATATACTGCAAAGAAGTCTAAAGTTTTCACTAAAGACGAGTTTGATAAATTTTTGTTTGAAGCGCCAGAGTTGTATTTAGGACTAAAGGTAAAAAAAATTATATTGCAAAGCATGTAGTATACTAGTAAATTATAAAAAAATTTCAGATTTTTTTGTTAATTGGGGTTACCCGCGCCTGTCGATGCGACGAATTGGTAAAAATGAAGACTGTGGACATTGAGGATAAAGAAAATGTAATAATTATCGAAATCCCAGACAGTAAAACACGACAAATTAGATCTTTTACGATATTTGATCAAAACTACATTAAACTGTATAAAAAGTATGCATCACTGCGGCCTGAAAATTTCACAGAAAACCGATTTTTTATAAAGTACCAAAATGGAAAGTGTTACCGAAGCGTCATGGGAAATACATTCGATCAGCGCAGTAGCCCAAAAAGTAGCTAGTTATTCAAATTTAAACGATGCAAGCGCATAAACGGGTCACTGTTTACGACGAACTTCAGCAACACTTTTAATTGATGGAGACGGAAATCTAGAATGCCTCAAACGACATGGGGGCTGGAAATCAAGCACGGTTGCCGAAGGAGGATTCAATAAGAAATAAGAACGATAATGCTCAAAAAATTTTAAACCCTCATGATTCGCCAACATCGGGAATGATTGCTGAAAGTTGTGCTCCACCATCAGTATCATCAACAATTACCAATGCGTATCAAGAGTCGGGAACATTTTTGCATGGTTTCAATTTTGAAAATGCTTCATTAACTAATTGTACTTTTAATATTACTATAAATAAAAACGATGTTTAATTGTTGTTAATGACATTTGTATTGTTGCTTTGTGACATGTTTCATATTGTTGCCATGACAACATTTTTCCCTCCGCCGTAAAGAAATGGAAAAAAACTGCTGCCGGCGGAGACATCAAACTTTGACAGGATCAAGTTAGATAAGTAATCTCATCATTATTTGACGTTTAAAGAAAAAAAACAGTTTCCCTGATGAAACAGTTTCCCTGATGAAACAAAATTGCCAACAATTCCTGTAATATCGAAAAAATTTTGAGGTATGCTAACTACAAAAAAATCGTGATAAAAACAGATTCATATTCAAAATATCAAAGTTTGAGATCACTCATGTTGACTAACGCAAAAGGCTCTGGATACCTGTTACACTCATTGATATTTGTACCTTCTTCTTCATAGTAACCAATAATATGATGAGATTCTCAGGATAAATTATATCTTAACCTGAGAAATTTCCAACACATCGCAATTTGTTTTTCTTCCATGAAATACTGCTATTTTAATGACGAGTATTTTTCCATTCAAACCATATGATAGGTAGGTACACGTTTTTGACTTTCAGTGTAAATGTAAATAGAAAAATTTGAAGTACCGAACTTATCAGTATTAGAGGATAATTTTATAATATAATCTTTCTTATCATCTGACCTCATAATGATGGATGGGAGATTTGGTAACTGAAAATAGGTTTGATACTCAGTATGATATCTATGGAAAATATATTGTTGATTGCAGGCGAATTACCGTACCGAGTTCATGTTCAGGCCCTAAAAACGGATTCCTTCAATTGAAATGGTGACTACCAGAAAAAAAAAGTTTACTTCGAATTTTTGAAGTTTATTTGCCTCGGAAAAAACTCTCTCGGCAAGGAGTTCTAAAGTTCAGCTGTTCTATTGAAAAAAGATCCCTAAGCAAGAGAGGTTCGACGGGTCTCTAAGCTCACAACAAAGTGGTGGGAATTATGTACTCGTCGGGTTATCCGTATAGATACTGCCAATTCCGGAACGATTGCTGAGAATTCAGGAGAGCACCGACCATGAAAATATCTATAGAAGAGAGACAAATCTCAAACCCTTCTACAATGAAATAATTATTAATTAGAGTGATTGAGTGATTGAGTGAGTGATCTAACTCAGAGAAAATATTTCTCAGTAACGGACAGTCCTGTAGCATCATATAAGACACCTATACCGACCAGGAAACCAGAGCTCCTATCAGGATTATTAAAGCTTTCCAAAATTCCAGTGTGAGTTGGAACAATTTTTTTTCTTCAATTGGAAAAATACGCATCGAGTGCAAATGCTGTCAGTTAAGTGTTATTTTCTGTGTGGAAAGTTCCTGTTGTTATGTTTCATTTACTTAGGTTTTCACTACCAGAAATTGAACGGAATTAGATACTGATTGTTATTGAACAATACTGAATAATGATTCTTGGGTGTTTTCCGGGTTTGATGGCCGTGGTCCACAAGTTTTTATTCCTGACGTTTTGCCTACGACTATGGTAGGCATTATCAAAGTCTGTGAGGTAACGGACGCAATGATCTCGTTCTCACAATAGATACTACTTCATTGACGTTATGATCGGCTTTACACCTGTTCTCCTGTTCGACGTCCGATGTTATTGTGTTGGAGATGGGCGTGGCTTGTTTCTTATTGACTGGTTTGGGCCGTGTGTGCTTTAGAGCTGGTAACCAGACTTTGTTGATGTGTATGCCTTCTTCTTTTCGGTTGAAATTGTCTTTGTGTTTGTGAATCTCAATCGCTTCTCTGTGTAACCTGGGATAGTAGCTCTGCGTTCTGTCAATCACTTTCGTTTCGTCAAATGCAATCGCGTGATTGCCTTCTCCGAGTGCATGCTCGGCTACTGCCGACTTGTCTGACTGCCCTAGGCGACAATTTCTCTTGTGTTCGGAGAGCCGTGTCTTGATGCTTCTTTTAGTGGTTCCAATGTAGACTGATCCACAGCTACACGGGATCCGGTACACACCTGGTGTTACCCACGGCTCTCTTGGATCTTTGGCTGACCTTAAACTAACTCTGACGGTTCGTGTTGGCATCAGTATTGCTTTCACATCGTGTTTTTCCAGCGTTCGTCCTATCCGATCTGTCACACCTCTTATATATGGCATAACGGCTTTTCCCACAACAGGTTTATTTACAGTTTCCTTCGTGTCCTCTTTCTTGGGTCGTATTGCCCGTTCGAATTCGGCTTCACTATACCCATTCCCTTTTAACGCTTGTTTAAGGTGGTCGAGTTCCTCAGGGAGGTTTTGTGGTTCACAAATGCGGCGGGCCCTCTCCACTAATGTTTTAATTACACCTCTCTTCTGGCGTGGCTGGAGTTCTTGTTCAGGTATCTGTCTGTGTGAGTGGGTTTCCTGTATACTTTATGTCCCAGGGTCCCATTTTCCCGTCTATTCACCAGCACATCCAAGAAAGAGATTCTCCCTTGGGTTTCCAGCTCCATTGTGAATTGAATTCTAGCGTTAATCGAGTTCAGATGAGACAGAAATACCTTTAGTACCACCAAGACACGGCTCTCCGAACACAAGAGAAATTGTCGCCTAGGACAGTCAGACAAGTCGGTAGTAGCCGAGCATGCACTCGGAGAAGGCAAACACGCGATTGCATTTGACGAAACGGAAGTGATTGACAGAACGCAGAGTTACTATCCCAGGTTACACAGAGAAGCGATTGAGATTCACAAATACAAAGACAATTTCAACCGAAAAGAAGAAGGCATACACATCAACAAAGTCTGGTTACCAGCTCTAAAGCACACACGGCCCAAACCAGTCAATAAGAAACAAGCCACGCCCATCTCCAACACTATAACATCGGACGTCGAACAGGAGAACAGGTGTAAAGCCGATCATAACGTCAATGAAGTAGTATCTACTGTGAGAACGAGATTATTGGGTCCGTTACCTCACAGACTTTGATAATGCCTACCATAGTCGTAGGCGAAACGTCAGGAACGAAAACCTGTGGACCACGGCCGTCGAACCCGGAAAACACCCAAGAATCAGTTACCTCCGGCCGGGAAAGTTTACGTTCTTTGATCAATACTAAATAATGATATCATCTTTCGAACAATTCGTTTGGACCAGTCTCAACTGCCTTCACAGAAAGTTTCTGGCCTGACACCTCCCAAAAAACAACTACTCCTCTGGCTTATACAAAAAAGGGCATTGTACTATGTCACTCAATATTCTCTGATTTGAATCGATAATTCAAAAACAGTTCCTCCTGAATGGAACACGTTCAATTGACTATCGCAAAAATACTTTTCATAAAAACCTTATCTTTGGAGTTTCGGAAACAAAATTCGCTTCCATTTCAAAACTCTCACAAATATTGTTTTCAGGTTGCACTTTCAAGTTCGTTTTTCGTAAATGTCAGAAATTTGAAGTTTGGTATGTCTTTCAACAGCAGTGTAGCTCCGTTCAGCTGTGTGATCTCCATCAGCAGTGAGAATGTGCTCTGATTTAGAACTACCAATCTGTCTGTTCTTGATGTACATCTTGTGTTGACTCTTTCGCATTTCTAGAGGTCTTGACGTTTCACCGATATATTTTTGAACGCACGAACAAGGGGTTCGATAAATACAATTCTTTGTGTTGTCTGTAATGTTAGTTGACTCAGTATGTGTCAGTATTGAACGTAAAGTATTTGCTTTTTGAATGTTTTTCTAACACTGAAGCTGTTGCCAATCCGTTTAATTTTTTCAGAAAGTCAGAGGACATATGGATATAAGGAGAATTTTGAAGAAAATACATTGACTGGAATTGAGAATCGTAACACAAATCATAGTGAAGACATACAACCTGCACAAACTACGCATCCTGTAACAAAAATTATGCATTATGTCCCTCGACTACCTTGAAGGATAAAATGGGTCGGCAATGAGTGTAATATCGGAACAACATGCCAAATCAACTAACCTAACAGAAAACACAAAGAATTGTATTTATCGAAGGCCTTGTTCGAGCTGTCAAAAATATATCGGTGAAACTTTCAGACCTCTAGAAGTGCGAAAGAGTGAACACAATTCGTACTCATTCTCACTACCGATGGAGATCATACAGTTGAATGGTAAGACACTGAAATGATAGCAGGAAACGATAATAATAATAATAACTTTATTCACACAATAAATCAATACATAAAAATGTTTCGATGAATACATAGTTGAATGAATAAGATGGTTTGCGATAAGTGCAAAGCATTTGTTTCGCGAAGAAAAATATCACAATGATAAAATATCACGTGGAAAAAGTCAACTATAAAATCTATAATATAGGATATTAAATATGAAATGTGAAAATGTCTGATGTAAATTTAAAATATAAATATAACAGTACAATACAATGAGCGATAAAAGGTACAATCATGTAGTACAATAATAATACAATTGGTAAGATAGATATAAAAAGGTTGGTAGGGTTTCAAACCCATGAGGCCAAATGGCAAAGATGTCATCTACGTATCTGAGCCAGCAAGAGGGCTTGAGTTCAGATGTGTCAATGGCTCTGGTTTCGAAGTCCATTATTATGCAGAGGTTTGCAAGAACTGGGGAGAGGGGGGAACCCATCGGAGCTCCTTTCACTTGTTTGTAGAATTTGTCCTGAAATAGAAGTATGTACTGGACATACAATGGCTGATGAGGTTGAGATTGTCTCTAGAGATTTGATGCTTGGTTTCCAAAACACGCAAGGTTTCAGCTAAAGGAATATTCGTGATAAGAGATGCTACATCGGAGCTTACGAGAATGTATGTTGGTCGGAGGTTGAATGTTTTGAGTGTTTCAATGAAATGAAAAGAGTTTTGGATATACGACGAACACTGTTCTACTAGAGATTGGAGAATGTTTGCTAGGTATCTGGAGAGGGGTTGTGTTGGAAGATCTTGAGATCAAGAACAAATGAGTTTTATTAATAAACAGACCGCAAACCTGAGACCTTCCGAATCTAGTTTATAAAGTACGGTCGATAATACATCACAAATATATATATATATATATATATATATATATATATATATATATATATATATATATATCATATATATATATCACTACATATTCAGATGCTACGTTAAATTCTGATATCATTTCATGTTTGGTTTTTGAAATTCGGTTACGGCGTTGTTGAGTTATTGCTTAAAATATAAAGTCTTGAGAACGACTATTATTTTTAAAAATATCTCATACAATTATTCTCTCTGCATCAGATCACATGAAAATTAGTCAAAATTTTGGGTGTTCGAAGTAATGGTTTCAATTTTGAGTTGTGGAATTCAGTCAGGAATCATTTTGAATATGAAAGAATTGCGAAATTGAAAGAGGTGTATTCGAAAACAAATCTTTAATAACAATGTGAATAATATAACTTGATAAATCATTTCATAAGAATGGTAGGTACCTAGAAATACGTCATAAAAATTGTTCAAAGTGATGCCCATTAGATATTATACAGGCTTCGAAACGTCGAATCACTTCTCTCGTACATGTTGCTCTTATAATATCAGGCGTACATTTTCAGATCATCCACATTGAGAGGGGGAGTAGTGTAAACAATTCCTTTTGAATAACCCCATAGGAAAAAATCAAGCGGTGATAAATCCGTGGAACGAGCCGGCCACCGAATTGGACCCTTATTACCAATCCATCTTTTTGGGTACGTTCTATCCAGATATTCAGTAACAACCTGTGAATTGTGAGGAGGAGCACCATCTTGTTGCCACCAAATTCCTTGTCGTTCTGCTATGGGAATATCTTCCATCAACTGGATCAAATCATTTTCTAGAAAATGTAAATATCGCAATCCATTGAGATTTTCATTGAAAAAGTAAGGTCCTATGATGCTGCCATTGAACAATCCACACCATACATTAATACCCCAAGTAGTATGAAAATTACTTTCGCGGACCCAGTGGGGATTTTCTTGAGACCAATAGTGACTGTTATGTCGATTCACAACTCCATTATTGTGGAATCGCGATTCATCGCTCCACAAAATTTGACTGAATATGTTAGGACTTTCATGTAATATTACCTGAATACAAGCAATGAATTCAAGTCGTCGTTCAAAGTCCGTGGGTTTCAAACCTTGTACCAACTGGATTTTGAATGGGTAGTATTTATTTTCTTTCAGAATTCTCTGTACATTAGATTTACTCACACCGACTTCTTCTGCAAGAGTACGGATAGAAACATGTGGATGAATAATAATATAAGCCAACACATTGATCTCTAAATCTTCAGTTTTAACAGATCTCGTATGATGAAGATGCTTTATAGTAGAAGGAAATGACCCAGTTCGCAATTTTTCTTCAATTCTCGAAAAAGTCATTCGTGACGGAATGGGTCTGTCTGGAAAACGTTCTTGGTATAGACGTTTTGCTTGACGGCAGTTTTTCTGACATTCCCCAAAAATTAATAACATATCAATGCAATCACTTGGACTAACCGCGAAAGGCATACTGGAGTTTTCGCACAAAGAACACAGTTACTGTTTTGCAAAGAATCACTGAATCTAACTGACAGGTAGATACAATTCAACAACATTTGTTACTATGGCATCAACAAGCATAAGCTACTTGATGAAATTGTGCAATATAAAGCAATTCACCCTCAAGTTAGTCACATTCTCAAGAATTTCAATATTATATTCAACTGATATCGATATCGTATCGTAGAGGTGAGAAGAATGGTTTGTATTCAGTAGTAATCTAGTTCAATTTTCAATTTTTTTGAAACTTTATATTTAAGGAAAAGTGCAATAACTCAACAACGCCGTAACCGAATTTCAAAAACCAAACATGAAATGATATCAGAATTTAACGTAGCATTTGAATATGTAATGATATACATGGCATTCTATTTTAAAAAATGGAATTTTGGTCTGTAGCACCTACACCAAACACCCTGTATATTTAAAAATTATATCAAAATAAAGCTCTCATGAACTCCTAAAACTTTTGTATGAAAAATTAACACAGATATATACATATATATATATACATATATATATATATATATATATATATATATATATATATATATATATATATATATATATATATATATATATATATATATATATATATATATATATATATATATTATATTTATATATATGAATTTGCTACGCAGTTGACACTATAATATTTGATAAGGAGATAATTGGAATGATGTCGGCAACAATGGAGAATCAGATCTTGATATTATCAGATCAAGCTCTCATCCATCAATTTTACGATATCCTTCTTCTCACCCTTTCACCAACAGATTATCATCTTCACTATGTTTTTAACAGATTGCTATTGGGAATAACATGAAGCTGCATTCCGTTACAAAAATTGAATAACTTGGGACTTGGGATCATCCTATACAATCATCCCAGATGGACCTATACATAGATTATATTTCGCAAAAATTGTTTTCGTAAACTTACCTTCATCCTCTTTGGACTATTAGAAAGCGTTTCCTAAATGTGATACTGAAAAATATAAGCGATTTGAACTTTGATGGCACGTAGCTTGGTAACGAAGGCTTTTAGGAGCGAAAGATATGTGAAGTACTGGTGTTATTTTGACCTCATCTATACATTCCCGAAAAAAAAAAGTCCAGGAACACTCTGTATAGACATGAAAATTTATGAGAGTTTTAGCAATGTAGTGGATTTGCAATTTCATTCACCAATTATGTTTGAAATTCGACTTGTGAATGTATATTCCATCCTAATATACAGAGGAACAGATCCTCGCATTTTATTGAAATTTCTTTTTACAAAATTAACCACTATGCTTATATGTGAATATGAAACTGTATGTTATCATAGTTTGTTAACATTAGTCTATAGAATGTGTCTTTTTTCCACACAAACAGGCAAATGACTTGAGTTTGTCGGTTGTTTTATTTTGTAGAGATAGTCCTAGCCTTTTATTGATGTAACCTTCCACGAAGTTAACTTTCACTCTATTCTATGATAATCCATCAGTAACAGTTGAAGATTCACGCCAACTATCAATGGTAATGGAGATCTGAAAAACGTTTCGATAGCAATTGCAAGGAAAAACATTTAGTTTATTCTCTTTGCATGGCATTTTTTATTGGACGTTTTTTGCTCATGAACTCATATGTTTTTTTTCCAGAAAAATTGATTCTTCGGAAAACAACAGGGTCTTAAGGTAAGCAAGAAATGAAGATCGTTCGAGTCGAACTTATAGTGTTGAAACACAACATCGTACACACAAGAATTGTATTGTTCTGATAGGTGTTCTGAAAATAGGAAACGTTATTGCGAAATAATAACATAAGGATAGTCCAGAGTCTATAATATTCAAGAGGATACCAGAGTAAAATTTTCAGTTATAATATAATAAAATATAATATAATATAATATAATATAATATAATATAATATAATATAATATAATATAATATAATATGATATAATATAATATAATATAATATAATATAATATAATATAATATAATATGATATAATATAATATAATATAATATAATATAATATAATATAATATGATATAATATAATATAATATAATATAATATAATATAATATAATATAATACCTTACGTATAATTACCTTATAGAAAGCTGACGCCTCACAGACGAGTTTGACACTTCTATTCGAAGTATTTGAAATTTGAAAGAGTTCGGAATTTCCGATAAACTCAATATTAAATTCTATTCCATTTTGTTTTGTTCGTTTCATTTCACGTACTTTCCACGTTCTTATCGTTTCTAATGCTATTGTCAGGTAAATTTTTCACCTCTAAATTTTTTATGATCATTATTTTTATCTTGTCAACCTCTCTAATTGTTATCTTGCATGAATTCCGACTCTCAAGAAAAAAAAACGGAAAGCAATATCAAAATTACTACCAGACTACTTTCAATAACAAGTGTTAACTGTGCTTCTTACAATAAGTTATATATGAGTTAAAGCACCACGATGTGATCAAATTATTTTATAATATTCCAAAATGAAAACTCCTGAGCATATTGTGATAAATATAAAGTATATTATGAATGTGATTTTGAAGTGGGTCAATTTCAAAGGAACAGCTTGGAAAGATTCTTTGCGTCTCGCCAGGTTCAAAACCCTCTCATTCCCTTGTTGGAATTCATCGTATATGCGATCTAAAAAACCCGTTTCTTCCAATCTCACCATCAGCTTGTTGATCTCAGCACACAAAGGATGACCTTTCAGGTAGAAAAAACCAAAATTCACTGTGTTGATCTCATAATCTTCGAGGATATATATCATGGAGTTTCCATTATCGTCTACGTATAAACGTGGAATCCAATATTGCAAACTCTTCTCCAGTTTAACGGTTACTAAGTCCTTCACAAATGCTGTCCTATTCAAGCATTCCAGATCGCTCCCACAAATAATGCTATTTTGTGCTAGGTATTTCTCTTTTTCGTTTGATGACTCTAACAACTGTCTGTGTATCATATCAGGAATGCCTGTTTCAATTCCCACTCTCACTACATCGTCCATAGTTTTGATAACTTGATACGAGGAGGTTCCGCTCATAAAGAAAAACATCTTACTTTTATACAAGGTATTGAATATCAAAGTGGAAAAAGAAAACCATAGTACGACAATTATGAGAGATTTCTTGCGAGATTTCATTATAATTGTTTTTTCCAAAAAAATTCTTAGAATCAAGAAGAAAAATGACGTATGTTCTTCGTTGAAGATCTCGCCTTGAATATACAACATAATATACACAATAATCATCATAATCGAGATGCATATCCAAACTCCAATGGTGAACTCCTTATAAAATATTCCCAAGGCATCATCAGATGTCAACAGGGGTGCTACTAATAAACATTTATCTTCCATCAGAGAATAAGCTGTATCGAAATATAACATTTCAATGCCAGATGGAACCATCATTCCAACATATGCGTCGTACTTTCTGCTCATCATTTCGAACCAGATTCCAGTCGATGTTCCATTATCTGGATTTATATAACCAATTTGATCTGTTGTACTCTTCGTGAAACTCACCTCCACATTCAGATGAGAAGCTATTAAAGTCAACAACTGGATGTTGATCCCTTCATGTTCATTGACAATATAAGGGGGGAATGGCACATAAAGCAGTTCCAACTTTGTGATGTTTTTTTTTCTTGAAGTCCACTCTGAAATATCTTTCTTAAACTGGAATTTGCCTTCGATACAACTCCCCAGTTTGATAATCTCAAGAAAGTTGTCCGGGCTGAGTGTATATGTGTAAACTTTGAAGACTCTCTCAACTATGTCTGTCAGTATGATCATATTGCTGATGAAATATTCTGCAAATGTACTGAGCATTTCATGATCGATTCGATTACACAACAATATGAACAAACCCTCTGTGTTCAGTAGAGAATATCTATGAATCTCCTTTAGTACCTCTGTGATGTTTACGTCTGGTCCTAGTATATACACAGATGGTTGTAGATAATTGAAATTTTCAATCCGTTCAGAGCCACTATAGTGGACATGTGGAAATGATATTTGAATATCGTTATGTATTTGGTAGATTAAGCTATCGGATCTATGGAGAGAAATATTGAGGATCTGGTCCAAACATGAATGTAAATAATCACTGCCAACAACATTAACAACGATGTGGAGAACAAATATAAGACAAAACTCCCTCAAAGTCATGATGTAGAACTGAAGTCGATTGAATAACTGAAAGAATAATCTTATAGTGGTAATTTCCTTGAGTATATGCATCACTTACATAATGTGTACTAGAACAGATTGCGGTTTGATATTTTTCCATTTATTATTCATGGTTCATCCAATATATTTCCGAGCACTCTACTGAAGATAGAGAAATTGAGTTCATTGATGTAATATCATGATTTTATCTACATCGAAATAATGAACGACTAGCAAGCATTCAGAGCAAAATTAGTTTGATTTTCAAGTGCATTATGTAGGGACTTCCATCAATAAAGATTGTCGAGACTTCCGAACTGTAGATGAAAAAGTCTATAATTATTTTGTCGTGAATTTGAAGACCTGTCCAACCAACTTTGAATATCACACTGTATTATTCGAGGAGAAACTCTCTGAATTGAGAGTTCAATATATAACACTGTTTAGTGATTTGACAAATGTCTTGCTGATATTTTCTTCGAAATCAGCAAACTGGCATATGCTCTATAACCAGTTAACTGATGAATTCAACCAGAGAACGGGGAGGAACGAGGCATTTTTTTTCAATCATTACAACCCACAAATAGTCGACTTACGTGAAGAGAATTTAACAACATTGGCAAAGTATATTGTTCGGAGATGGGGTGTGCCATTGAGGCTGCTGAATAAATGCAGAGTCTGGTGATGATTCACTCATAAACTCTACTACCTAATTGAAAATATTATGGACAAGTCAGCGTCATCTTCTTTCTTCTTCTGAATATTATCAGAATTGTGTATCATCTGAGATTTTGTAGATCGCGCTGCCTTTCATCAGTTTCATCGCGGTTGACACGACGAGTATCGTTTTCTCACCATGTCAACCAAAGGGTGAAATCAAAAATAAAATTAGAGCTTGACGTATACAGTCATCGGACAACTGAGGTTCACAACCAGCTATGGAATAATCTAGTGAATTATACTTCAGAAGATTATATTTGAAATATCATATAGAGGAAAAGCATATTCTCACTCCAACTTTTTTACCGTGTTATGGAGAAGTGAGTGAGCTTGGGATTAGAGCATCATAAAAAAAGAATTAACTTCCGAATATAATCTCTTAGTATCAATGTATGTTTCGGTGTCGTACTCCACACATTGTTGGCGAAGGAAGCTACTAGTTTTATAAAACCAGGAGTCTGAGTGTTGAATCATTAGGTAATTTTCTCCAATGAATGATAAAGTGGGCACGGAATGAATTATTCATTTCGCTACTGTCCACGAGATGGCGTAGAAAATTGGTAATGGAGTAAAAACACGCGATCACGTCTCTAACTCTGCTATTGCCTGATAGATGGCGAGAATAAAAAATGTGAGAGTAGTGACATAGGAAAGATATTGGTTTCGAGAATTAACCGATAGAGAGCACAACCTATCCCCATTTTTATTTTATAAATGACTAACTTTCCAATTTGAAAGCCATGATGAATAAATTATAACAACAATAACTATGCGGTTTGATCGATGAACGTCTTCGTGTTGAATTTTTCTTCTGAATATGATATTGTTGCTTCAATGTATGTTTCAGTGTCGAATTCCACACATGGATATCTGGCAATGAGAAACGAAATTATTTCCACTGTGGGAATACCCAGAAAAACCCATAGTGCTACCGGGTTGGTTAGGGTGTTCAATCCATATATTTCACTAACTAGGATCGGTATCTACGTAACTAACAATTTACCCATCGTGCCAGGCCAGTCAGAAGAAATTTGCTTCGACTGCGGTTCAAACCAGCAGTGAAATTTCCGAATTGATTATAAGGACCGCGCATAAGACCGCTTGGCCATACCGAACTCACATAACTCCTTCATACTTTGAGTATTACGTCGGTATGTTAAAAAAATATTATTCATATTTCTTCAGTATGTAATTCGTATCTGAATAGAATATCCAAAAAAATTCATTTACCATAAACATAAACTACCTAGAAAATGTCCGGTGATCCAGGTAAGATATGAATATAGGCGAGTCACTCTACTTTGGAACCGGCACCTCCACCAGAATTTGAACATTGCTCCTTCACCAAAATATAACCACTTGTTGGATATGTATCAAGCATTTATTGCTTCAGAACTGAAAATGATTATACCCAAAATACCCTAATCAATAGCCTGATTACATGTCAGCGAGTTTTTAACAGGGTTCAAACTCCAGAAATACAAACTAGACAATAATAATGATTAAGTCTACTCAGGGGCAATTATTCTCGGATCGAATGATCTCTTGTCCCAAGAGTTTGGGAAGTCGTCGATAGAATATGTCTTCAACGCGCCCTTGGAATCTGTTGAACATCCTGAGAAAAGGCCTGACTGGCGAATCCTGATTAGAAGATTATGAAGGTAATAATATACTGAGTGATGTTTGACGCACGAACTCAGTAATTACACTAATTTTACGAATGTCACACAATGTCGAATTATAAAAGAGTTTCATACCAATCGTAGATTTGATTTTGTTATAAAGATTTTCCAACTCAATTTCATGTGCAATAAAATTTTTTATATTAACCATTAATTGAGAAGGCATTTTCATCATTACAAAGTTTGAAAATCATCCATTCTGATAGTATGCAATTTTCACGAATTAGAAATTGGGAAAATGCACGACAGTGCAGTTGGTATATATTACAGACACCTTGGATGGGTGAAATTTAATATTGCTGGAAGATATACGACAACAGGCATGGAAAGAGGCAAACTCCCACAGGTCCACAAACTTTCTGGAACTTTTCGCATGTAAGTATACTTCTTCGGAGCAGATGTGGAACTCAATAGTTTCATACGTTAGGAGAGAATATAAATTTATACTTCCACAACAATTTTTTATTCAATAAGCATAACACTCCGTTCAGAACGTAGTGAAAACTTTTGGATGGAACCTATAGGTGGCGGCAACTTCTGCCCAAGCCTAGAAACTATATATTCTACAATACCATATTCTTTTCAAACTCGAGGATCACTCAAAAAGAGTATAACTGTTCAGAAAACAACGCATGAATCTAGGAATTGAAGATCTTCATATTCACTTTCAATTTTTCGAAACTTCTTGGCCACAGAGGAGAAATTTGGTAGATCTTCAGAATCACAACAAAAAGATGAAAAAACTGTACCTGGCCAGTCAACCGTAATGGAACTACTAATGGTGTGCCGAATGCAAATATTCCCGAAGAAAAACGGCCACAAGATGTCAACATTTGAGACAGGTCGGGTTTGTGCCTCTTAAATCATCATAAGCTAACATATTGTAGATATCTCTTCAAACAAAAACAGAGAAGTGTGTTCTTTGTGTTTATCCAAACCGAAACATTCGATATTGTGGGGTTATCCCTGAGAGATTGACATATACCATTGCTGACTTTTCTGTAGACCTTCTCAAGGTGTACAATACTGTAGTACATTATTTAGCTAGAGTTTGGAATGTACTGTATTATGCTTGTATTATACATACAAACCTTCCTTGAGTTACTCTATCGATTAAAAAAAACATCGAAATCCGTTGCGTAGTTATAAAGATCTAAGCATACATAGGAACAGACAGACAGCGGGGGGCCACTTTGTTTTATACTATGTAGTGATTATTGGAGAAACAGTAAATTGTAATTCATTCAGAAGGTATTGAAAAAGATTCCCAATAGAAAAGCTTTATTATAACTTGCGAAAATATCAGATGATTCATCCTAGACTACACTTTTGTGTTCTCAACTTCTTCATATATTTTATTTATACCATTCTGAGCTTTGTCAATGAGATGTATGCTACGTCCTCGAAGCCCTTATGGATATAATTAGTTTTTCTCAGTAGTAATATCTCATTGCAACTTGTTCCAAGGAATTTTTTTCTTGGCAGTCTTTTGTTGGCAATGCAGGAATATCGCGTGTAACTTTGAATATTTCACTTTCATATAGGCCAATGAAAGAATTAAAGAATCATTTTAGATTCTTTAAGCATAGAAAACCATCGAAAGAATAACAAGATTCATATATATATAAAACCAAAAATTCACTCCGATGACTGACTCAGTCATCGGAGTGAATTTCAAGATGAATGAGCCTCTGAAGAAGCTAGCCACTCGAGCCAGCGAAACGTCAGGGAGAAATTCCAAAAAACGACGGCCTTCAAACCCGAATAAAAGTAGTGATACTGAAAACCTCGGCCGCGAAAGCCTTAACTATTTTGTCACTATTATTGATTTCAATAAACATTATTATTATTATTATAACACATTGCGAAATGTGATCAATATCGCTAACTGATTCATCAATTGAATATCAAGGCCATCAAAAATGAAAATAGGATGAAAAAAAACAGAAGAATCAGAATTATTTGACAATTTAATATCAACGCACACATTGTTGATCGATCCTATCTTTCTTTGTCATTGTAAAAACCATAAGTAAGCCTCACCAAGTTCGCAGTCTAACCGAATTCAAAAAAAACTCAGTCCAAACCACGTCGAGCGTCTTTTCCATTCCAAAACAATCACCGAAAGATAAATCTATTTGCATTCATTCTACATCAATACTGATAACGGCGGAATTCATTCAACCCAATCGTCTGTTCAAAGTTTTATTACCACCTGTTGAAGACTGTAGATTCAGCCGTAATTAACCAAATTTGTAGAATCAAGACGTACATCTCCGAGAGCGGCGGAGGCTGCTCCTATTAATGGGCGAGTAATAAAGCAATCTGTGGAGAGAGCGCAGCATCCTAAATGAAATCGAATTAGAAAGAGTGTACTGGCTTGGAGACGCTTGCTGTTTCAGGAAACACTTTTTGTATGGTCCGTCTGGGTTCTCCGATCGTGGAAAATTCGATTAAAGGGTTGATGATTTCAAAGAATATTTTCCTCATATATAAAATGTCCCATAAGAGCAATGCAATTATCGAAAACTTACAGCGATAATTGCATTGTATCAAGTCACCATAACAACATATTTGAAACCGTATCACTAGACGTAAAAAAATATCCCAAAATATTTGTGAGCTCGAAAAAAATTCCGGAAATAATTCAAGCCCTGGTGGTATTACAGGTAAAAATTTCACGCCTCTACTTTTCAACCAACAAGATACCTCAATTTTGATTAGTCACCATGGCAGCTATGGAAATTTTCTAAAATGAAAATTTCATATAATGTAAGTATTTTGTTATTGGTAAAAACCGGCTTGCATGATTCACGCATCTTAACTTTGAAAATTAATTTCAAAGCTCGTTTCTGGAGGACGAATATACTCTGGAATAGAACCTGACTACAAGAACCCCAGAATGGAATGCCATACCGTAAGTGAGATTCGATAAATGAGTAGTATGCCGTTAAAGAAGCCGAAATTCCAAGTTCGCGGAACATTATATTGACAACATAGCAACCAGAGGACAACTTTTTTTTCAGAGCCGTTATATGAGTCTCGAATTTCAGATTGTTGTCAATGTGTATGCCAAGAAATTTTGTTCCAGGTTTGCTTTCAATTTGTTGAAGACCTAAGGGTACTTGTTCTGAATCCAATTTGAACGTGAACAAATTTCTTTTTGTAATATTCAGTTTTAGCATATTTGATTCACACCACATTTTGATTTTTTCTACGTCTACAGGAATAGTTTGTACCAAGTCATCACGATCTTCATAATGCCAAAGGATTGTTGTATCGTCAGCAAACAATGTGAGGTGCCCAGAAATATCTAGCTTGGTGATATCGTTGATGTAGAGAAGAAAAAGAATGGGGCCCAAAACTGAGCCCTGTGGGACTCCCCTTACAATTTTGTCTACCTCAGAAGTACTGTTACCTAATATAATTTTCTGATTTCGATCAGTAAAGTAGGACCTGATCCAATCTAGAGCCGTTCCCCGAAACCCATAATGTAAAAGTTTTTTTAATAAAATTTCATGACTAACGCAGTCGGACGCCTTAGAAAGATCAAGGAATATTGCTGCAGCCGCCTCTTTTTCGTTTAGGCTCATGTAAACTCTTTCAAGAAAAACAAAGATTGCCTCATTTGTACTCTTATTGTTTTGGAAACCAAACTGTTCAGGCGCCAATATATTATGTCTCTGTATGAAACCCATGATTCTACGTTTTACTACTTTCTCAATGATTTTGGACAGATTTGATAATGGTGAGATAGGCCTGAAGTTGCTTGGATCATCAGTGGCACCTCCTTTGTGAAGGGGTATAACTATTGCGGTCTTTAGGCTAGAAGGAAAAATCCCCGTAGCAAAAAACTTATTTATGGCCACAGCTAGGGTATTAAGGGCTTCATCAGGTAAATGCGACAATAATTTGGCAGATAAGTGGTCTTCGCCTGACGAATTTTTCTTTTTTATTTCACTTATTACTGAAACAATTTTGTTCATATCTGTTTTCATCAAGATCGTTAAGTTTACATTAAACTTATGCGATATCGAATCAAAAATGTTTGTTATCCCGTCTAATGGGCAGCTAAGAATATGGTTGAGTCTTTCATTTTCACACCATACATACTCGAAATTCGGTGAAATCTGACGTTGTCCTACAAACAATTCGTTAGTGTAGATATCATTCGAATAGTCACTTTGAAAATAGGTTACCTTGGCATAATGAGGGTCCGAATATTTCATGACATCAAATCATGAAACTCCAACACCTAGCATATTTGTTTCCCAAGGTCCATCTTTTATCTTGCAGTCCTGTAACACAAAAAAAGTTGATTAAAAATATGTCACAATTATTGAATTTTAATCAGCTAGAAAATCCACCTTTTCCAGGCGTCTAACTATTTTTTAAACACTTGCAAAAGCTTCTAGATAGGAACTTTCTAGAAAATTCATCATGGTGTTGGATGTGAAGAAAACCAGTCTAGGTTTCCACTGCAACCTACATCATGACCGATCATTGGTGTGACTTCATCGAATGTATATTTCAATAAGTAGCATATCAATATAAATGTATTGAATGATTTCGTTTATCAAGATCACATTCTACCTCTGCGATAGCAGTTAGTTCTGAATGATTCCGTACGACGCGACGGATCATTTTTTTTTTTATTTTGAAAATGATTTCTGAAATTATTCAGATTTTTCTGGTTGAATCACGACTGAACAGCAAAACGCTTGTCAAGATTTTGTCAACCTCCCTAAGTGAATAACTCACCGAAAACTGAATCGATATTCATGTCCAAAAGTATATATTGGATTTTCATCAGTAAATCCAGCTCAACAACATACTACAATTCCAGTTCATCCGAATGGGATCTCTTCTGTAATTTTCTGTAATTGTTTTCAGTACAACCAAGTTCAATATTCATTTGTAATTATAAGTCATGTTTTTTTAAAAAAATAGTATGCCCAACTACGCAGACATCACTTTTGTATGTTCCAAAGGGGTCCAGAGTAAAGGTTGTTTGCTTGTCTCCATTCTGACATCGATTCAATTTTTGATCAGCATTCATTCTCAACATGTAGAATACGATTCGAATTAGAAATAAATTAGGAGGGACGAGCGCTGAAATTGTACCGCTTCCATATAACTGAAAACAAACTCTATCTCAATTCTATCTCTTTCCAATCTGTCAACGCAGACAGAGAAATTTTTTAGACTTATTCGGTTGACTGCATAGTGGAGCAAGACTACCAAAATTCCGGGATTGTTGAAGATTTAGAACATTCAGTTTGTCTAAAAGTAACTTCAAAGTTACAAAACATCAATGAAGAGTATACCAAATCCCAGTCCAGAATAGTATCTCCAAGATTATAAAAATCTGCTATTATCATTCATTTGAGATACGAAAAGTTCCTGACTGATAGAACGTATTCCATTCAGAAGAAACCATTTTTCGATTCACGCAGCAACTTATCGGGATAGATTACAAATCTACCCTTCTGCACTTGTATAGATTCCAATATTGATTCTTATTTCTTCAGATTGTGGTGGGTTGAGAACCCAAAAAAACTATAAGAAAGAATACACCTACCAAAAATATTGACATGCAAACCGTATAGAGGTAAAGATTTAAAACAATAATCAGCAAAAATGGTCACCCGATTGTTTTCCAATTTGGCATATTTACTCTTATTCTTTCAGTAGGCCAAGCAATATAATATTGTCTTTGATTATTTTTTCACTTGTCAAAATGTGACGTTTTTGGCATTTCAACTAATACTAGCGGGTTATTCTATGGTTATTCTAGGCAATCATTGGGTATTATACCGATAAACCTGCCTGGTCCTTTCGATTGTTTCGATAAAACGTTGTTTACCTTTGAACTGTCAAAACTATAAGGTTTACCGCGTCGATTCTATTGGACTGGCTCTTATATAAATTATCGTGAATGAAGAGTTACCTTATTATTAATAGTCATTCACTTTTCACTTTTTCAGCATAATAATAACATAACACATATCAATGAACACTCAAATACGTAAATAGCTCATAACCCCAATTTTATGACAGATATAGCGAACGACCGATTCAAATATTTGAGGTTTCCTTAACTCAAATGAAGATGGCGTACAATTAGTTTTTATTAAATACAATTCATGTTTTGTTGTATGAGAAGAAACCGTTGTATGAAGATTTTGATACAACGACATAACGAATGATTTTATGTTCCTTCTGGCGCGATTTTCATTTCATTAGAAATATTCAATTATCAACCTTGTACAATGAGAGGTGTGACGCCATCTTTTGGTATCGTCGGCAAGCATTATCATATTCACTGCGTAAGCATTATCTGAACATGTCAATAGTAATGATCATCAAATGGACTACGACAATACTTCAATATTATGTTCAGAAACTAATACTGATAAGAGAGTTTTTATTGAGATGGTTCACATAAACAATGAAGAAAAGTCGATGAATAAAAGAACATACTTGAATAATCTCAGTAAGATATATTCCTACCTTCTCAAATATCAGAAAACAAAATTAACACCACCCTGTAATCAAAATTTTCCTCCTTGAAAAAATTAAAATCAAAAATTGTCACTGTCATTCATTTCCACATTTCAATTCAAAATTCTTTATGTTAGAAATTCCAATTTCATTAGATAACCTCACGTTTTTTAAGTGTTTATAGTGTCGTTTATACCAACATATTGTATTTTAATATATATTACAGTTGTCCTGAGGAAGGTAGCAATAAACTACCGAAAGTTTGACGAAAACAAAGAGTCTTCTTTGACGCCCTAACAATTGTGACTGCAACCCCGCTAAAGCTTTTCCAGTTATATATATATATATATATATATATATATATATATATATATATATATATATATATATATATATATATATATATATATATATATTAGTTCTTATTATTTTTTTGATAGTCAAAATTTGAGATATACGAGAAGTTGCTGACTTATTGGACTTGTTCTATCCCGGAAGAGCTGTTCAATAGACGCAGCATTTTTGCGGGGTGGATTAAAAATCTGCCATTCTAGACTTGTATAGATTTTAATATCAATTTTTATTTCTTCAGATTGTGGTAGGTTACAAACCCAGAAAACTACGGAACAAATATTGAATCACCACAAAATAATGACGTTCTTCGAAGATTCGAGCTTCCTCAACGCTCGGTATAGACCCCCAATAATCCAAGATCCTTTGAATAATCCAGCATTCCTACAAAGAGAAGCGGAATATATTCACTTGGGCGAACCTATCTCGAGCCATTATCCCCGCTGATACTGTTCTCTTCGTAGCGAATGTCGGAAAAAGATTATTTTTTATATGCATGAGTTCAGATAGGTATTGTGCTGTTTGTTTCCACCATCTTGGCGGAGATGTGTTTCCCCATCGATCGGCTTCCCTTCGTTCCTGATGCAGGACCGGCGTCGCCCAGATAACAGTCGTGGAAAAGACTGTTTTCTACGACCACATAGAAAAGTAACACATATCGCACTCTCTACTCTCATGGAATATGACCTTTAGTTAGTGGAAAAGGACTTTCCGCAAAGCTGTCAATAAGCCGTCAAACCCGTAAATCTTATAAGATTCACAAATACAGTTATTAATTGCTCCTCCCTATTGTTATTATGAGTATATGAACTGAACTGATACGTAAGCAATTACTCATTAAAAATAATGAGAAGAAAAGGAAGTGTTTCATTATGAGTACCCACTTAATGTCACATTTTCAAATAAACGTTATTTATCGTTATTTCTTCATTTCACTATGAAAGTTATCATAAATTCACGTGTACTTTTTGTAGAAACAATATTCAAACATAGACTGACACACAAAAAACTTGAGATTAGTGAGGCAACTCAATATACTAATTGGGTATTTACAGTTCACACAACAATAATGTCCATTCAACAGTTATATTATAAGTTATAAGTATTTATTATAAAAATAATTATATTGAAGCAACGATTCTGGCCGACGCTATTCAATCTATATTCATCAATAGTAATTTGTAAGTACCCAGGGTACTGTACCCCTTCTAGGGACTGTCAGGTTGCTGTTGAGGTGAATCCATATTGTAGCGTATATTACATATGCACGAGGAAAATTCTTCATTGAGATCATTTTTATGAATTTAGGCTTTTCAGAGCTTGAGGAGTGGAAAACACAGACTTCGAAACAAGTTTTTCAGGATTTTCCTTCTGCGTGTTCCAAGATATATTTTGAGTTCTTCCACACCCTTAATTTGAATGAGAGCTTCAAGAAAAATTACACTTCTTCTTCAGAAATATAGAACGTAGATTTTGAATGAGTTTTTCGAGACGTTTCCGGATTTTCCCAATTTTCCGACATTCCTGTACATTGCTTGGTGAGAAATTACCATCAAAGCTGCTCAAAACTTGCATATACTTTTACGGTTACTCCAAGATCATTCTACCCACATGAACAATATATTTGAAATTCTGGAAATTCGAAACTACAATTATGAATGATTCTTCTCTACCCATGAAGATTTAGGATGCCACATAAGACCTTTTTTCTATAACAAATGATTAAACTTTGGTGTACAATTTGAAACTTTTTGTAGAGATCAATTAACTACCCTTTCATCAAATTGATATCGCACTAAACGCGCATTTCGCTAACGATGTTAGCATATTCAGAAGAAAATTTATACTGTATAAACTAACATCTCCAGGATCGATACTGTATCTTTTTTTCCTGAAGATGCTATCATTGATAGCGAAACGCGCGTCGAGTGCGAATAATATCAGTTTGGTGTTAGGGTAATCAGTTTCTACAAAAAGTTTCAATAACAAATGATAATGAAAAGAAGAATATAACCAAAAGAGAGTTTACAAATGTAATTAGCATCGAAATAAAAGGATTATTGTTGAAATTGGAACATTTACAGGTTCTTTCCTGCAAATGTCACATATACAGGAAAGACACGAACACTTTCAGATACATTCCAAACGACTCGAATCATTGTCCACAACATAAAATGGCAGCACTGCAATTCCTTGTCCATAGGTTAATAACTTTTCCTTTGAAAGAAGATATGTACGACAATGAAAGGAGAGTGATTAGGTACGTAGCTGAATAAATGGTTTTAACTCGGAGATAGTTGATAAGATAATTGGAAAATGTAAATTTAGGGAAACACTTCGTAAATCTTCGACTTTTCAAAAAGATGAGGAAAATGAAAAGTTTATAGTAATCCCATACGAACGCCAATACACTAGAGGACTTCAACAGATATTCGATAAAGTGAATATGAAAGTTGCATATAAAACTTCTTACAAATTGCAACAGCTTCTTGGTAACCCAAAAGAAAAATTAGATAACTCAAAGAAGTCGGGAATTTACGAAATCACTTGTCAAGATTGCAACAACAAATGCATCTGCCAGAGCCGAAGAGCTATTGAAACCCGTTTCAGGGGACATTTTGCACATATGAAACACGGAAGGGTAGAAAAATCCAGTATCGCCCAACACACTCTAGACAATGACCACAAAATTGGTGAAAGCAATCTTAAACTGATCAAGCATGTGCATGACACAAGACTACTCAATGCATGTGAGAGTCTAGAAATAGCAAAATGTGATAACAGCATGAATGGTGACAAGGGACCTATTCCTTTCAGTTCGCTTTTCAATTCATTGTTGAGAAAGTAATCAGAATAATTAATAATAAAAGATGATGGACCAACAAACTTTGACAAGTAGTGACTGCACTAGTTTATTACCAAGAAATTGATTAGAATAGTTAGCAGTCCATATCGGACCGGAAAACTCTAGGTATATAAACAACTTACCCTAGCTTTAGATTAAGTATCAATTTTTCTTCTCCCGAAGATCCTAACCTTGGTAGGACGTCAAGTGCAAAAATATCAGTTTGGTGTTAGTTTCAACTTTCACCCCAAAGGTTCCAATCTCATTGTTTATTAGTGAGAATGTGACAATTCAGTACAGAGGTTCCCAAACTTTTTTCCCATAGACCCTTTTTGGAATTTTGCTGGTTCCAGTGGACTCGCTGCAGCTATATTCCAACCATATTCCCATATTCCTCATTTTTTGGTCACGCCAATGTGGACCCCTGGGGGTCCACCTGGACCACTTCAGGAATCATTGATTTCGAACCATCAATCTGTCTGTTCTTGATGTACATCTTGTGTTCACTCTTTCGTACTTCTAGAGGTCTGGATGATTCACCGATATATCTTTGACCGCACCACACACAAAATAATGAAATTCAAACAGTTTATCATTTAGGTCTGTCATAAACTCGGTGGAATCACGCACAAGCACGTTCTTTTGAGTTATTTGATAGACATCAAGTTGAACAGTAGTCAGCAATGTTACAGTCAAATATAACAAAATTCACTTCCATAAGGCTTGTGCGGGATATTTTTTGCATTTCACTATACCATTTCGAGTGGAGACCACCCAATGACTTCACTTGTATTGACCACAGGTTTTCAGCTGCTATAAGGGCCGTACGAATCCAGCCGCCCCTGCTTTGCAACCCCTGCTGCGGGGTTGCACACCACCCAGAAAAAACAGCGCTTTCCCAATCTTGATTCATCCGCACCATACCGACGACGACGCCGGGATGATGTCACAATGTTTGGATAAATCGCCTTTTCGAAGAGCGGCGACAGTTAGCAGTTCATTAATTGAAAGACAGTCTGTTTGTTTCCAATTACCGCAAGCCGAACGCCAGTTTTTTCTAATTCTGCAGTTAATGAATGAAAATTGATGATTCAATCACGTAGGCGTGGGGTGCGGCAAGAATCCTCCAAAATGGGAGAAGTCGGAGTCGAGAATAATTGGAATAAACCATCACATCGAAAGTAATTGTTTGATAAAAAATATTATTTTCCTACGACCTCTTAGGAAAGCGACACATATCGCACACTCTACTCCCATGGAAAGTGACCTTTATTGTCACTAGTGCGGAAAGTACTTTCCGCACGGCTGTCAATAAGGCGTCAAACCCGTGAATCCTGTAAGATTACAAATGTAAGTATTAATTGCTCCTTCCTATTGTTATTATTTACATAAAAACTGGATTGATAGGAAACTAATTATTCATTGAAAATAATGAAAAGAAAAAGAAGTGTTGTTTTATAAGTACTCATTTATTGTTACATTTTCAAATAAACGGTAATTATTATCATTATTTTTTCATTAAACTATTGAAGTTATTGCAAATTTTTGTGCACTTTTCATTGAAACAGTATTCAAACATAGACTAAGACCAAAAAAACTTGATATTTGTTAGGCAACTTAACATACTAATTGTGTATTCAGAATTCACACAACAATAATGTCCATTCAACAGTTATATTGTAAATTATGAGTATTTACTACAAATATCATTACATTGGAGCAACGGTTCTGGCCGACGCCAATAAATCTATATTCATCAATTGGGAAGTTCATAATTTAATGCGACGTCTGGCGGAAATATAACACACTGCTATAATTTTACAAACAAACGGCTTCCATTTTATGTGTGTGAATTTATTGAGTTCTTTGATGTTGATTTAGGAAATCTCATCTGAAGTGTAATTTTTTTTGATTGATAATAACAAACAATCATGGGTGCAGATCGCTCAATGAGCCGCATAAAGTGTTTGGTGCCAAGTTGCCGCAACTCTAGGAACCGAAATCCAAAGTTGTCTTTCCACACGTTTCCAAAAAGAAATACATCTTTGGTGGAAAACATTACGGAGAGTGGATTAAAAGAGAAAATAGACAGGTACAGGGCTTGGAAAATTAAACTGAAACTGCATAAATCACCTTCTAGAGCGGCTTCAGTGTGTTCCTTGCATTTCAAGAGAGATGATTTCTTGTTACCTGGTGAGTCTGTTTGTCTATTTTCAGGCGAAGTTATGGCGCATTTCATCATCCATCTAATGAAAGCCTCTTTGGTTCACTAACACTACACTAAAACTAAAAAATGTCCTGGAACAAATATCATTAGATTTCAAAACACAATGCATCTATGTTCACCTCCAATGAATGGTATTGTGCGGCTATTCAAAGCATCATGAACACAGTTGAATTAACCTTCACGAGAAAAATTTCGTACAATGAAAATATAGCAAAAAAAAACACCAAAATCGTGTCTAGCGAGGGCAACTGGTGACTGGATTTCAGTTTGGCGCGTTATTTCACAAATGTAAACAAGGTAACTATTTCGAAATGGTGGATATAGTTTAACCACCATCAGCGCCCTCATCGGTCGATATTCTTCCCTATAGTCAATTGCAAGTACCCCTTCTAGAGACCGTCAGCTGTCAGGTTGCTGTTGAAGTAAATTCATATTGTAGCGTGTATTACATATACACGAAATGGGTGCTCGTAGGAGAAATACATCACTTGTGCGAAAAGTGATTTTTCACGCTCGTGGAAAAATGTCACTTTCCGCACTAGTAATGCAATATACTATTTTGTGGAGCATATCATGCTTTCAGAACGATTTTTGGTTTTTCCTTCGAGAATTCATATCAGACTGAATATAGGACTATTATTCATATCTGACTTTCATTCACCAAGATTTATTCAGTTCATTCCAAATCAGAAACTACTCTACTACTGCTGAATTGGGATAACCAGAAAGAGTCCTTCAAATTTTCCTTACTCATGGTAGAAATTGGAACCAAGTTTCTGAACAAGAGTAAGAGTTTTTTGAGAAAATATCTCCATTCTCTTGTAAGGGAACAATTCCACAATGTGGAATGCTGTCAGAATATTTCATAATGTTTTTATACCTACAAACGAAGCAAATAATAATTTTCTCCGAGCAGGAACAAGCTAGTTTGGATTGTGAAGATGAACAATAGAAATTAGCAATGTTAAATATGTTTTACTGTTAATAAAAATTATAACCGTATTTATTACTACCAATGGACTGACATATCAATATTGGGGTAGTATCTGAATGATAATTTTCACCATATGGAAATGAAAGAGTCAAAGAACCGCAAAAACAATACATTCAAAGACAATTCAATACTCTTCTGTGTAGAATGCGTTCAGAAAAGTGGAGGTTTTCCATATACCGTACATAACTCAACTCAAGTTGAGAGTACCCCACGGATATATACTTGGGCCACTGTTATTTTTTCATCTATCATCAGTACAGATAGGAATATATATATATATATATATATATATATATATATATATATATATATATATATGTGTTCGGATAGGTTTCCGCGGTCAGTTGTGTGTTGTTGTTGAGTTCGGGTTGAACCGCGTCTGGAGTTTTGTTCTCGACGTTTCGGCTCCGATTTTGGAGCCATTTTCAAGAGGTAAATGTGACTTCACGCTGAGGTCTCAATCTGCCTACTCCTCAGGTGTTGTCACAGGGGGGAGGGTTTGTGACTTGACGCCGGGGCCTCAATCTGCCTCTTACCTCTTGAAAATGGCTCCAAAATCGGAGCCGAAACGTCGAGAACAAAACTCCAGACGCGGTTCAACCCGAACTCAACAACAACAATATATATATATATATATATATATATATATATATATATATATATATATGCTGGCTGGAACTTCCGGTTGATCCGCGTCTGGAAAGATTCACTTGTCTACGTTTCGACTCCCATTTCGGAGCCATTTTCAAGACTGAGTGACCTTGCGTCTAGGTCTGAGTTGTCTCACTAGCTGGCTATCATCACTGGAGATCGAGGATAGAAGGTTGGTGGGATTTAAGGGTTCATTAGTAATTATGGCAGGATCAGGTATCGGACGGTCGATGGGAGGTTCGAACGGATTGGTTCCCAAGTCGGAGTGAATAGAAGTATGTCGGACCAAAAGTGGTTTCCAGGTATTGGGGAGTCTTTGAGAATCGTCACACTTCAAGAGACCCCACCACGTATCTCGAGAAAAAGACCAAAACCCTCATCAACAACTCCAATATCCCGAATGACCAGAAGAAAGCTCTCATTCCGAGGGAGAAATCTTCGCGCATTCCTCGAATATATGGCCTCCCAAAAATACACAAACCGAATATCCCACTCCGTCCCATAGTTAGCGCCTTTGGATGCCCAACACAACCCCTTTCCAGATACTTAGCAAACACCCTCCAACCTCTAGTAGAACAGTGTTCGTCGTATATCCAAAACTCTTTTCATTTCATTGAAATACTCAAAACCTTCAATTTCCGACCAACAGACATTCTCGTAAGCTTCGATGTAGCATCTCTCTTCACGAATATTCCTTTAGCTGAAACCTTGAGTGTTTTGGAAACCAAGCATCAAATCTCTAGAGACAATCTCAACCTCATCAGCCATTGTATGTCCAGTACATACTTTCTATTTCAGGGCAAATTCTACAAACAAGTGAAAGGAGCTCCAATGGGTTCCCCCCTCTCCCCAGTTCTTGCAAACCTCTACATGGTGGACTTCGAAACCAGAGCCATTGACACATCTGAACTCAAGCCCAGTTGCTGGCTCAGATACGTAGATGACATCTTTGCCATTTGGCCTCATGGGTTTGAAACCCTACCAACATTCCTGACTCACTTTAACACCATTCACCCCAACATACAGTTCACTATGGAAATAGAAAAGGACGACTCACTTCCATTCTTGGATGTTCTCATCAGGAAGTCCAACAATTCTTTCACTCACACCGTCTACCGCAAACCAACCCATACAAACCGGTACCTCAATGCCAAGTCTCATCATCACCCAGCACAATTGAATTCGGTTCTGAATTCTCTCATACACAGGTCCTTCAAATTCACCGATAACCACAATAGATCCAATGAAATGGAAAAGCTCAAATCCGCACTTACCCAGAACGATTTTTCCGATTCCCAAATCCACAAGTCTATTAAACTCCAGCAAACCCGAGATCTTCACCCTAGACCCCCGAAGGACGAACCTGAACGACAAAAAGCTTTCCTTCCATATATTCATGGTGTTACTGATAAAATAAGTCGAATTCTGACACGACATGACATCAAAACCATTTTCACAGCTAACAACCAAATATCCACCTACCTTCGAACACCCAAAGACACAATCCCCAATGAAACCCAAGGAATATATGAAATACCATGCTCTAACTGTCCCAGAACATACATCGGCCAGACCAACCGACGAGTGTCCTGTAGAGCATATGAACACGAACTAGCAGTCCGTAATTCTGACACAAACTCAGCATTATTCCAACATCATTTAGAAACAGGCCACAAAATATATTTCAAAAACACCAAAACCGTTGCCACAGCCAAAACCCTCCAAACCAGAATTACCCGTGAAGCCATTGAAATCGAAAAACGTCCCAACTGTCTCAATAAACGCGACGATTCTCAAAGACTCCCCAATACCTGGAAACCACTTTTGGTCCGACATACTTCTATTCACTCCGACTTGGGAACCAATCCGTTCGAACCTCCCATCGACCGTCCGATACCTGATCCTGCCATAATTACTAATGAACCCTTAAATCCCACCAACCTTCTATCCTCGATCTCTAGTGATGATAGCCAGCTAGTGAGACAACTCAGACCTAGACGCAAGGTCACTCAGTCTTGAAAATGGCTCCGAAATATATATATATATATATATATATATATATATATATATATATATATATATGGTATTTATGGCTGTATAAGAATCCTTTCTGGTGTGAAAATTATTAATTAAGGCATTTGTTAGATTGGATAGTAAAGGTTTCCAGGAATTGGGAAGCCTTTGTGAGTCGTCTCGTTTGTTGAGGCATTGAGTGCGTTTTCAATTTCTATTGCTTCGCGAAATAGTCTGGAGTGGAGTGTTTTTGCTGTGGCAATGGTCTTCGTGTTGTTGAAGTCAATTTTGTGTCCGGTTTCGTGGTGATGTTTGAAGAGAGTCGAGGTCATGTCCGAATTACGTACTGCTAGTTCGTGCTCGTAGGACCTGTTTGATACTCGTCGGTTCGTCTGTCCTATATATGTTCTCGGGCAGTCGTGACAAGGAATTTCAAATATTTCTTGTGATTCGTTGGGTATTATATCTTCAGGGAAGGAAAGGAGTTATTTGATTGTTTGCTGTGGAAACTGTCTTAATTTCGTATTTGGTTAGAATTCGGCTCACTTTATCAGTGACTCCCCGAATGAAAGGAAGGAAAGCTTTCGGGCGTTCAGCCGAGTCTTCCGGTGGTTTGAGATGCGAGAATCGGGTTTGCTGGCGTTGAATGGTTCTCTGGATCTGAAATAATGACACTATATGCAGTTATTGTTTATGAAACCTAAAAAATTGTTGTTGTTGTTCTAAAATTGTTCGTTCCGTTAACCAGCTGACGAACGTCAACCCTCAGAAGTCGAAACTTGTGCGAGCAATGGATCAACGAGGCCTTACCTTTTAACGTGCGATTACCCAGCACGGTGGCCCGGCGAGGATTCGAACCCCGGCCTTCCGCTTGATAGGCAGATATGCTAACTAATTATCGTATCGAATGACATACATTCTATTCACGCGATTGTGACTTCATCAACCTATTTGCGGATGATACCTTGTTGTCGATTTCGGATCCTAACATTCAAGTGGCAGTCGATAAAATGAATATGAACTTGGAAAAAATATTCTCATATCTGAACAAGAATAAACTAAAACTTAATACTTCCAAAACTAAGTGTATGATAATTTCAACACGTCACAAATTATCATCAGTGAATGCAGATGATTTTAGCGTGGGGATTGCGGGTGAAATCATAGAATTTGTGAAAGAATTTAAATATTTAGGTTTTATGCTCGATGAATGTTTGACCTTCGGTGCTCACTTTGATTATATATCCAAAAAGATTTTAAAGAAACTGTATTTCTTCTCGAGGATTTCAGCAAAACTTACGATGTATTCGAAAATAACTCTTTATAACAGCATTATACAGCCACATTTTGATTATTGTGCCAGCATTTTGTACTCATTAGATCTGAACAAGACATCAGCATTACAGAAACTACAAAATCGTGGCATGCGAGTCATTTTGAGAGTTAATAGATACGCGAATATTTCAAATATGTTAGACCGCCTACAGTGGTTATCTGTCTCCCAGAGGTTGTATCAAATGGCCATGATTTTCATATTCAAATTCCTACATAATTTGTTGCCCAGTTATTTGGAGGATTTTTGCACTTTTCGATCTGAAGTACATAACTACCAAACACGAGCTAGTATTCAACAGCAGTTTCATATTCCGAGAGCCAACTTATCTATTACAATGAAATCCCTTTTCCATAAGGGCCTGAAAGAATATAACAAACTTCCAGTATTTTTAAAAGAGTGCACTAGTGTTCATCAATTCAAAAAAAAACTCATAACTCACATAAGATCTCTTTCGTAGTTGTCACAGCATTCTAACATTACAATAGTCATTAAAATAGTCATTGCAATTAGATTGGGTTCATTTATTGTGTCTTTATAATATTTTTATATTATACAATTCTAGGTATTGTTTTGATGATTGTTCATGTACATTTATAGATATGCTTACTTAGCTATTCCTATTTGAAACAAATAAACGTCTTATATACAGATACACAATCATGGCACTAGATATAATCAGACCTTGTTATGCAAGCAAATACACTGAAAAGGACAGACAATATTGGCCTTAAGCTTTACAATAATCTGACATCTAATCTAACATCAATAAATTTTATGGATTTGTTCAAATGAATAGAGATGCCTTTAAAGTGACCAACTAAATAATACGTTCCTAGTTGACTATTAGGAATTTCAATGTAAATATTGTGAATTTGGCACATACCTTGATGTATTGAAAATCTTGATTTTGTGTTCGTACCTTATTGTTTTAACGCTATTGTCGCAACTCGGTACTCGCTTGGCTTATTACGAGAGGATTTTCCGTTGTTTCACCCGATGAAAATAATGAAAGAACTTATTTGGAAACTCAATTGAATATTTATTGAAAAAAAATGGAAAATATGCTCCAAAATGAACTGACATTGAGAAGCTAACGAGAAATACAAAAAACACCAAAAACTCACAATATATTGCTAACCAGCAGGAGTGTCGAGAAGGAGATGTGCTGCATTCTCAAAAATGTTCTGGAACCGTTTCTGAAGAGTGATCAATGAATACTGATTGATTTAATGAATACCGAATCTTGTTCTTCCTCAATATATAAATCTATATGCTGAGGTTGTAAGTTTGCTCCGGTCACCGTACTAAGGTGAAATGCTTAGCACGCATCCGTGCAAGTTTGCGAATTTGAAGATTGTTTTATATTCCTATATCCTGTAATCGTATCAATTTGATGTCTATGAACTTGGGAGTATTTGAATATGGAATTGTAAATACTGAGTGTTTCTGTTTTAGAATGTTAAAGTTGAGGTTGGAACATTTCTCAATTCATGTATTTGTTTGAATGGATATGAAAAAATTAATTACGACTTTCCATATTCGACACTATGATTATGATCTAGCTCTCATATATGTTATCTAATTTTAGATGTGCTAATTTGTTTTAATGTATATTTATTCGTATTTCACATGACCACCATTTTGATTGTGGAATTTTAGGATGTATATGGCCTGATTTCAATTGTGCCGTTTTGTTTCGAAATGTCCATTAAATTTGTGTTTCTCAAGTCGAATAAAGATATCATTACAGTCTAAACATTACTTCCCTTGTCATCCTATCGACCTCAGACCCTAGACCTCTCCCTCACGTTTTCCGTAGCCACCCCCTGCTTCAAATCCCGAAATATGGGTCATATTCCTCTTCCGTGGAAGTAATTATCATGGCTCCTCAAATCATTTCATCCACGCTGAGAGAACCGGGCGCAGAAAGAAATCGGAGGATTTTCAATTTTCCTCCAAACATGTTGTGGAATATGAGTTGTTATGCACGCCGAGCTAACAGAGCCACTTCTATTAAGATCAAAGTGGAAATGGTAATGTGTGCTCGTATAAGAAACGGGCTGGGGTTGGGCTAGGGGTAGAATAAAAGAGGCCTGCGATGCCGGATGCGAAGATGTTTCGTTGGGGGGCAATAAGTCTCCGCCGCTCTCCGGAGAAAAGACCTAAGAATGCGGAATAGTACGGGAAAAATCCGGGAAATGCTGAAATGGAGCGAGATGTTATTCGGGATGAGGGAATGTTTTCAATCTTCTGTTAGCTATAATTCATTTCAACTATGCTTGGATGTTCGAATAATCTTCGTACTCCAAACAAACTGTATTTGAGAAATAGCTGATGAGTTTGGTGATCCAAAAATTTGTTGTTTCTATAGATTTTGTTGTTCGAAGAAAACCTATTGTATTTTGCCAACGTTTTGAATTTTATTGAATTCATCATCAGAGCTCTGTCACAATGGAATTTTCATAAGAACTCGTGAGTAACAATGTTTGTTCCTTAGTTTTCTGGGTTTGTAACCTACCACAATCTGAAAAAATAAGAATTAAGATTGAAATCTATACAAGTGTAGAAAGGTAGATTTTTAATCTACCCCGAAAAGTTGCCGCGTCTATTGAAAAATAGTTCTTCCTGAATAGAACAAGTCCAATTAGTCAGAAACTTCTCGTTATCTCAAATTTTGCCTATTTTGCCTATCAAAAATATAATAAGAACGAATATATGAAAATACTTATCATTAACGTTTCGGAAACTAAATTCGTCACCGTGCTCACAACTTATACGCAAATTTCTGTTTGAATGCAAATATCTCTTGTTGGCGATCCTCGTAATTGACATTTTTGTCAAATATTTCAAATCCCATTCTACTGTGTGATCTGATAATTCACAACCACCTATCTGTCTGTTTCTGATGTCCATCTTGTGTTCAATCTTTCGTCCTTCCAATGGTCGAGACGTTTCACCGATATGTTCATGACCGCACGAACAAGGAATTTCATTAATACATTTTTTGTGGTTTTCGTTGTATTATTTGGTTTGGTATGTGTCAGTATTGACCGTAAAATATTTGTTGTTTTGAATGTTGTTCTCAGACAAACAAGGGACATGAGGTATAATGTTTGATACAGGCTGTGTATTTTGTGTAGGTTGCACGTCTTCATTGTGGACTGTGTTCCGATTTTCAATTTCTGTCGAAGTTATTTATATGAATTCTTCTGGATATCCATTTTCTTTCAATATTGAAAGAAAATCAATTTTATAGCACAATGATCAAAGAGAACCTACAATAAAGTTCACCATTTAAATTGAGAAAAATAATCAACTTTCTCTTCTTGACGTTCTAGTTGAAAAATCTTTCAATAATTTCGAAACAAGTATTTTTGGGAAGAACATTCACACAAATCATTACTTATTACTTCAAATCAGTGTGAAGAGAAGGTCATCAAAAGTCTCTATGATAGAGCACAAATCGTATCATTAAACAGATTCGAGACAGAAATAGTTACTATAAAAAATGTAGTGAGAGAAAATTCTCACCCTAAAGAATCTGGAAATTAAACAATCCAAATGGTTGAAAGAGGTTCGTAAACACCAATATTCAATAAAATCCTCAGATAAAAATAATCATTCCTTACATACGTATAGGTGAAAGATTCAATGAAAGAACAATATTCAAAACAGAGAATACTATCAGATCCCTATTAACTCGAAACAAGCCTATTAATACGGTATATATTTAAAAAAACTGTGTTTATAGTATCCCTCGTGTATCTGACAGTGTTTATTCAGGTGAAACATCAAGCCCACCGAGAATAAGAACTAGTTGAAAGTGGCTGAACACATATTATCAACAAATGGTACACACATGGTTGAGTGGAATAATACCAATTCAATTATGACAGAACCAAGGAAGAGTATAAATATACAAATTTGTTATATAAATCTCCTAATTCATAAAAATACGATACGTACCTGACAAAATAGTGATCCAATTTAGAATCTTTTTGATTTTGCAGTCACGTATCCGAGCAAATATTCAACTTTGTCCAAATAACAGATATCATAAAAACTTAAAGCTTTTCCCTTTTCATTTCTAGGGAAAAGAAAACCCAAAAAATGAATTTCTGAACAATACCATGCATTATGGATGTTTTCATTGGTTAAATTGAAATAGTGACACATATTTTTAATTTAGTTTTTTTCCAAATCAATATAGAAGAGACATCTCCAATACTCCCAGGAGATTACGTACATTTTCTTCACCTACCTTTTCCGTGGTATAAATCGCATATTTCAATGTAAAATCTCGTTATTCCTTTGTTTGCACAAGTTTCCCAGTATCATTCGTTTGTAGAAAGACTACGGAAAAAATTCGGTAATACTTCGGTTGCTATGAGCACCTTTTTTTGATTTTTTTTGTGGGACTTACGTAATTCGACCCCCCCCCAAAATCCGAATGAAATTGTCGGCGGTTTCGTATATTTTCGGATATACAGGTCCATTTTGTTGTAAAACTTCACAATTTTTCATATAAAATTTATTTTGTTTGAAAACACAAAAGTCGTTCTTCTTCTGATCAAACACCACACACTCACTTTACTCGTTTTAAACATTTTCGAGCAGATAAAAATATTATTTTAAAAAAAATGCATTTTTTTTCAAACCATAACCAATTTTTTGTAATGTTATAGTGCGATGCGGTCGAAAGTGATGCCCTGCTGTCGCCCTCATTGTTATTGTTGAGAACTGAACGTATTGATGTTGACTTTTGGAGAAAGTTAGATTTTTCAAAAACTTATGTTTTTTTCTGCCTAAAAATGTTGAAAACGAGCGAATAAGAGTGTGTGTTGTGTTTTATCAGAAGAACGGCGAATTTTGTGTGTTGAAACAAAAGAAATTCGATGTAAAAAATTGTTGTTTGACAACGAAATGGGCCTATATCTCCGAAAATATACGAGACCGCCGAAAATTTCATTTGGATTTTTTGTAGAGGAGACCGAATTACGTGAGTTCCAGAAAATTTCAAAAAAAAGGTGCTCATAGCGATCGAAGTATTACCAAAAATTCATAGGGTGTTCGTGAAAGTTAAAGGAAGGAACAGTTTATATTCAAGTCTCCAGAGGACTGAATTTTCCTCTAAATAACAAGTGAAATTGGATCGGCCTCAAAATATTCGTAGCCAGAACGCCAAACGTTGCAAACCAGGCATTGTATCCTGAGCAATAAGAAATGAACCTACGGAATACAATTTAAACAGCAGGTGAATTTATTTCCACAGTGCCAGCCTCAGCGGAATGTTTTCTATTTTCATTGGACTACATACAAAACGAGAAGAAATATAAAGTCGAACGGGTATATGCGGAACCGAGAAAATGTATGAGAAATTATTCCCGATTCAAACTAGAATGCGAGGGAAGCTTAAGAAGAGGGGCTGGGAAGCGTACACACAAATCACCGGAGAAAATATATTATAATAAAATGAGATGTTGCTGTACAGTCCACACAACAAATGCAGCACCTGGACTGTTTGCAGGAAAGTCCTGCTGGAAGTTTCCCGAAATGTAGACGAATATTTCCCTCATATATAAAATGTCCCATGAGAGCAATGCAATTATCGAAAACTTACAGCGGTAATTGCATTGTATCAAGTCACCATAACAACACATCTGAAACCGTATCGCTAGACGTCAGTAAACAACACAAATAAATATCAGATATACTTCAAAAATAGAAAAACATTTCACGTTCAGGTGAGTACTCCATACAATCTATAGAGGAAAGTATAAATGAACAAAAAATAACATTTCCTTGAGAATTTCTTTATTCGTGAAATATTCCAATGAATTACATTAGTGCATAAAAATGACCAGATCATTTTGCATTCAAGCGTGATATCTAATACAAATTGCAAGAGCACTCGTCCTTCGGGCTCGGGCACTTTTGCCAAAACATGAAAATAAACTCTTGCAATTTTTAGATATCACGCTTTCTTGCAAAATTATCGGTAATTTTCATGCACTCGTGCAATTATAATTCAAGTCGGTGAGAGCTTGAGAAGCCGACCTTCGTTGGGCGTAAATTATTTCTGTAATGCAATTATATCGTGTGGTTCTTAGTACTGAGTTTCATCAGGTTCATCCCAAGGCTCTGTCTGCTAGAAAATGTTATAAACAACTTTATTCACTCCGTTAGACCAAGAATTTCAATAAAATACGGAACACGTCTTCCATGATTTCTGTTGAAGAATATTTCTGCCAAATTTGAAGCAGTTTGGACCTAAGAATCGCTTTGTGCCATATAAAAGTTGACCCCGTTTTTCACCCCCTTAGTGAAAAACACTATATTATCGGAAACATACGTCCTACAAAGAACACATGAAGCATTTCATTCGTGAAGATTAACAGAGAAAACTTTTGTAGTGATGCAAATATGAAAGCTAGCTATATAGCACCACATACTTTTTAGTAGAACTGAGACTCCAGAGTAGTGTAGCTTTTTCTTGGTGAAAGAATTTTTATAATCAGGTCAGTATTTCCGAGGATTACCTCATACAAACGAAGTTACAACCGAGTGTCTTCATAATATTAGTATAGATTCGTAAAACGTATTGCAACAGTCGATTTATCGAACTGATTTTTCATTACGATAGAGATTCTTGATCAATTGGAAATCCAATTCAGTGGCGTAAGGCTACATTGAAAATGCGTTTCAGAATGAAATCAGCACTTCAAGTACAATATTGAACTCTGTTGAGACTAGCAATAATGAAATAAATGAAAACAAATAATATACAGTTGCCTGTAAGATTTTCATTTATTGGGGTTCACTAAATCGCGACACGTGTTTCGCTATACAATAGCTTTCTCAAGTAGGAACTTTAAACTAATCTTAACACTGTTATATTTCAAATTTATAGACCATTATATCAGTCGGTCAATGAGAATATAGTCCGACAACTAATTGATAAGATTAATGGTCCGACGTCACATCCTCGAAAGTACTACTTCCTGGAAATAACATATTCAATAGAGGCGAATTATCCAACTCCGTCTGAACATTCAGTAGGAACTGTGAATCTTTATATTTATCAATTTCCAAACTCTCCAAGAGATTGAGTTTCAAACTCTTCCCTTGGAAATAAAGGATTTCAAATTCGTGGTTCAACTCATGTCCCTCTGTAATAGGGTGATGCATACATAGAATTTGTCCCACCATTTTGGAAACTACTCCTTTCTTCTTTCACGCGTGTATCAAATGTTCTTCCCGTTTGACCGACATAAAACATAGGACATATACCACACAATAATCTATGAACTCCTGATCTATCTGATACTGAACTTCTATCTTTGTTGTTTTTGATATAAGAGCCCAAATTATTCTTCGTTTAATATGCAATTTCAAATATTTCTGTTTCAAAAAGTTAGAAATTTTCTTACTCGGTTGACCTAAATATGTCAACGATCTGTAATTCTTATCATAATTCGTTGTAACTGGGTGGATTTCTTTCAGGACTTGACTGAACAGCTTTTTGGACAATAAAGTGTGTACTAAATCACTATTAAAACCGTTGTTAATAGCGTTTCGTTTTATAATATTTAGTTCTTTTTCGAAATTTGTATCTGCTAAGGAAACATTTTCCAGTTTGTGAATCATACTGTTAAATGCTGCCGCATTATGTTGGTCAGGAAGGGTAGGTGAATTGGGAATTACAATATCTGTATATGAAGGTTTCCTGAAAATTGAATAATCATGTTTTGTCCATAATTTCTGCTATAATCAAATCCAGAAAATTGAACACATTATTTTTTCCATCTCCATGGTGAATTTGACGGAATGGTGAATGAAATTGATGAAATCAAAGATAGTTTCTTTCATTGTACTAATAAGGATGTAACGTCGGACCATTAATCTATTACGTAGTTTTCTTACAATATTCTTATTGACCGTCTGATATAATGTTGTATAAACATTTAACAGTGTTAAGACAGTGTTAAGATTAGTTTAAAGATCCTGCTTGAGAAACCTATTGTATAGCGAAACACGTGTTGCGGTTTAGTAAACCCTAATATGTGAAAATCTCACAGCCCACTGTATATTATTTGTTTAATATGAATTTTCATCAAAAAACGGCCACTTCCATTCAGAAATGAATGTAAATATTTCTTTCATTTCCAGATAATTGGGACCCACAATACAAATATAAATATAATATTTATAGTTTTATTTATCGGGTGTAGAAACATAAGCGTATGCAATTACATGATCGTTGCATACTATACTAATATTATGCGTGAAGGATAATTTTAAAAGATCCATTCCATTGCTTCCTGTAAGTTTTTCCCAGAAAAACATGAATGTAATCCTGTGTCGTTATCGTTATGAACAGGAACAATGTCAATATGATGTCAAATATCGTTCAATAGTTCTTTCGAGATCAAGATGAATAAAAACCCTGGTGTGTTGACTAATACCTGATAGATTGTAAGCAAATTTTCTCGACTTTTCGCTATCTTGATTTTGACCAATTTTAACGAAAGAGATGCCTTCGAGAGTTTGCCAGCTGAGACGCACCTTACGTGATTTTAATTTAATCTGTGATGCCATGATATCCGTCTGCTCGACGGCCAGTCGATTATTTATAGATTTATAGGTTATGTTTATTACTTCATGGTCTCATGTTTTGCATGCAATTTCTTGCTTTTTCGCGAAATGCTAAAAATTATGAGTCATCACATTTTCACTGATTATTAGGTATTCCTTTTGCTTTCAATTTGATGAAAAATAAATCAAAAATTCAGTGATTGTGATGTGATTTCAAATCTTCCGAAACAATAGTTGTTACTGTTGTGAGTGAAACTGGAAAGTATTGATATCTTATCTTTCTACTTTCTGAGGAACCGAAGATAGGTAAGTACTTTTTTCTTCGTAGTGCAAAAAAATGCAATTTTAATGTGATTACGAGCCGATGATATGAGGAATAAGTGATACCTACACGTCACACGAGCGTTTCATTTTGAGCTTCGTAAATCGGTTCATAAAATGAAACAAACTCGTAAGCTGCCGCCTCAATGAAAATGTACCCTTAGAAAATCGCATTTTTATCACACCTCAACACCACCTACCGTCAAAAAATGTAAGTTAACTCTTCGATTTCTCAGGTCGAGAGGAATTGGCTAAACAAAAGCATGTAGGTCAACGCAGCAGGGTTTTTATTCATCTTGTTCGAGATAATACTTCTTTTTTCAGAATATTCATCATATAGAGTTCGCATTTTTAGCCTAGCATATATGTTGGATCGGAAATATTAAAAACCCCTCCGCTCTTTTCAAATCACGAACCATCGAAGGAAGTATAGACTGATATTCTTGCTGAACATAGTTTAGAGGGTGGCAACATCCCCATATCTCCATAAAAGACTGAAAACGAAGGGAGAGGCGAGTCCTTGGAATCCTTCACACATCCATCGATTCGAATATTCTGTCTCGTGAAGAGGAAGCACAAGTCGTCAGCAAATTACCATAAAATGACGGTAAATCAACAGCATCCCTTACGAGTACTCGGCCACTTTCAACTTATTGTTGGGCCGAAACGGTATAATTGCTTGACGTTCACCGTTTATCGTTCAGGTAGAAATCTATCGGTGAAATATGAATGTAACCCCTTTGAATTTTTTAGTGATAATTTCAGATGAAAGCTGAATTGGTGGCTATTGAAGTGAGATATATCAAAATATATGTAAACATGTTTAACATTATTGATTTTATTAATGAATAAATGTAAATGTGCTGTTGTTCGATACGTGGGAATATTTGGGACTACAAATTGAAGGGTACTACCGAGATAGTCTTCAATAATGAGTAGAATCACAATGGAATTTTTGAGAAATCTACTTGTGTTCGTCTGCAAATCAGTATTGAAGAAACATATTTTCTAATGTAGGAAGGAAACCGTGTTCTTTCATTACTATTTATGAGAATAGTCACCACAAAGATAATAATAACAATTTTTCCCTTCGAACCTGGAAAGTATATGACGTTTCGTGACTAACATTGAACATAATACTTGACGTTTTGCTTCTTTCGAATTTGAATCCACCATGGTAACATATTACTTTCAAATCCACTGTCACTAAATGAATTCCTATCTAGGTACCCCTAGAGGAAGTGAAATTTGTGGTAGTTTGATTTGATATTTTTTTTGACTTACACCTGAGAGGAAAATAGCACATATAATAGCGAATTATTTTGTGTGGCTGACATGGTTGGCAGGTCTCCGTTGTTAGAGATTTCTACAATTCTTTGTCTCTGCAATTTGTTTTTTTTTGAATATTGAATTCAATCCAATCCTTTTCCCAAGATATGCATATGTTTTCGTTGTGTAAAACTCTAAACAACACTAAACTACTTACGTTACAGATTTTCAACCAATAGAAACCCATTATTTTTCAATCAATCATGATGTGCAAGCTTCACATTTTGACGTTTGTCAAGTCAAAATCAGTAGGAATTGAATTGAAGAATTTAGTCAATTTTTGATAAACCTATGAAAATGTCTTATAGCAGGGATATAGAAGAATTACCAGCGACCCTCCACATATGTCTTAGACTAGAAAAAAAATACAATCGAGAGGATTACTAATATGTTTCATTTGACAAATGCACCATATATTTTTTTATTTTCAACAAAACTACATGAGTTCTCATGTCCGAGTGGTCGAAGGCGCCGGCACTGAATAGTTACGTCTGGGTCGAATTCCCGACCTCGGCAGATTTTTTTCAATTCTTCTTCTCATTTCTCGTTGTATTTTCCGTGGTTATACCGTTAATTATAATTTTGTAGAATTTTTCAAAGAAATACGATTGGTTACCTACTATTATTGTGTTCAATATAAATACCTAATAATATTATATTTTTAGTTCTTCATTATTTATTGGGTGTTGATAAAATAGCGTATGCAACTCTCATGTAATGGTTATCAATACACTCGCATAAACCATACGAAACTCACCTTCGGCTCGTTTCGTATCCCGGTTTATGCTCATATATTAATAACCATCATTACACGATCGTTGCATAATATACTATTATTACAACTCTTTATCACAACACAATCAGTTAAATTGCTCTGCTAAACTATCCAACGCTCTGTACTCAAACTCTCTGCATTGAAAACTCTGAATTATTCTATCACTACTTTGGTTCGGTCGCGAAAGCCTCAACCATTTTTTCTGAATCACTCTCTCTTTGATGAAAACGCTACTTCACCTTCTGCACCTAGCAATACCAAAGCTTTCTCTACCAGAAACTCTGTAAAACTCTCTACACTTCGACTTCTGCGCTTAGCAATACCAAAACTCTCTCCGCTGGAAACTCTGAATTACTCTCCGATAAACTATCTGCCATAGCGATAAATCGCTTCCGTATATATACTTGCTTACGCCTATAGAGAATCTTCCAGTCAAATCTCCATGATCGATTTCTTCACGCGAATCAAGAGTTCCTTGAAAAAATGACGTTATCTCTTCGTCCCCTCATATTATTTTGCGTTTACAAGCGACAGGGCCGGAGCTAGGAGATTTCGTAACAATAGAGTAAAAAACTTCTAGGACGAAATTATACGGGATATTTGCAGTATTAGGATCTATATCGTCGAGAGATCCTAAGAATGATTTATAATGAGCTAAAAAGGGCACTCTTTTTAGTCTTGTTAGAAACAGTATGGACCATTGGAAAAAAAAAATCACATTTTGACACATATTCATATCGCTTGTGAATCTTACATTTAATACTAAAGCGTACTCAGAATTCTAGTCATCCAGGGTTCGTCAATTTTAAAACTGAAATTTACTCCAATTTGTCATTTCAACTTATTCAATCAGCAAGTTAATACCATTTATTCGCACGTATACATTTATTATTGGATCATATGTTTTTATAGTTGCCTTGAAGATGATAATAAATATCAATGAAAGTTCGGTAGAGTAAAAAAAAGTTTCGCTCATATTTCTGACTGTATATCCGCTATGTTGAAAGATTAAATTCATTATATAAGTATATTTGCAGGGAGCATCGGAAGATAGCTCCCTTCCTATTCGAGATAGGAAGAATGACTTGGATTAGAGTTTTAGAGAGCAAAGAAAGCTATGTTCCAAATGTCTCCACCAGTATACAGGGTGTGATTGACCAAACTTATATTTCAGGCAACTGTAAGCTTCTACACTTTCCATTATGAATCTTCAACAAGTATCTGCTGGTTCCATGTGAATATAGTATTTTACATTACTAGTAATATACAGTATTTTTCCTACCACCACATACTTTATTAAACAATATGTAAATATCAGATTGTGTATATGTAATATACGCTACAATATGAATCCACCTTAGCAGCAACCTGACAGATGACAGTCCCTAGAGGGGTACTTGTAATGGACTATATATGAATATAGAATCAATGGCGTTGACCAGAATCTTTGCTTCAATGTGACGATTTTTGTAATAAATATTTATACTTCATAATGTCACTGTTCAATGGAAATTATTATTGTTTGAACTGAGAATACACAATCAGTATATCGATTTGTAATCTACCACATCTGAAAAAATAAAAATATAAGTATTTTCATTTATATATTAGTTCTTATTAGTTGCTGACTAATTGGATTTGTTCTATCCAGAAAAAACTGTTTTTCAATAGACGCAGCAATTTTTCGGGGTAAAAATATACCCTTCAACACTTGTATACATTCCAATATTGATTCTTATTTTTTCACCAACAAATATTGATCCACCACAAAATAGTGACGTTCAAACAGTACTTGCTATATTGAGTTGCCTGACTAATCTCAAGTTTTTTTTTTGGGTCAGTCTATGTTCGAATATTGTTCCTATAGAAAGTGCAAATGAATTTGCAATAACTTCTATTGTGAAATGAAGAAGTAACGATATTATTAAAGTTTCTTTGAAAATGTGACAATAAGTGATTACTTATAATACAACACTTCTTTTTCTTTTATTTTTTATGAATAATTAGTTACCTATCAGCCCGGTTTTTAAATGAATAATAACAATAGGAAGGAGCAATTGATAATTGCATCTGTAAATCTAACATGATTCACGGGTATGACGGCTTATTGACAGCCGTGCGGAAAGTAACTTTCCACACAAGTGAGAATAAAGTTCCCTTTCTATGGGAGTAGAGAGTGTTATATGTGTCACTTTCCTGTGTATGAAAAGTAATATGAAGACGTGAGATATAATTCCTGTGAAAGTTTGTTGATTCAGATGAATATTTCCCTCATATATAAAATGTCCCATAAGAGCAATGCAATTATCGAAAACTTACAGCGGTAATTGCATTGTATCAATTCACCATAACAACACATTTGAAACCGTATTGCTAGACGTCAGTAAACAACACAAATAAATATCAGATATACTTCAAAAATAGAAAAACATTTCGCGTTTTGGTGAGTGCTTCATACAATCTATAGAGGAAAGTATAAATGAACAAAAAATAACATTTCCTTGAGAATTTCTTTATTCGTGAAATATTCCAATGAATTACATTCGTGCATAAAAATGACCAGATAATTTTTCATTCAAGCGTGATATCTTATACAAATTGCATTCGGTTATTTTCATATTTTGTAAAAAAGCCCTCGTCCTTGGGCACTACCGCCAAGATATGAAAATAAACTTGCCATTTTTAGATATCACGCTTTCTTGCAAAATTATCGGTAATCTTTATGCACTCGTGCAATTATAACCGAAAATCTCATCTCGACCTCAACTGACAACGGTATGGATAAAGAAAGGTGAGAGGGCAATTTTCCTGACCTGAAAAGCACATTGAAAGTACGTTAGTCTACAGAATACTGAACAGTTCAGAGAAGCCTCGGAGATTGAGGGCTTCGCAAAATGAGACATCTACAACGAAAAACAAATTTAATCACGGAGACATTCCATCAATCTGCCTTTTCCAGCCAGAGTCTGTATTGGCTTTTTTTTCGAGGGACAAAGGGTGTTAGAAAATCCGAGAATACGTTAGGATTCGCGATTTTACTGAATACCAATCGATGTCATTAATAATTATAGGATAGATATTAGGATAGATGGTTGCGGATTGATATAAATATATTGAATATTTCCCTAATATATAAAATGTCCCATAAGAGCAATGCAATTATCGAAAACTTACAGTGGTAATTGCATTGTATCAATTTACCATAACAACACATTTGAAACCGTATCGCTAGACGTCAGTAAACAACACAAATAAATGTCAGATAGACTTCAAAAATAAAAAAACATTTCGCGTTTTGGTGAGTGCTTCATACAATCTCTAGAGGAAAGTATGAATGAAAAAAAAAATAACATTTCCTTGAGAATTCCTTCATTCGTGAAATATTCCAATGAACTACATTCGTGCATAAAAATAACCAGATGATTTTGCATTCAAGCGTGATATCTTATACAAATTGCATTCGGTTATTTTCATATTTTGTAAAAGAGCCCTCGTCCTTCGGACTCGGGCACTTTCGACAAAATATGAAAATAAACTTTTTAGATATCACGCTTTCTTGCAAAATTATCGGCAATTTTTATGCACTCGTGCAATTATAACCGAAAGGATCTTTTGTATCTTTGCAAAATGATCCTTGAAACGCCTTCCAATAGCTCGTCGACTCTGGCCAATGTATTGATTGTTGCAATCTTGGCAACCGTTTTCGTACATTTTTGATTCTCTGTGTTTTCAAATTTATCTTTCGGATTACCAAGGAGCTGTTGTAGTTGATAAGAAGTGTCATATACAACTTTCATATTTACTTTATCGCATATCTGTGTATTGAGTTTCATATGGGATTACTATACACTTTTAACTACTCTCATTTTTTCTACAATTAGATTCACAAAGTGTTTCCCTAAATTTACTTTATCTGATTATCTTATCAAATATCTCTGGGTTGAAATCGTTCACTTCAGCTACGTTCCAAATACTGTCTTTTCTTTGTCGAACATACCTTCATTCAAAGGACAAAAAATTGCAATGCTGCTATCATGTTGTGGACAATAATTTAAGACTTAAGGGATGTACCTGAACGGGTTCGTGTCTATCTCCAGAAGATTTGATTTCTCTCATATGGATTTGAATAAAAAAATTACTGTTCGAATGTCATTAATCTGTGGTGAAGGATTTTTTATTCGTAGGTTTTTTTGGGTTATAAACCTACTACAATCTGGAAAAATCAATTTACATTAGTGTCTATACAATATATAACGAAGGCCATTTGGACTTTACAAATTTTGTTAATTATTGGAGAAAAGAGTAGATGTAGGTCTTTCGCTTCCACAAAAACATCACTTGTGACAATTCAAACTCGACTCAATATACTAGAAATTATTTTAGATATATAGCTGATACAATTCACAACCTGTTGCGAGTCATTGGTTACATTTTGAAGTACACTGTAACCAGTTTTTTATAAAATTATGGAATTTGGTATATGAATCAAAGTCACGTATTGACTATGAAAGAGGGAGAATTGAAAATATTCACAAACTTTTTTTGTTAATAGTTTTATAACGGAAAACTGAGAGTTATTTGCCCTTCCGAAGGTTGAAATCATATATTTTGAAAAACTATTCATCCGAAGTATTTGTAAAAATCGAAATTTTCCCATATTCATAAACTGCATATTTACTGCGTTCCTACATAGCACAAATATTGTTACGCATATCACCTTTATCCAGTACTGCAGTATTTGTAAGCCTCTTGGTGGTTTGTGAGCTTTTTTATTTTTAATCTTTAGAGAAATCGCACTGACAGTATACATACTTGACATCAAATCCGCTGCAACAAGATGAAAATGGATATCTCTGACTGTAGATTAAAAATATAATTAACTACGTTGTATTCAAGTCAGCTCTCTAACAGCCGTTAAGGAAAGCGAAGAAACATTATTTTCCACCTCTCTTTTGAAATAACTAATCGAGAATGTCATCAACTCTTGGCAGCAATAGTTTTAAATTTCTCTGGCTTTGTTACGAAGAGACTGTGACTGATACTTTCTAGTAAGATGCCTAGGAAACCCTGGTGTATCTAGTGATTCGATATTGTTTAGAATTTCTTGGCGAAAAACAATCGACGATTACAAAAGCTTTCTATAATTTTTGTATAGGGGGCGTTATATGAGCATTTTCGAATATCTGTCAAATGTCGGTTTTGACAAATTGACGTAACTCTGAGGTTTATTGTTGTCAATGAAAACTCTGAAATTATTTCTTCGCACTCAACAGTGTTGAAAAGTCTATATAAGTAGAATAAGTTTTGAAGTTATTACAAGTACTTTTTCACGATGTGTAGAAGATTTCGTATTTTGTGTGGTCAGTCAAAATCTGGGGATCCAAATATTCTTCTTTATTCAGCACCTAAGGTAAGTACAAAACAAATCGCCCCAAAATAATAACATGAATGTAGCGTTGTAGCTAATTTTATTCGTTTCAGCTTGAGCGAAAGTCTTATATCGAGGAGGAAACATCTGTAGCTCTTATCAATGAGATATTGAAAACAAAGTTTTGTTTAAATAAAGGAAATATCGATGTGATAAGTATTTTGAACCGTTGCATAACTGATGTGTGTATCCCCAATTCCAAGACAGTCTATCACTTTCAATACACTAGCATGAACTTCGTCGTAAATTCTCAGGTGAATGGGCAAAGTAAATTTTCTCGGAATCAAAGTCTAGTCTTACAAACTGATATAAACACACTGAAAACTTGTAGAGGTAACAGAGACAGTATTGACAGGTTGTTAACGGTAGGTTTCCACGTTACATGCACGTTTTCTGAAACGCATTTGATTGGCTGTCAGGGCTGTCAAAATCTCAGTAGGCAAATAATAAACAGTGGTAGAATATTCGGTTGCACATTCCTCTCTACTGAAAATTAAGCTTCATATGGTATATGACTGATCGCCATCTACAATGGCGATCTGAAGCATTTGCGATCTCAGAAATGAAGCAATCAGTTTTCGCCAAGTTTATCCCGAAATTATTCAGGTATAAGTAGATACACCAGGGTTTCCTAGGCATCTTACTTTCTACAAAACATAGTTTTTGATCACAACTATCTAATTTGAAGTACCAAAAAGACCTGAAAATAGAACTGTCACTTTTGAAGTACGATTGTCAATTGGTAAATGACAAACTTCCAACAAAGGCACTTGCTGGCCCTCTTGTATTCAAAACTTAGTCGTCTCTCCATATTTATCGGGAGCTTCAAAATTACCGATAATTTTCCATGAAAGAATGTTGTCTAAAAACTGCATGAGTTCATTTTCATTTTTTGTCGAAAGAGCCCGACTCCAAAGGAGGAGAACTCTTTTAGCAAAATATGAAAATAACCGAATGCAGTTTTTTTACTGACAACATGCTTGCATGGAAATTATCAGGTTCATTTTGATGCACGAGTGTAAGTCGGTAGAATATTTCCGGAGTTGAAACAACGACGTTCAAAATTCAGTATTTATGCCTGTCAAGATGACAAATGTACATTTTAACAATCGGTACTATAGATACACGGACCGAGCGGGTACTTTTCGATACCTACCGGGTATTTACCAGCCCGATAATGTCCCGTCGGGAATTTATCGCTGTAATTGATCGAAAATGTACCGCTTCATATGTGATTTTTAACATACGATGGAAATATTCTCGCTAATTGGCTGGTCAAGTATTTCGTTCTCTGTGATTGGTGGAATCCATATCCTACCTTGTGTGGATATGTTGATTCAGTTGATTGAAATCTAATACTGTGTATTCATACACACCAATAGGTCGAAATATGATCGCAATTTCTCCTACCATAACCCAAATAGCACACGACGTCCTGAAGACGAACCATTTATGTCCTAGTTACGTCGATACGTCCCGGGACGTATAGGAGACATTCGAAGAACGTACATTACCGGATGTACCATGTATATACTGGTTAGACGTCCCATGTAGGTACATACTTGGTCCCGTTCCAATCGGAATGTAATAAAAACGTACATGCTTGGAAGTACTATGTACGTACTGTAGTAAGTGTCCCGGGTACGTTCATAATAACTCCTTTTCAGGTACGTACATTTCGGAACGAGTTAGGGACATACCAATGAAGTGCTTTTTTGATAATTCCTTGTACGTACTGTTTATAAGTATCATTAACGTATATGTTTGGAAGAACTATGTTCGTACTATCTGGACCTTCCAGGAGCGTACATATTGAGTCCCTTTCAGATACGTATATTTCGAAACGTTTGCGGGACATAATAGTAATGACGTACATTTTTGGAAATCGTATGTACATACTAGGTATCTGGACGTCTCGTTGACGTACTTTTTTGTACATACTGTTTGGACCTCCCAAGTACGTACGGATTGGGTTCCTTTCATTTTCTACATTTCTGTTAGTATGTACATACTGTTTGGACCTCCCGAGAACGTACGTATTGGGTCCCTTTCGGTTCAAGGGGTATTGGGATTTTGAGAGTGATCACTTAGTGTATTCAAACATATATCAATATTGGTAATGCAATATTCATAATGAATTATTCCTAAAAAAATGTGGAAAAATTGAAACATCGACATGTGGTGAATTTAAGTACCAGAAAATTACATACAGAATTTTTTGCACAGCAAGTTTGATATTCCAAAACCGCCATCACATGAGACAGTGATCCTTTAGTGTTTTTTTGAATATATTTCCATTGTTACTGAACTTTCTAAAATTTTAATATTATCTCGAACAAAACTAACTTGAAGTCATCACATCTATAGCACTCAACTCCTTCTTAAAAACAAGTCTCTCCGTGCCGTAGAGCGTAACAGTGGTCGACAATAATATCTCCATAGAAAAGGTCGAGAGTTCAAGCCCCGCAGCAGCCAGGTCTTTTTCCAGGTAAGTATTCGGTTAGATGGTTAGTACACGTGAATGAGTAAAATTTCCAACTTGACTATTTGGTAAAAAAGAAATGAATAATCCCGATTATGAAAACTTAGATTCATTAAGTGATATCAAATGATATATCATTACGTTGTTTTCGAATATTGATTATTAATATCGCCGAATGTTCACATTTTTTTGTGGCCACTATTGATATCATCTACAATATAAGGTTAATATTCCCGTAATATTGAACCAATATTGGTCAAATATGTTTGTTCTACTTGGGATAGCGCATATAGAATGGAAAATGTACGTTTTCGGAATGTCCCAAACAGTTCCACGTTCTGTACATTTCAGGTCCTGTGTGGACTAGAAAAGTACGTACCTGGGATTACCGACTATGCGGAAAAGGTAAGTCGCAAGGAGGTCTTATGTACGTCTGTCGGAGACAAAAGTACGTCCTAAATACGTACAATGCATCCTCACCGTACATATGCAGTACGTCCACTGGACGTACTTGTGCTATTTGGGAATGTAAATACAAGAAAGTGATATAATTCTCACATGAACCCCGTGAAATATAATATAACCGCTAGGTCACCTTCTTATTTGGGGCTAAAACTTTATAACAAACTGGCCGAATCATATATATATAATGTATATTCTCACGGACGAAGTATGATGAGTTGTTTTTTCGGGTTTCATTCCGTGTTCTGTGGTTTTGATCCTCTGAAGGATAATTGTCACAACGTTTCGGTAAAGTCTCATTTGCCATCTTCTAGGTGATGATTGAGTTTCGTCCTCCGAACTCGAGTTCGGAAACTAAATCCGCTTCCATTCTCAGAACTCATACGCAATTTCCTGTTCAAATACAAATTTTTCTTGTTGGCAATCTTCGTAATTGACATTTGTCAAATATTTCCAATTTGACATAACATTTTGTGCTTCAGGAGGGGTAGCCATCTGCGATCCATATCAAGCGAACTCATAGAAATGTATTTCTCACCAGACAGCATGATGAAAGCAGATTCCTTTAATTTCCGTTCATTGATCACTTTTGTCATAATTTTAGTGTCGTTCCATTCTACTGTGTGATCTCCATTGGCAGTAAGAATGTGTTCTGATAATTCAGAACCACCTATCTGACTGTTCCTGATGTACAGCTTGTGCTCACTTTTTCGCACTTCCGATGGTCGAGACGTTTCACCGATATATTTTTGACCGCACGAACAAGGAATTTGATAAATACAATTTTTTGTGTTTTTCGTTGTGTTATTTGGTTTGGTATGTGTGAGTATTGATCTTAAAGTCTTCGTTGCTTTGAATGTTGTTCTAATATTATACCTGTTGCCGATCCGTTTTATCTTTTCAGACAAACGGGGGACATAAGGTATAATGTTTGATACAGGTTGTGTATTTTGTGTAGGTTGTATGTCTTCACTGTGGACTGTGTTCGGATTTTCAATTTCTGTAAAAGTTTTTTCTGTGAATTTTTCTGGATATCCATTTTCTTTCAATACTGATTTTATGAAGTGTATCTCATCATTGATTTTTTCTTGCGAGCTACATACAATTTTTGTAAGAACAAAATGCTCTTTGACCTATCCTATAACTTTATGAATCCTACAGCATCAAAAGAGTGGTCTGATTTGATTTTGTTTTGACCTCTCCGTTCAGTAAACTCTAAAGTGAGCAAATTCACGTCCGGTAGTAGAAAAAACAAATAACACTCAACCGGATTCCACCATTTGCGTTGTTCCAGAAATAATGGCAGCTTTCAGCGGCACATGTGACGCCCCAGCTCTTTCGCAATATATATACACGCGTCTCTCCGACCCCTAAGTCAACGTCGGTGGCGTCTGTGGGGGCGGCGGGTGGGGGGGGAGGGGGAGGAGATGGATGTGCGGGGCTCGACGCGCTCACACGAGAGAAAATGGCAAAGAAAGCCATCAGGGAGGAAAGAAGCAGCAAAGATGGATTGATGGAAATGTCTTCGTGATTAAATTTACTTTCGCTATACGAGATGGAACAATATCGGAATAATGGCTTATGCGTGTGTGCCGGGACAAAGGAATTGGGTTTTCTCTTCGGATGAGGTGTGATTAGGGTGTTAGTACTGAACGGATGAGTCTGCAGTATTCAGGGAAATTATTTTCTCAGCAGAATTGATTTTTTTTGGTTCACTGCAGGAGATTCTGCGGTAGAATTTTTACAATATAGCATGGTTCATCATGTTGAAAAACACGAAGGGAATGTGCTATTTTTATTTTTCATTGAGGGAAGGAAGAGGTCATATCAAACATTACGGTCGCCCGGGAATATAAGTCATTTTCTAATAGGTGAACATACTGTTTTTTTGTAAATAGTTCACTTTAGGGCTTTGCTTTACCTTACTACTTGCTTTCTGCGTTTATTTTTGTACTACTCGGACGAATATTTCCCTCATATTTAAAATGTCCAATAAGATCAATGCAATTATCGAAAATTTATAGCGGTAATTGCATTGTATCGAAAACTTTCAGCGGTAATTGCATTGTATCAAGTCACCATAACAACACATTTGAAACCGTATCGCTAGACGTCAGTAAAAAACACAAATAAATGTCAGACTTCAAAAATAGAAAAACTTTTCTCGTTTTGGTGAGTGCTCCATACAATCTATTGAGGAAAGTATAAATGAACAAAAAATAACATTTCCTTGAGAATTTCTTTATTCGTGAAATATTCCAATGAATTACATTCGTGCATAAAAATGACCAGATAATTTTGCATTCAATCGTGATATCTTATACAAATTGCATTCGGTTATTTTCATATTTTGTAAATGAGCCCTCGTCCTTCGGACTCGGACACTTTCCCCAAAATATGAAAATAAACTTGTAATTTTTAGATATCACGCTTTCTTGCAAAATTATCGGTAATTTTTATGCACTCGTGCAATTATAACCGAAAATTTCACACCCCCACTTTCAAACAATGAGATGCCTCAATTTTGACTAGTTATCATGACAACTAAAGAAATTTCCGGAACTTTTTTGAAGGCGCCACGATATTCAGTTGGAAATTATTTAACAGTTCAAAAAATAAACATATGATCTACAACCCTTAAATAATGTAGATATACCTGTGAATAATGCAAAATACATTTCTACCAACTTTAGTGACCTAATAATAATAATAATAATAATAATAATAATAATAATTATTGGTAATTTTTATTCATTTAACGAAATGTGGTGGATATACCTATATGATTTCTCTAAACTAGTAATTTTCAAGCTTTCTGACAGAAACGGTTAAACAAAAACGACAAATCAATATATGTCAAAAACAGCAATGCCCTGACCAACTGGACAATCAGATGAAAAAATTTAAAATGTCAGTTTGGATTATTTTTTTTCCAAATACTGCTGTGAAACTTTCTTACCCAATACCACGCAAACTTAAATTATTTCTGGAAATTGTATTTCGCGAAGTAATATTTGAAAAAATATATAATCTTCGGAATATTCGTATTCCGGTGATAATTTAAGCTCCTGTGATGTTATTATAAGTGATAATTTCATTGTGGATAACCTATGAGAGAGTTGAAGGCTAGATTTTACAGAATTTCATATACACCCGAACTCTAATAATACACTTATATGCCCACAACCCGTTTTATAATGAAATCCATTACGATACGGATTTTTCATTACGATACAGATTTTGAACCAATAAAAACCAATTATTTTTCAATCAAGCATGATGTGCATGCTCTGCATTTGACGTTTGTCAAATCAAAATCAGTATAGGTATTGAATTTTTGAAGAATATAGCCAAAATTCGATAATCATAACAAAATGTCTGATACCAGCGATATGGTAGAATCATCTTCGACACCTTCGCCAGTAGAAATACAGTTAGAATGATTAAATTTTTCATTTGACAAATGCATAATTTATTTCTTTAGTTTTTCAAGCAAATTTTCTGAGCTCTCCATAGCCTAGCGGTATAAGGCGCTGAGATTATATTAACGGTTGGACTAATTGGAAGAGACTTGGGGTCCAATCCGGCCTCGAGAAATCTTTTTTTTTTTAATTTTTGATATCTTCATTTCTCATCGTTTAATTTCTCGAAGCAATACCATCAATTACAATTTTGTAGATTTTTTCAAAGAAATGGGTTTAATTAGTATCATTGAGTGCAATACGAATATAAATATAATATTTGTAGTTCTTCACTATTTATCGGGTTTAGATAAAACAGCGTATGCAACTCTCATGTAATGGTTATTACATGATCGTTGCATAATATACTATTACAGCAATTAAATGCATTAGAACTGTTTAACCGATTGAACTGATGAGAATAAAACTGGATTTTGGCTAACTTCTCAGATACTATGTTGTTCTTGTGTTGGATTTTGAAGTGTTCTGAGTTTACATTTTTTCTGAGAATAATCTGAACTTATATCCCTCCTACATCAAACTCAAACGACCAAAATACATGCATTTCCATAATTTCCATATTTTTTTTTTCAAGCAAACGCAACGTGTAAATTTATTCAACATGGAATCAAGTTATTATACACTCGAGTCATTTGTAAATTTGAAATTTGAAAATCATGAATGTAAAGCACACATGTTAACCGATTGATCTTGATGTACTTGGAATAAAACCCCCGAATAGTTTCCTACTGATGAAGGTTTCCTAACAATTATTTTTTGATGTCAGGCGAACACTAGATTCTTCTACATTTATGGAAATGTCGATCTTTTCTCTCAAGAATATTGTTGGACGATTTGCTGAGGTACTTCCCGAGTTTTCACAATGGAATCGGATTTGGTTCCGAAACGTCAACGATGAGTATTTTGATAAATATTACTTCCCTATACACTCGTATGGAATCCAATATTATTTCTCAATTTTCGAATTGTGGTTGGTTAAAAAACCCCCAAAAAAAAAGAAAGTTTCTGCAATTTTATAAAATTCCATGATTCGTTGAATTAAAAATGATCCACTAAATGGTAACAAAAAAAACAAATTTATCAAGGACTTCCTCGAAGTGAATTCTAAGAATTTCAATTTCTTAATCAGAAGTCGTTTGTTTGATTTATACCGACTTGGTAGATCAAATTTACCGGAAAAGCCATTTCTAATAGCACTAGTCTCTCCTCCAGGAATTTTCTAAATGCTCTCAGTTCGGAACGATAATATTTGAGGGTGTTTCCCCCCTTCAGTTCGCGAACTGATCCATGAGGCGTGAAAGAAAGAAATATTGCCTTGCTGGATGATCGTAAAGGTTTTATATGTGACTGTGGGGCACTAAGAAATGACAAACATTTTTTGCACGTAATGAGACAACAGCCGGCGTCTGCGAAATATCGTCCGCATATTTCTTTTTCAATCTTCATTAATTAATTAGTGTCTTGGAGGGGATCAGCGACAGTTTTTTTTTCGCCCCAGCTCTGCAGTTGAGCTGCAGTATATTTGCAGAAAATATGAGCTGTATATGTGTTCTGTAAAAGTAGTAATAATGTAAGCGAATTAAAATAAAGAACTGTTACCTCACAGTCCAGTTTTGCTTCACCTGCACAGTTGGTTGTTGTTGGTTAAATAGCCGCTGGAGTAGTACTTCTTTCCTGGCAGATACCACATAAGGCATTGGATCACAGATGCTCATCGAAAAGGATAGTTGTTTCGCTTTTTGTATGGACGACTGTCGATATACCCCTTCGTACCCAATATATTGCAAAATTGATATAAATAATTGATTTTGTGACGATTGCACAGATGGGAGGAGTGCAGCTCCTTCTTTTTTCCACAGATACAGAGGTGAAGCTCTATTTTTTTGGGAGTTGAAGAAGGTTCTACAGATTTCGCCAAAGCTCAGTTCTAAAAATGAGTTCTTGGTATTATTCTCTCGATGCAGATTCGAAAAGTAAAGGTACAAAAAATAGGCTGAACTCTTCAAAAGAATGGATGTTTTGTTCAAATCAAAGTTCATTCATTTCAGCTGGAAATGATTGGGTTATCATTGCTTTTTTTCTGTGGTTAATTGTGAGAAGCTCACTAGGCTGGTTTCATGGTAAACTGAGGAGATTTCAATGAAAATTTTTTGCTCAAGTAGAAATCCCATGAAATCATTCAATTTGGAGTCATCTGATCGAACACAACCAATCAGAACAGAATTATACAGAATACTTCCCTCATATATAAAATGTCCCATAAGAGCAATGCAATTATCGAAAACTCACAGCGGTAATTGCATTGTATCAAGTCACCATAACAACACATTTGAAACCGTATCGCTGGACGTCAGTAAACAACACAAATAAATGTCAGATAGACTTCAGAAATAGAAAAACATTTCGCGTTTTGGTGAGTGCTGCATACAATCTATAGAGGAAAGTATAAATGAACAAAATATAACATTTCCTTGAGAATTTCTTTATTCGTGAAATATTCCAATGAATTACATTCTTGCATAAAAATTACCAGATAATTTTTCATTCAACGTGATATCTTATACAAATTGCATTCGGTTATTTTCATATTTTGTGAAAGAGCCCTCGTCCTTCGGACTCGGGCACTTTCGCCAAAATATGAAAATAAACTGCAATTTTTAGATACCAAGCTTTCTTGCAAAATTATCGGTAATTTTTATGCACTCCTGCAATTATAACCGAAAAGATTCCATGGCAGTTTTCACTTTATTAAGTTATTGCCATGAATACATACAAATTGATTTATTTCGATTTTGACGTTAGAAATATTTGATGTTTCAAAATGTCACCATTAGATTGTAATACTATCTGGATTATCAATGAAATTATAGAATCGAATATACCAAAAATTACAGTTTGCGGTGAAGAATTTGTATGCAAAGCATTTATGAACTCTTGCAATGATAGAAGGAATTTTTGAGATTGAAATCAGGAGACTAAACAACTGGGGTCAATTTTAATGTAATTGCGCTGTGAAGATTAGAACAGAAGATGGTAGAGAGTTCACTTACGGTCAAAACCATGTGGAACTCAGTAGGATGAATTGGTTCTCCTCATAATTTTTATCAATAATTAGCAAAAAATGTTCTATCCGAATAACCCTCGAACATAGATGAATGCTCAAAAATTTTGTAACAACTTTCTCAAGCTTGTTGCTCGTAAGAAACAGCCCTCCGCCTACGGCTTTCTAAATCTGATATAAAATTTTTAAACAATTATAAATGTTCTTGGATTATTACTACTGATAACAATAGCGTGGGTTTTACACATTTCTTGGTGGTCAGGTTCACTCAGTCAGTTCAAAATTGTGGCAAGTACTAATAGTTTGAATATTTCGAAAGTACGGAGAAATCTTGGTTTTCACTTTTTAATTGTGTTCTTCGATTGTCTTTCAACTCTTTATTGAGTTAATTTGTAGATATATAAATAGTAGTCTTCTAGCTATAACAAAAACATGTGGGTACAGGAAAAAAGTAATTTGTTTTTTAACATTGTGTTTTTCTTGTAGCTAGAAGACTAGTAATTTTGTTAGGTCGATATACTCAAATTCGATCAAGAAGTAAAACGTTCATATTCATGGTTTTTCTTATCGATTCAAAATCTAGCTCGTTAAATATTAAATTCAATACTTCCCCTATATATTCGTCTAGCAAAACATGGGTGGCTGACACTGTACTTGCAAACCACCCTCCCCATTCACCATTTTGTATTTCAATATCTGTAAGTACGTCAGACAATAAGAACCCATATAGGTTAGGTGAACTCGTTTTTCATAACGATAACGACCAAATATATTACATTCCAAATAACCCATACTTAGATAGATTTATACTTCACTTACGAATGTTCTTTTCAGGAAGAAGAACCTGAATTACCATTGCAGTTCTCAATAGTTATTGTTGGCAAACTATTTCACAATGTTTATATTGCTCTCTCATACAAATTGTAATTTCCTACGACCACATAGGAAAGTGTTACATACTGCACTTTCTACTCCCATGGAAAGTGACCTTTATTCTCACTAGTAAGGAAAGTTTTTCCGCACTAGTGCGGAAAAACATTCCGCACGGTTGTCGATAAGCCGTCAAACCCGTGAATCCTGTTAGATTCACAGATGCAATTACTAATTGCTTTTCCTTATCGATATTATTAACATAAAAACTGCACTGAAAAGAAATTACTTGTGAAAAATGAGGAAAAGAATAAAAAAGAGGTGACCTCGAAAGTTGAACCCACAATCTTGCGGTTTTTTAACTGACTGAGCTTATTCAGATTTGAATTATCTCATAAGTTGATTTACATTGATCTATTTATGACATTTATTGTATTTTCATTTTACGGAAAAAAAAATTGCAACGAAAGCTTGAAACTGGCCATTTATAACTATTTCAGCTGTTGGTTTTATTTTGAACCATCTGTATCTAAGATAGGTAACCAGAGAATCAGGCGCAGGCACATTATTTGGCAATTTAAAAAGCTAAGTAGATTTTGAAACAAAGACTGTAACGAATGAAACTCAAGAATAGTCAGGCAACTCAATATACATATAGGTGGTCGTAGGAAAAATGTCACTTTCCGCACTAGTAATATAATATACCATTTTCAAAGGTCTATTAGGCAGCGATGTTTCATACATGTATGTGGGCCATAATTTAAAGAATTACTCATCAATAAATCTAAAAATGGAAATAATCAACAAAAAATAAAAAAAAATTACATATTGGCTGCTAACATCAACATCAATTGACAATTTAATATCATAGAATAAAGAAGTATATATCACTTAATAGTTTTTTTCTATCTAGTCAAACTTTATATTATATCACATTGAGTAAGTCTATTTTGTTCTAGTCATATTTTACTGAAGAAATTCTATTTTTTTCGACAGTTATTAAAATTATATTATAGATTAAATAAAAATGTTTTCAATTTGTTTCCGAATTTTTTATGTAACTTTATGTGTGTGTAACTTTATCATTTTTGTAAATTTTATGTGTGTTCAATATTTCAAAATGAACAAAATCTCTCATGTTTAGGAACAAAGACTAGCTATCGGCCAAAGTGAACCTCAACATGCAATATTTATATCAGAAATTATTGAAAAAAACTCGCACATTTCGAAATAACTGATATTCATTCATAAAATGTATCCATAACTTACTATTATTGGAATGGAATGATTGTATAAATATTATTATTATTCTTTGCTTCGATGTAATCAGAGTCATCATTCTTGGTTATCTTGCAACGAGAACTTAAAATATGAATCAATCTTCCAGGCAGCTGAAACTCTGATTTGACAACCCATTTTCAAGGGATAAGTAAACTTGCCATAGACCATATTATGCATTATGCAAATGGAAGAAACCAACTTCTGTACTCGGTCACCTTTCCGTGAGAAAAAACTTGGAATATTCCGTATTATCATAGCCAAACAAATATAATCTCGCACTCATCAGGCACACATCAATGATTTCTGTGAAGGCATTTGCATAACACTATCTGAAGCTTTGCAACACGACACAAGATTTATGTAAATGTTTGTTTCACTTATTCCGTGTCTTTTATAATCGCACGGAGGATCATTTTTTACCTGACGTAATATTATTCAAAGGAGGTGCATCTATCTCTTCCGTTCCATCGTAGTTATATAACTTTAGAATTAGAGATAGAGACAGTAGAGTTTGAATTTCTATAGTCAGTTTGAAAAATGTAAGAGTATGTTTCTTGGAATGTGGCTTCCTCATCATGTATCGGGTAATTCTAATTATAGAATACCTAGAATATAATAGAAAAGAAGTTTATTTTGTGCAAGAATACAATAAACGAAAGGCTAGGAACATCTGTACAAAATGAACAACAACAAAACTGACGGAGGCTTTCGCCTGTTTGTGAGGATAAAGACACAAAATGGTTAAGGCTTTCGCGGCCGAGGTTATTAGTATAACTACTTCTCTTCGGGCTTGAAGGCCGTCGTTCTTCGGAATTTCTTCCTGACGTTTCGCGAGTGGCCAGCTTTTTCAGAGGCTTATTCATTTCCGATGACTGAGTCATCGGAGATGAATAAGCCTCTGAAGAAGCTGGCCACTCGCGCTAGCGAAACGTCAGGAAGAAATTCCGAAGAACGACGGCCTTCAAGCCCGAAGAGAAGTAGTTATACAGATAAAGATACAATCCAAAGACTAATTTCTATCATCTCTACATGAAATCACATATCAAATATTCGAATTGCTAATAATTATGTAGAAATCATTCATCGATTATGTTATTAATCTGTTCAGGATAAACAGCAGAACAGAAGTCACATAGGCTGGGATTTTTAAGACTAATATCTCGCTCTGAATACATTCAATTTCATATTTACAACTTATTCAATCCATTTTGGCACAGAACTTATAACGTATATGCCCAGCAATCTCTTTGAAGTATACTGAGATAAAAAACACCTATTATATGTATTCACTGTGTGGGAGTTTATTTCTAGAAGGTGTTTTTTCTTTCCTCACAATCTACACTACCAGTGTGCAACTGGAAAAGTATCTGAGTTTGTGCCAAGATGGATTGGATAAGCTGTACATATTGTTAATTTTTTAAATGGAAATTTTCAATATAATACGAAGATGTGTTCCTCTGTATGCGGATAATAGATACATTCACAAGACAGATTTTAAACATAATTGGCACATCGAATTGTATGTGTATATCAATAATGTGGGACGTTGAAAAGCTCAACTTGCCAACTCCTTTTATATTCAAATTGAGAAAAAAACAATGAGGTTTAGTATACGTAGTAGTCAACTCCACAGCTAACGTAATTTGTTTGTGGTGTTATTATTTTCAAGAACGTACTGGTTTTTACAGTGAGTATTCATGAAAATTTTCGGTTTTTGTAATGCTTTCTGGAAGAATACAAAAAGTATAGAGTTAAACTGTCAGTTATTGCTTTTTTGATTCAACAGTAAAGTTAATGTACTGAATGTGAATCAAGAGGGAATTTTAGGACTCTGCTTCACCAATAAGAGAATGATAATACTAATTTACTTTTCAGTCGTAGTAATAAAAACCTAGGGCTATAGGGTCATAAGGTTAATATTTAATGATTATGAGTATTCGTGATATATTTGTCTCTATCAGAAGTAGGTATGAATTTTCACATGATGGAATTGAAATAACAACAATTAATAATGCTGTCAGTCTTAACTTGTAAGTGAGAACATTCAAAAATTCGAATGCTCCAAAAAACTCCTTTCTGGAAATCTGTTGAAATATACGCTTTTCCTGAACCGGATTTTTCTGTAAAAATTCCTCAGCATCAACTGATTTGCAATCTACCTCCTCTGTACTCAAATATTACGTCAACAAAGACAAAACGTATTTCATTTCACAATATCAATATAATCCAAACTTTGGACTTGTGGAAGATGTAACGACTATATCATATTATGAGAAATGCATGCCATGAAACATGACTCAAATATTGTTCGTTCATAAACTCTGAAAGTTACTGTAAGAACGACAAAAACTATCTCAGTTTTTCGTGATGGTTCTTGAAGGCAAAACACGATGAAGTGTATTAATTCGAAGTCTTTTGGATGATTTCGAAAATTTTCAAATTCATTCTTGAATCAATGTGACTCACTCATTGATAGCGAATGTTGGGCATTTGGCCAAATAATGTTTCAAACGGTATGAAGCAGCTCTTATCCATAGTCGGGACGGAGTTGAAAACTTCTGAAACTATCGATATCCTATGAAAACTCCGTTCGATATAAACTGAGTCATTCCATATAAATAGAGTGAAATCAATCGAGTACTGCTAGTTAGCAAATGAGGACGATGTAATAACAATAAATAGCAGAGAATTGAAAGACGTCACAAAGCGTGAATTGCTTTGTTGAAAAATCTGAAACAGGAAAACCAGGCCAAATTCCAATAGCGAACAAATCATTTTGTGAAACTATTTTACGGCTTTTTTGAAGAAATACAAAACTTTTGTAATGAAGCAAACACTCTATCCCATTGAGTAGCTAACGGAATAGGTTATGTTAGGTTAGTTGGAGTTTCATTACAAACTTATCTCCATCTTCTTTTATGCTGAGTATGACATTCGAAATTGGTGGGCTTGGTAACGAATTCAGCAAGAAAAAAGAGACTTCTATGTGATTCAATGTCCGTCGCGTAATATAAGCAGGGAAGTAGTTGGTTTAGATAGACCCATTCTGCTGGTGGATGAATCAGACGACCATCGAATGATACAAATATCAACAGAAATTGTTGGCCATTCATTTGATGTTACGTTTTCACGGATTTTTATATTGATATATTGAACGAAGCCGAAGAAACAAAATCGAGAAGCCTGGGAAGAAGATATGGTATATGTGTTTCATAGAAGCTTCTTTTGTATCTTTGATATTAAATCCAATGACGTTTCTTGAGGTATCAAGTATGTATATCATAAAGCTAGTTATTTTGAAGTATTTCATAGAACAATTGAATAGAACTGAGTGATTTCCAAGTTGGTGAATCACAGATAAATAACTGAACCGAGTTTAGCATTGAAATGTTGAATATTTCCAAAAACTTACTGTACTTCACAACATCCCACAAAATCTGTTCCCAGTCTTTTGATTTTTGACTTGTGCTTGTCTGTTTTTGAGAATAGAAATAAGTTGTTCGTACCGTATAAATGTAAGCACAATATTGATACAAGACAAAACAATAATGTTTTTGTACCATTTTCCAGAACCAAATTAGCTTTCGAATCACCCGATCAGATGGCTCCACGTGCATATAAATTGCTGCCAGATAGTTTAAAAGAATCTAAAACAATGCATATCTGCGAAAGAAAACTCAAAGATTTCCTTGTTGATAACTGTTATTATTGTTTTGAAGAATAATGATTCATTATCCGATCTATTTTTTGACGATTCCTATACAAATTCTATAACTTTTTCTAAAAGGAAAATCAAGATTTATTATTATTATTATTATAAATGCAAGGGAATTCTGGCCTTTGGATTATCGGCAAATTATCAATCTTCGCAATGGAAAGCCTATTCGTACTCGACAGATTTTCCGAAAATATACAATTTTCATCCAACTCTATCCAACCTATTTTTCAATGTAGAATACGAATTTCTACAAAAACTCACCGGCAAACTTCATCTAAACACACACTACCTCAACGACACTCAGGATGAAACTGTCTGCAAAAACAAACACGCATCCCAGAACTATTCTTTCGGAAAATCTTGTCAGTCACACCTATACCCTTCTGTTTATATGAATCCATAATATTAATACGAATCTGAGTACGACGACCCGTTCCATATTTTGCATATTATTATCGCTAGGGTCTCTCTTCCCTGGGAAAGTGTTGCTAAACAAATTGTGATATTTAATATGCAAATGTATGCAAGGACGAATTAAAAATACTTCTGAAGGTACGCGGGCAACAGGGTTGGAATGCGCCCAACAGGATATTTGAATAAAACGAATCGAAAATATAATTTTTATAACGTTTATTGCTCCCAAGAAATAACACGTATTTATAATAGGAAACAACTTGATTTCAAGCAGTTAAATTCAGTGCTTCATTAACAAAAACAAAAAAAAAAACTTATACATGATATAGTCATGGGTGAGATATAATAAAATGATAAAGAAAAGAGTGAATGAAGTTCAAGATAATTAGTATTTTTTTGAGTTTTTCTCAAATGAATTAGTATTTTTTTGTATTTTTCAATGTTTTCGGCAAGTTGCATAATAGATTTTTTACAATAATTCGTTCTAAATTTAGCCAGAGAAAATTCATTTGCTTTTCTTGTTGAATAGTCATGGGCATTTATGGTTAATTTCAAATTCGAATTTTTCACGTTATTTTTGATCAAATGAATAAATACTAAAAGTTTGTATTTGGAAAGAGAAAGAATATGTAATAATCCTCTAGGTTTATAAAGATTAATTGTTGGTTCTTGCTGCTCTAAATTGAATATACATCTTACAATTTTGTTTTGAAGAGTTTGAAGTGGCTTGATAGTTGTTTTATTTGCTGTTCCCCAAAATGAGATGAGGTATTGAATTCTCGAATAAATTAATGAAAAATATATTGTTTTTCTATGTATCAATTCATTCGCATACTTGATCTAGGAAGTAAGGGAGATATGCAACAAGATGACCAGAGCTATCAAACAGGTTCAAAAACTTAATTGTTCTCCTTCATCATGATCTGTTGGTGAGGCTGTTGTTAGGAAATTCCCGTATGGTACATTTCTTTCTCTGAAAGTTTATTCTGATATATCTGAATTTTGCTTTTCTTCTGCTAAATCATAATTTTTTTTGTAACTTCACTACTTATACTCATGCATTTCACCAGTTTTCCGCATGTAGCAGTTTGAATATGATAGAATTTCAGCCACGAATATTTTGATTGGGAAACTTTGAGAGAACCCTACAAAGAATGGGAAAGAAGAAGGGAACCCAATTTGCTACATATTTACAGGAAACTAGATTCATTATGAAGAAACTAAAAATTTATGAGGCCTGAAATTACCTTTCTACAACACATATCTCAAGGAATATTCTGAATGACCTCAATACGAATGAGGCCTACGAATCTGATGAAATTCTGGTGATTGTTTTCAAGATGTCTGATGAAGGTAAGTTGTAATTTCTTTCGGGGAAGAAAGCCGAATGATAGTTCATTAAACTTCATTCTCTCACAAAAATCCCCAAGTTCCTGAATATCATTATAACGATTGCTGGTTTGATTGTCTCGTGAGTAAATGTTATTGAAATGTCAAATAATTGATGGCAGAATAGTCACGGGTATAATTTCTCAGAAATGTTTACTGTATCTAGGAAAAGTTTTCCATAATTTTATCCATTTTGCCACTGAAGAGCTCAAGAGGTTATTTTCTCTGATCGAACCAAGATTTTGTTTGCGATTGAATGTAATATTAACCTGGTGAGAGATTTCTCTATAAACAGCTCTCTATTTTTGCACCTTTTTTCACATATTCAGTTGATGAAATAGCAGATATTCCATCCAGGTGGCCAGTTTATTTTTCTACCTCCCAGGATATGTATATGTAGGTGATAAACTGACTGACAAGTATCTGGGCAATTATTTATCACCTATCAGTAACCATTGGGTATTTGAGAAATAGTTCTAGCTACCAGTAAAATATGTGCAAGAATCTCTTCATTGAAATCACTGCAAGAATCCAATTCAAGGACAATTTTTTTGTTGTCACAAGGAAATGTACTGGAGCTTAGGTTGTCTTCGAAAGTAATGTGTAGATATGTATATCTACAGCATATCCAATCCATCTTGGCACAAACTCAGATACTCTTCCAGTTGTACACTGGTGGAGTAGACCATGACGAAAAAAAAACACCTTCAAGTTATAAATTTGAAGCCAGTGAATAGATATAATAGGTGTTTTTTTCAATCCTAGTATACACCACAGATATCGCTGGGCATATTCGTTATTATTTCTGTGTCAAGATGGATTGGACACGCTGTAGATGTATTCTGTTTCATTCATTTTCCATATGATTAATGTACAAATTGACCGAGATAAAGTAACTCCTTTGTAACTCAGTGCATGAATTGCTATATAGGCAGGTCAGAAGGTGTTTTGAATGGATTTTTCTTCCATTCAGTGAATCAATCGACCTTTGAATGATATACATGTACCTCTTGACATAGAGTGGTTAAAAATTTAATTTTACTCGTTTCATAGAAGTTGTAATGTCTACTTTCGTTCGGATTGGAGAAGAAGGAATCTAAAGTATAATTTCTCCACAATATATAACACGTAGACTCCATGGCCGTTTTATTATCGACAGTCTGTTTTAAATTTTTTTACAGTCTCATTGCTTGGTAAAGTCTATACGTCCATTCATCGTGTGTTTGTAGTTCTGCCAAGTTCTCTCTTAGTCTCTCACTCTCAGAGTTGATTCTTCAACTAACCTTTCACTAGAATAACCGTGCTAAGGCTATTTCCCGAAATTTTGAAATTTTCCACAATATGAAGTGAAGACGAATTCTCTGTGATGATTCACGTTCATGTTCATGTTCTCTGAACTTGTCATCAGCTTCTAATGATCTACAAGGCTCAGATACGACCTGTCTTGGAATATAGTTCTCATGTGTGGAGTTTCGCACCAAAACATTCATTGAGGCTTCTCTATTTTATTCAGAGAAAGGCAATCCGTCTTGTTAGTGATTCTTCGCTCACAGACTTCATTGGAACATCGTAGAAGGGTCGGAGACTTGTCTGTCTTCTATAGATATTTTTACGGCCGATGCTCTCCTGAATTGTTATTAATCATTCCCCGCTTGGCAATATCTACACGGATGACTTGACGAGTACAGAATTCCCACCCTTTGTTGTGAATTTGGAGACCCGTCGAACTTCTTCCGCTCAGGGATCTTTTTTCAATACAACACCTGAGTTTTGGAACTCCTTGCCAAGAGAGGTTTTTCCTGAGGCTTAAAAACTTCAGAAATCAATGTGAATGTTAATTCGTATATCCTGTCCCTCGATTAACGCGGTGTTTTTTGAACATCACAGGGTTTTACTTTCCTATGAATGTGCCTTTAAAAAAACTGGAATTTTTCTATCGCGCCGCGTGAACCTGACAAAAAAGCTTGTCGCTTTCGATAAGGATCCCCGAAGTAGCCAATCCCTCCCTGCACATTTACCTCGGCAGCATTGCGAGAAACACCCCATAACTGGCAAAGAACAAACGGAACCTAGAAAGGACGCTAGTAATTATACCCTTAGTGAGAGTTAATTCGATTTGCATACGGCGCAGGTAGTTCGGATGTTTCCGAATCGGGACAATAAGGCCTTTGTTTCCTCGTACGTTCATTGCCGCCTATGATCCCCGGAACGAATCTGCATATGCTGATGCCCCGACCTCTGGACCAATAACCGTCCTTCCTCCTCTGTTTTTCTAACGGTTGTCGGGATCCCGAGTATGCAGATGAGGAAATATTTAATTAGAATTGTTGCTTTTCACACGAGTGACGCGCACCTTTGCTCTGAGGGTTGGATGCCCGCTGCGCAGTTTCGAGTTGAGACAAAAGGGCTGAGCAACCCTAATAAATAAGTAGTCGAGGTCGGACAACCTCTTTTTCTTGAAACGATCTCAGACCGGAAGGACTAGCTATTCATCTGTCAACAAAGACATTGTAACAAGTTCCAGCAGTTGATCGGATACAGTTGGACTCCAATTACTCAAAAAAAGAGCGTTAAGGTATATGTGCAGAGCTGAATTCTGAGATTCTTGCAAGGCACTCTCTACGAATATTTCCCTCATATATATAATGTCCCATGAGAGCAATGCAATTATTGAAAACTTACAGCGGTAATTGCATTGTATCAAGTCACCATAACAACACATTTGAAACCGTATCGCTAGACGTCAGTAAACAACACAAATAAATGTCAGATAGACTTCGAAAATAGAAAAACATTTCGCGTTTAGGTGAGTACTCCATACAATCTATAGAGGAAAATATAAATGAACAAAAAATAACATTTCCTTGAGAATTTCTTTATTCGTGAAATATTCCGAAGAATTACATTCGTGCATAAAAATTACCAGATAATTTTGCATTCAAGCGTGATATCTTATACAAATTGCATTCGGTTATTTTCATATTTTTTAAAAGAGCCAAAATATGAAAATAAACTCTTGCAATTTTTAGATATGACGCTTTCTTGCAAAATTATCAGTAAATTTCATGCACTCGTGCAATTATAACCGAAAACACAGTACTTTGTTATTTGGGTTTTAGAACCATAGCAAATATAAAAACCAAATACATAAGATTTCTCAATATAAAACTAGAAACAGTAAATATAATACTACCGATTCCAACGTCGATAAAAATAGGAAATTCCGTATTTTATAATTTTAGAAAAGTATCACCTGCCAAACGAGATTATAATTGCAGAAGGTGAAAAAAAATTTGAACAGTTCGTGAAAAATGTTCTACTGACGGATGCTTTCTATTCATTAAGTGAATTCTACTGTCAGAACTTCGATTTTATGTGGAGTTTGCCCTTGTCTTCCAGTCCTAGTTATACATAATTGTTCATTTTGATGTGTTTTAGTGAGATTCATCATTTATACAGGGTCGCGCAAAAGTCCGGAATGAAATTGATATCTGTTTAACCGGTAACTTGGGAAAAAATCGCTGAAACACGTCAATTGACTTCAAAGTGTACGCATTTTTTGGAAATAAAATGAAATATTTTTTTTTCAACTCCTTAACTGCAACCCTCCCCAACTTTTTTTTTCAAATGCAAACAAACCTATGTCGTGTATGGGCTCATTGGAAAACTCGTAAAAAATGGAATCTGACCATACCCCTTTTTTTTACCCATGTGGTTACTACGAGAAAAAACTCTTAAAAGTTAGAAATACCTACTGAGTGCTATCTGCGGGTGACTTAACGTTGCAAATAAAACAAATAAGTTGCATTCAGCATATGATGATGTACACTGCTCAACAATTGCTTGGGATCACCAGTACCTAGTTCCTTAAAGTTTACAAATTTTAAGAACAGACCAACCTGGGCAGGCATCACAACAAATTTTATTGATTTATGTGTAAAACTGATAACGTAATCCAGCATCAACATTCTTTGGAATTTATTTTTTCACAAAATCTTACACATAAAATTAGTTCTATCCCAAGCAATTGTTGGCCAGGGTACTCCAAAAAGAGAAAAAAGTTGTTGCATCCAGATTCCATGATTGGTCAGATTCCATTTTTACGAGCTTTTCATTGAGCCCATACACGACATACGTTTGCATTTGAAAAAAAAATTGGGGAGGGTTGCAGCTAAGTAAAGAAAAATATTTCATTTTATTGCCAAAAAATGCGTACAGTTTGAAATCAATTGACGTGTTTCAGCAATTTTTTCCTAAGCCACTGGTTAAATGAATATTAATTTTATTCCGGACTCTTGCGCATCCCTGTATTTATATTGAACTTGTATTTTAGACTTACACATGTTGTTGTTGATGTGTTTCAGTAATTGTAACTGTTATTATAAATACGTACAGAGCAACTATTTGTGACAATCCTAATAGTTCTTTCGCAGATGCATTTTATAATTGCACTTATTGAATGAGAATGTGTTTCAGTGTTATAAATTTTGAAATCTTTATTGATAATTTTTATTATTTTTCAAGTAAAATACGATGAAAATATTGTACCAAATTTTCTTGGATTCAGTTTTTTAGACAATAAAGTATATTTGATTGATCGATTGATACAAATGCGTAACTCTGTAGAGTTGCATGGATAACTTTAGCTATACCGGGTATACCAAATTCGACTCTCCTCACCATGAGGATTTCGAAAATTAAAGGAGATACGAAAACGGTGAATTTGACTTTATTTTAAAAAATATTCCATTACGATTACGGATTACGCATTTTCATTATCAGCATTTTCTTCGCTACATGATGGTGCTCTCAGTTTTTAAAACCGACGTTTCGTCTGGATGGAAGCAACGAGTGCTGAAATTTGATAACTCACATGTCTCAAAAACTATATTCAAGTTATTGAGAGAGGCGATTACAATTTGGCTACTACGAAAACTTGAATTTCTATCTCTTCTGTGATTTTCGTAACAATTTCCTACTAGTTATCACCTACGAATCTGCTGAAATATCCCATTTCATCAACTAGACCACCTCATGAATGGACCATATAGTAAATTGAAATGTATAGTAAAGAATATAGGTTTGTATTAAAAAATCGAAGGCGGCACTCTTTATAAAAGTTTGATGAATACAGACCGATGGCTTGTTGAAAGTGTCTACAACAGAGTAAAAGCAGATTTAAAATATCTCTGCGAAAAAGACAAAAATAAATTTCGAAACAGTTAATTTTTCTATACCTATATCTCCGAAACTGAAAGAAATGGTCGATTTTCCTACTGCTCAATAGGTTTCTCTATATTTTACCGTTTTCGAGATCTCTGAACATAGACTCGATATAGAATAGCCCAGTATGTCACTTCTATATTAAAAATATATTTAACTAATATTGTTTGATTGTAATTTGAGGAAGTGAAAAAGTCCTAATTCCATTTCTTGAGTTTTGTCTCTTGTGGAAACGAAAGAGCTTTATAACAACTTGAAGATTTCATTTTCTTTTCCAGAGAAGACAAAACTCAAGAAATGGATTTGAGGACATTTATTTAACAAGAATATGTGGAATGTAAACTGATAAAGGAACTACTGTGTATCAGTGAGGTTTGGAATTTTTATTCTTTATTCTTTCTATAAATAGTATCAACTCTCCTGCACCAAACTCAATCTACCAAAAAACGTGCACTACACAATTTCAGAAGTTTTTCATTCGAGCTTAAAATTTTATAGAATCTGGAAAGTTCAGATTGAGAGATTCAAATATAAAAAAAATTAGGTCTTTGCTGATCATCGGTCGTAAGTGAAACTAATTTTACTGCATTGAATTCTGGGGTCATTCAGTTCACAAAAATACACTTTTATGTTCTTTTAGCTATACCAAGATCAGAAATGTGATATTTTAGTTATTTTTTTTTCATCAAGCAACATTTAGTAACTTGCAGATTTATATTGATACATATCTTCCTACAATTGGGGCGTAGAGTTGAATATATGAACCGAGATGAATTTCAATTCACCAACAAACTGATTATATTCTGAATTGTGATCAACAGCAGAATTATTCTCAGGATTCCGTCATAATTAGAATCAAAAATTTAAATCACTGAAATTAGAGCATGTAACCCTTGATGAGTTGATACAATATATGATTTTTCAAAACATGTAGAAGACGATTATATATCTAGAATGATTAACATTTCAAAGAATGTTTTTTATCCAGAAAATATCTAAGATTCAATTCCATTTATTTTATTGTATAAAATCCAATAAATTGTACTAGTTACGTTTAATTATCGGCACATACTAAAAATTTCAAATATAAAATAGCATCTGATACATTTAAGACTACCCCGGCTATCAAAACCACCCCAGCTACCCCATGATGAAAGCTGTGACGTTCTACGCCAACAGTGCACTACACACGCTGAAAATGAACTGAAAGAAATAATAACCCAACCCTCACGGACCTCCCTTAACGTGCCCTCGCCCCCTAACCAATGTGTCATTCAAGAAAGCCGAAAGGGTGCCTCCTCATATTGATTACCACCCTAAGACTAAATATAAAAAGGTAGTTGTACCTCTGCTTTATAGATGCCACTACCAGATACGATATAAAGAGAACTGAAAGTATAACTACTGCTCTTCGGGCTTGAAGGCCGTCGTACTTTGGAATTTCTTCCTGACGTTTCGCTAGCGCGAGTGGCCAGCTTCTTCAGAGGCTTATTCATCAAGAAATTCCAAAGTACGACGGCCTTCAAGCCCGAAGAGCAGTAGTTATACTAATAACCTCGGCCGCGAAAGCCTCAACCATTTTGTCAAGAACTGAAAGTGTTTATCAATCAGCTCCTCAACGACAGTTATCGGACGAAATAATCATAATGACTAATCGTGAATGGAGATTGGATATGGTGATATAACAATGTCCATTTGATGATCGTCTAAGCAATAAATCATGGTAATCTTTCATTTGGCATTCAAATTACAGTGAAATAACGGAGAAGTTGTGATGAAATATTTACGATGTAGGTGGGTATCATACGCCAGATGCTTTTAATTGAAACTTTGATTAGTTGTACTGACAGCCGATGATTCTAGTCAAGATAATATTGTTGGAATACTGGAGTCAACAGAAAATTTCACACATCTACTTTTCAATCAATGAGATGCCTCGATTTTGACTACTTACCTTGGCAACTAAACAAATTTCCGGAATATTTGTTGAGACCCCACGATATTTAAGTGAATATTTCCCTCATATATAAAATGTCCCATAAGAGCAACGCAATTATCAAAAACTTACAGCGGTAATTGCATTGTATCAAGTCACCATAACAACACATTTGAAACCGTATCGCTAGACGTCAGTAAACAACACAAATAAATGTCAGATAGACTTTGGAAATTTTCTTTCGAGCACGAATATTAAAAAATATTTATTTTCAAAAGATACGTGCCCTCTAGAAATCTTTTCCGGAAATAATTGCAGGTCTTGTGATATTATAAGTGGTAATTTCATTTTATTGAAAAAGTATGGCAGTAATTCAGAAAGAAGGCACTTTTATGGTGGGCAGAAAATGTTATGAGGATTCTTTGATATTCGTTTCAACGCGTATTCGATTCAGATTTGAAGCCTTCGAAATGTTTCTCCACAAAATGGAAAATTATTGACAACGTGACTGTGATTGAAAATGAGATCAGATGAGAATCTGAAGTATTCTTCAATTGTGTTTATTGAAGGGCAAACATTTGAACGTTGTCAGTAGCATTGTATTTAGACTACCCCAGTAGTGTTCAACTGCTCATTTCGAAATATCTTTTAGCATCTAACTTGAAAGTAAATTTTTTTGCAATTCATTTTCTGAATATCTAAAATGTTCCAGAACTATATAACTTGATAATTTCCTCATTAATAAGCTTCTTATTTCGACATTCCAGAATATTGAATACAATACGCTCAAAGTACATGATTCTTTTCAATTAATTCCCTATTATCATTCTATTCTCTATTCACCAAAGGCATTAAGTGGTACTCCTAATCAGCCAAGATGCAACTCTGAGGGTTGCGTCAGTAAGAGAAGACAGCTAATATTGGATTCAGTTATTTATTGCCTCTATAGTGCTTTGCATAATATGTGTATGGTGAGCTTTAGTACGCAACCAATAAAGCGGGTTGGGTTATTCAGCTGCGCTATCTATGGGATAGACTGAGGTGTGTCGATACCGTATCTACTGGTACCTAGATGTCGCCTTCATCACTCAAATTGGTAGAGGAATTTCAATTATTGTTCAATTATTATTAGTTAGTTTAATTGACTTGTTTTTATTGCATTCATAGATGATGAATATTAATGAAATTTGATCGAAGATATAAAGGTTGAATAAAAATATTCAAGAGAATAAAAAAAATTGAATACTGACATTTAACTTTTTCATTTTATATTTTTCCTAATGAAAACAATTGCTTAGAGGTTCGAGCCCTGTGATGGCAAGGAACGACTTATATTTCCATTTGAACAACTTACTGATTTACGCTATACCCTGAACCACCCGTTACACAAACAAACTGAATTCTTTCTATCCCGAAAAATTTACTTTCACATAGATTTTGAAAAAATGAGTCTCGGATATATTTTTTTGGTGTTACTACATTTGGGGTTGGGAAAGCAGGATTGACATGTCACGTTTGAGACGATTCATATTTTGTATAAGTATTGGAAGGTTTATTTGTATCTTGTGATATCATCATGTGGTATGATTATTCCAAATTTCATTTATTCCGTAGTTTTTTTTAAAGGTTTCTAAGCTACCACAATCCTAAAATTTCAGGATTAATGTTGGAATATATACCAAATGTAGAAGGACATATTTTTAATCTACCCCGAAAAGTTGCTGTGTCTATTGAAAGACAGTTCTTTCTGGATAGAACAAGTTTGATTAGTCAGCAACTTCTCGTATAACTCAAATTTTGACTATCAAAAAAATAATAATAAGTTGGACAAACAGTTTTCAACTTTCATTTTGTAACAGGAAACATGTGAAAGCGTATTCCATTGATACCCGAAATACAAAGTCCAATCTTCTTATCTACATAAATTTGGAAATCTACTAAAATTTGAAGAAGAACAAAAAATCTGATGGTGAATGTCATTAACAAGATGTCACCAGAACGGTTCTGATCCATCGAAGCCTCAAGCTAAATAAAGATACCATGGATAAAAAATACTACCTTTTGTATAGATCTTTGGGTATTTCAAGCAAGCAGAATCTGAAAAAATCAAGAAATAATTCGGAATCTATACAAGTGTGAGTAGAAAAAACGATAAATGCCACTGTATATGAATATAAAATACATAAAACTAGTCAGAAACTCGTGTTACATCGTAAACATGCAATTCAAGAATTATCAATAACGAGTTCCTGATATGTCTAATATATGCGTTGAAAAATGTTCTTGAATACGGAAAAACCTGATTCTTGAGTTCTCGCTTTGCAAGCAATCATTCGATTACCCTATATATACATTATTGTAGATTTTCAAACTTGTTTCTATGAAATAAAATTTCAGTATGTATATTCATATTTTTTTGGGTAGACATCACGGATAAACCCGTGCATATTAATCGACATTCGCAATGAAACATATTTTTTACCATCTACAATTATTATTATCAGCGCGATTCGAAAGAGTCTAAAAATTGGTGGAGTCACGAAAGAGAGAAGTTCCTTTAAGCTCTATAGCTCTGTTTCTATGGCACAGATACTGATTATTTTTAAAAATTCACTTTCCTAACAACCTATAGTTCTTAGTTATAAAGATGACCAAAAAGCTAGTCGTAGCTTTCTTCAAATTTTGGATTGAGGTGGTAGTAATAAAGGTGGCAATTTTTACGCTGGGAACCAGTGTTCACTCCATAATATTTCCATTGCATCTATTTGGTAGAGGGGAATACAATAAAAACAATAACCGTTTTTTTTTCATCGCACAGGTACAATAATAACATCAAATAACAAAACATTCGATGAAAGTAGAAGTTCAAACTGTGATATTTTTCAACATGACCTATAATATTATCATTTCTACGCCCGTACTGTAGTAATAATATACTTATATTCCCAAAATCTGCTTCATAATGAGGTCGATTATAAAACGGATTGAGAATCTGTATCGTAATGAAAAATCTGTATCATCTGTGTTATCGGCAGAATCTGCATGCGAAATTATATTGCCATTAATGGTTACCGAAACAATAACTGACCGAGTATCTTCCTAAAAACTTCACTTTCCCGCGACTTCACCAATTTTTCAATTATTGATACAGTTGATATTAAATTGATAAAGTTGATTTACGAATTCACTGAACACAAATTGAATTGAAAACAGGTTATTTATTAATAAGAATACTACTAATATTTTCATCAAAATAAGGAAGAAAATCGTTCCAAATAGTTCTCGTATACAGGGTGTTCCAGTAATGCCCAACTATGGACGGAGGCAGTAACTATCTGTCAAGATTTTGGGGAATCGCCTTCAACTTTGGTGGTTTCAGCCAAAGGCTCTCAAAAGCAGATAAAACCTAGGTCAAATTTCAAAAAAGGTCTCCAAAATCAGAAAATACAAACGAATGATAAATGAATTATTGAAGTCACATACTGCTTTTTGTCTTTGAGTTGGATATTTTGTTGTCTATATTCAACGCTAGGAATAACATGTTGGTATCCCCGGATAGGTAATTTCATGTAGAATTTGATGACAGACCAATATACAGGGTGTTCCATCTGAAAAAATCGCATAAACTTAAACTGAAGTTGACGAAAACCAAAGTAACATTTGGAGCACCCTGTGTAAATAAAAATGTTTCCCAGATCATGACATGCAATTTTGGTGATCTCTGAACCACCTTCACGAATAACTCTCCAATCTCTCATGGAACATCTCAATAACACCTTTTTAATTTAGAGCCGGCTTCACTTCCGACTTTTTCCGGAAAAATTGTAATTTGGCAATGGCGCCTTGTGGCAGAAAAAAATCAAGCATTGATTGGGAAGCTATAAGACCATTGTATTGACGAAAAAAAAGGCTGACCCATGAAAAAAAATCATTTGCCTCTCGGAAAACAGCAACTCTCTGTACATCTTAACTCATATATATATATATATATATATATATATATATATATATATATATATATATATATATATATATATATGCGAAATTGGTATTCTGGGAGTTTATCGGCATACTCAAGCATCCGTGAAAACCTTCACTGTAACTTATATATATATATATATATATATATATATATATATATATATATATATATATATATATATATATATGATGCGTTGTTTTTTTCGGGTTTCATTCCGTGTTCTGTGGTTTTGATCCTCTGAAGGATAATTCTCACAACGTTTCGGCAAAGTCTCATTTGCCATCTTCTAGGTGATGTCTTGAGTTTCGATCTCCGAACTCGACTATATATGTATATATATATATATATATATAAATATATAAATATATTGTTATGAAATCCAATCTACTCACTTTGAAAAGCAAAAATCTTTCTATCTCAGATGAAGTCAAATAGGAGGAATCTTTTGGACACCTCGTATATCATGAGTAGAAATGTTATTCACCAAATGACATGACATCTGTCACGTGATAATTAACCAACTTTAGCAATGAAATACAAGAAATTGATAACAGTTAAATGAATGAAATAAGTCCCAAACAATGCATAAAGTCATAAAGAAACTTCCAAATCAATTTCAATAGATAAAATAGAATTGAATTTTGAATTGAGAACATTCAGCAAATTTAAATATGAGAAGGAGAATTCAACTTTTTCTGATATTGAATGATACTTACTGAAATTAAGCAAGGAATTAGAAATTTAATGGAAAAATAACACATATTGGGATATACTTGAAGAATCAAGCTTTAAAATGATATTAATTAGAAATTTGTAGATTATAGAATAGATTTAGAATTAATTTGTGAATATTTAGAATAGTTATCGAAGCAACAAGTTGCTAGGGAAACAACTCATTCAGTTGTTTATTTGTAAACAAGGACTTCGAAAATGTATTTCAAAGCATGAGCATGACAAAATTTTTATTAAATTAAAATAGAAGGAAATATGTACCTAATTATGTTCAAAACTTATCCAAAGTGTTTGTGATTGTGATATGGTTCATCACCAATGAATCCAAGACATTCGTCCCATCCAAACTTTCCCCAGAAGAAATCTTCACTCCAGAGCCCGAACCAAGGCCGTTTCCATCAACATCAACACAGCAACGAAAATCACTCAGCAGGCTAGAAATTGCTTGTTGGAGTCGCCAATCACCACATCGAGGGAAACCAGCATGGTAAACACTTTCCATATATCGTTGCAACGCATATATCTATTTTCTTGTGCACATAAACTATTTCCCTGAGCTCAATGAACTTTTTTTATCCCCATTTTTCTGAAGAACATTTAACATTTTTTTTTGAATGTAAATAGTGAAAGTAAACATAAGTTAGAATGACAATTGACATTGACGCGAGTTACCATTTAGAACGTTCGGAAATGCACTAATATGTCATGTTGCAGACTTACCGGCGAAATATAACCAATGAACTTGATACAGAACCACGTTCGTAGATACGAAAAGCGTTCAAATTACCAGACATGTATATCAGAATATGAATTTTAGATTAAGGTTATTTTAATCCATATATGATAGGTTATTGTTGTTATTAATTCTGTGTTGTCACATTTCATTTCAAAATTTCTATTCATTATTAAAAAGCATGAAATTAAATTCTTGTTTCTTAAAAATGCTGAAAGGTTCCTAACTTCTCATGAAGTACTTTGAGTCTTGGATTTCCTTCCTGATTAGAATCCACCTGAGGTAAAAAGAAATGTTATGACCAAGGTAGGTAAAGCAGAAACTTTTAGAAGAGTCTAAACTTGAAAAGAAATTTCATTTATAATTTTAAAACCCTGAGATCGATATTCATATACAAAATTTTTTTTTGAAAAACCCTGAGAATATTATATTATGATGGGTATTATATAAAATTACAAAATTCAATAATAAACATAATTCATTATCACACAAAATAATATAATAATATATATATATATATATATATATAGAGAGAGAGAGAGAGAGAGAGAGAGAGAGAGAGAGAGAGCGAGAGAGAGCGAGAGAGAGAGAGGGGGGGGGGAGAGAAAAATGAAGAGTAAATACATTTGAAACATAGATGTTTGTATTCAACTGATGGAGAGAACTTCATCGGGAGTAATTACACAAGTGCTTCAAAATTACCGATAATTTTCCATGAAAGCATGTTGTCTAAAAACTGCATAAGTTCATTTTCATATTTTGTCGAAACACAAAAATATGAAAATACCCGAATGCAGTTTTTTTACTGACAACGTGCTTGAATGGAAAATTATCAGGTTTATTTTGATGCACGAGTGTAATTTGGTGGAATATTTCCGGAGTTGAAACAACGACGTTCAAAATTCAGTATTTATGCCTGTCAAGATGACAAATGTACATTTTAACAATCGTTGCTACAGATACACGGACCGAGCGGGTATTTTTCGATACCTACCGGGTATTGACCAGCCCGAAAATGTCCCGCCGGGAATTTGTCGCTGTAATTGATCGAAAATGTAACGCTTCATATGGGATTTTTAACATACGATGGAAATATTCGTTTCAATTTGCTTGATTTGGACTTAAATAAGATACGCTGAAAATGTATTACACTTATAATTAACACTTGGCTACACAACTCCTACCTGATTCGAAAGTGAAAATAATGATTTATTTCAGTCGTCTGAATCTGATTATCAGTGTTGATTATGTTCGTGAATGTATACAGTTTTCTTTCACCAACCTTATCTGGATTCGGTAGCATTGATTTTTTTCCTAGAAATAATTGAAACTTCTTCATGGTTTCAGTACCAAATTTCGTCGAATTGTCCTCCCGAAAAGTTAATATGCATAAAACCCTAATGCCTTTACTGATATGCTTTTGTTGAGTCAGTTCCTCTTGACCTGAGAAATCGAAGTAGGAGTTCATATTTTTTGAAGGTAAATAATGACGCAAATGCAATTTTTCAAAGCTGCAATTCTAATCAAGCGACAGCTCACGAGTGAATTTTTATACCGACGTTCTCATTGGCTAAACTCTGGCAGGATATTTCGTTCACCAATAGAATCATTAGTACCCAAAATGTTTGTAGGCAGGCCTCCATATTGAAAGATAACGCCTTACATGCAAGTTTGATACTTCGATTTAAAGTAATTGAAATTTGAATGCGTTCGGAAGTTCTGACAAACCAAATATTGAATTCTATTTCAATGAGTTTTGTTCGTTTTATTCCACCTTCTATTTTTTACGATTTTATCTTTACTATTGCTACTGTTGATTGGATATTTTACCTCTAGTTACTTTTATAATGGAACATTTTGCATTTTTTGTGGTTTTGATAGTGCCGAATCTAATATCCATCTCCATAAGATATAAGGTAGCTATTGCAGGTACATTGTTCAATGTCAGAAAGTATATGATAGTTTCAACACATATTTCGAAAATAGAACATATTATTTAAACTCCCAGAATAAAAATTGATGTCAACCGATAATAGAACGCGAGATTTTTCAGACGATGAAGAAAACAAACTTCACCCTGAATGACCTTTCTCTTACTTGGTTAGTTATATTTGTGTGGTCTGATAATTGTTTTCCACAATCTCCCAGTTCAAAATTCATTAGTAACAATGTGGTTGTTACGTGCCTAGTAAAAAGGATCCAAAAACAATAATTTGAAATTATAGTATAAAAATTCTTTCAGGGAACTGTTCTCGAATGCCTATAACCTACAAAACTGCCGTCGGACGTGCAGGAACTTTGACATTACGTTGCCAGATTCATAAAGTGCTCCTCTTTTGACAATCTCTCGAAAGAATTTTTTCTCTTGATATTGTTGAAAGTCAAGAATGCGAGATATCGAGAATTTAGACTTATGATTTTCAGGTATAAGTCAACACACTAGGGTTTTTATGCATCTTGTCACAATTTCATATTATTTCATCCAGTTGAACGAATATTGCAAATGAAAATGTCCTAGCTTGGTAATTGACAATATTTTCCGTTTTAGCTGAATTTGATCAACATTAGAATGAGAGGTTTTTAAACTACATGAACTAATCGAATTCTGTTATTTTCATCTGTTTTTTTCGCACTGGAAGCCAATCTTACAACCCACAAACAAATGAAAATGTCACTGTGTATTTTCACCAATCTTGTTACTGAAATTATTGAACTTCTTGTTTCGTAAAAAAAAAAATTATCTCTGTTCTTTTCTATATAGAGAGAGATAATATTATTACTATTTTGCTCTGCCACGACATTTATCCACCAATTCTTCCATAGAGTGCAGTAAACTGAAACGAAAAACACGCTGTTTGTACGATCTGTATGGGGCACAGCATCCAGAACATTCCGTACAACCCTGTATACAAGAAACATTTTTTTCCTGATGCAGGGGCAATGACAAGCACATACAATTTATTTAGAGAGTGAAATACAATCGGGGGGAGAGATAAAAATCAACCACTTTACAGATAAATAACGCTCGCGTCACAAAAAACACAATCCAATTTTTTATAACTCTCCATCAACAAAGCTCGACGCGATGGGAACAAAATACCGAACTATTTATTCAAGCCCAAAAAAATTGTTTTTTTTTGGTTTCATAAAGGGTTCACCTACTGTCTTCCTGTTAATGTATGCATGTTCTTGCATATAATTAAAAAGAGAGCCATTATAGTTGTCCTTATTATATTATGGCGCATTCACTATACCGTGAGAAGACACCCAACGGGTCGGTAACTAAATCTCCAAACCGGAAATTTGTATAACAGAGGGTTGGACTTCTTGCTGGATTTTTTGCTGGTTCATGATGTATGATGCGATTTTCGTAGACCATCGTTTGGAAGATGTGGCAGCTCCGAAAATCTCAACTATATTGCATTGGAAAGAGTATCCACAATCATTATTTTATACGAACGCTTTTTATCGTTTTGGTAATTATCCGTTAAGCGGGCTCTATCGTGAAATTAAAAAATGTTTGGTGGAACTCACATATTTCGGCCTCCTGAACAAAAAATTCTATTAAAGTTTTTGGGGCTCGCAACTAGTTTCGGACATACGGCCCCCCAAAGACAGGAAATCGGGGTTTTATGCCTATGTTTGTTTCTCAGCCAATTCCGCTCGAAATTCCTTCTTTCTATCAGCACAATATACTCATTATATATATCCCTCTTCATCACTTTCCAACAGAATTATAAGCATTTTTCCATTTTTCACGCGATCGCGCGTTCTACTGTTTTGCTAACCTCAAATTTCTATGACGATTCACCTTTTAGGGTTTTGTAGTGAAAAATGGAAAAATGCTGTAAAAATAAAAAAAAAAATAAAAATAATTCTGTTGGAAAGTGGTTGGAAAGTGATGGAGAAGGATATATAGAATGTGTATATTGTGCTGATAGAAAGAAGGAATTTCGAACGGAATTGGCTGAATGAACAAACATAAATGTCAACCCTGAAAACCCCGATTTCCTGTCTTCGGAGGGCCATATCTCCGAAACTAGTTGCGAGCCCCAAAAACTTTTTTAGAATTTTTTGTTCAGGAGGTCGAAATACGTAAGTTCCACCAAAAATTTTTTAATTTCACGATGGAGCCCGCTTAACGGATAATTACCATCGTTTTCTTCAATATTATTTGAACTTTGTTCCGTAGTTTTCTGGGTTTGTAACCTACCACAATCTGAAAAAATAAGAATTAATATTGGAAGTTGCTGCGTCTATTAAGAAACAGTTCTTTCTGGATAGAACAAATCCAATTAGTCAGCAACTTCTGGTATAACTCAAATTTTGCCTATCTTGAAGGACAGAATGATATGTCATATTTGAAATAATTTGACAGATGTCAATTACGAAAATTGTCCACACGAGATATTTGCCTCGATATTTGCTTTTGAAAAGGAATTTGCCTAGAAGTTTTGAGAACGGCAGCGTTAACGATAAGTATTTCTATTTATATATTAGTTCTTTTTTTTTTTTATAGTCAAAATTTGAGATATACGAAAAGTTGCTGACTAATTGGAATTGTTCTATCCAGAAAGAACTGTTCTTCAATAGACGCAGCAACTTTTCGGGGTAGATTGAGAATCTGCCCTTCTACACGAATATAGACTCCAATATTAATTCTTATTTTTTCAGATTGTGGTAGGTTACAAACTCAGAAAACTACGGAACAAATATCGATCCACCACAAAATAATGACGTTCAAACTTGTTTTTCAGAATTTCACAATCAGTAGCATACCAAAAAATATAAGCGATGATTGAAGGAACAGTATTGGATTTATTCTTCCTATTGAACTTTCATGAAGCATTTTCATTATGATGTTTATTGAGTATAAAAATTTGACGGCTTATCAAAGGAATAAAAAGATATTTAGCATTATTGATGATTCTTGAAGATTGAGCTTCATGACAGATTTTTTATATGCAGATTAACACGAAAGGAAAGCCCTGCAATGTTCAAAGAACATCGCCTGAATCAGTTTCAACCTTTGGAGTTTGTGAGACTCAGGAAAAACCTCTTTTGGCGAGGAATTCCAAAGCTCAGCTGTTCTATTGAAAAAAGATCCTTGAGCAAGAGAGTTTCGACAGGTCTCTGAATTCACAACAAAAGGGTGGGAATTCTGAACTCATCGAGTCATCCGTGTAGATATTGCCAAGGGTAGAACTATATCATGGAGTGAGGATGATATAAACTCCCATCCATTTCAACAATTTTTTACCATTGATGTATAAGTCCATGTAGCCTTAAGCTAACATTTGACAAATTTGTTTTTTTCCCATTTCAATTTTCATCTCCATAATTTTCATGTAAATTCAGCTGATGATGAACCTATATAGGTCCGAAACATGTACTGAACTACTATCTTAACACGTTATACACACGGTATATTAAATTGTGGAGACGACTTTGAGCTTTTCTTCATCGTAAATCTGCTACACTCCACTTCGAGACATGATGGACTTCTACCACAGGTCAAGGGTAGAACGATTGATATGAAATCAGAAGAGCACCGACCGTGAAAATATATTTAGCAGAGAGACAAGTCTCCGACCCTTTTACGATGCTCCAATAAAGTGAGCGAGTCTGTGAGCGAAGAATCACCAACAAGACAGACTGCCTTTCTCTGAATAGAATCGAGAAGCCTCAAAGAATGTTTTGGTGCCGAACTCCCCAAAACAGGTTGTATCTGAGCCTTGTAGATCATTAGAAGTTGACGAGAAGTAAAGAATATCTTCGCACGAAATAGAAATCCAAGTTTCTGGGAAGCACCTTTAGCGATAGATCTCACATCGTTTTCCCATGAGAGATCATTACTGATCGTAATTCCTAGCATCGAGATACTTGACTTTGTTGGAATAGTTTTTCCTGACATCTGAATACAAGATGATGATAGATAGGCTTTCCTTGAGAAGGGACATGTCTGGGTTCTCCTAGCATCAAATTCCACTGAGTTCATGCTACCCCAATCTATTATTTTTACCAACTTATCGTTAATTTTATTGACGTGACTTTTTCATTGAATTTTTGTTTTTCGAGCTGGTATGGAAACTCTGGAAGAGAAACTAGTATGAAGAGTACTGTCGTCCGCAAAACTATGTATTGAAGATGTTTCTCGAGCAAATCATTGATATGAAGCAGAAACAAAGTGGGCGCCAGAACTGGATCTGAATCTTGGAAACAGCTACAACGATATTCAAGAAATATAAATTTACTATGCAGGGGGTTTCGGGGGCGATAAATTGATCATATTTGCAATACGTCGCACTCGTGATTCTTTATCTGAAAAACCAGTTAATTTTTATATTATTATGTCAGTAAGATATAAATTTCATCAGTATGTAATTTTTATCTAAATATAATTTTCAGAAAACACGATAGCAAAGCTCGGTCATCCAGCTACTATTATAAGATAACGTATCAGTCTTAGTAATATTGATAAAGAGTTTGAGGTGATATGACCAACTCATATCTATTCCATTGATACACTTTTATTGAAAAAAAGTTAATGAATTCACTTAGTCTAATATCTGCTAACGATAAATATTTTTCATTGAGAAAGAAAAACTTGGATGATCAAATCTAAAAATATCTCTTGTATTGTTTAGTAACTCATGAATGAACTATATATATAATCTTTCCGAAAGTAAATTTCAAGTGTGCTCTCCCCTCTTGATATATACCTGTGAGAAAACCATTTTTTTATGAAACATATTTTGTTCTTTACGTTCAACCTGTCTTCATACAATTCAAAAACTCCGTGTCTTCCATTTCCATAACAACGGCCCCGTATATTCCGTATCAATACCACTCTCGAAGTCAATAAACCGAATAATACCCACCCAATAACAAATTGGATAAGGATCAACAAAGCAGGTAATACACTTGAAAGTGTGATTTACAAAAGATTGGTGTTAAAATCGCAGAAAGTTGCCCTCGCACCACAATAACTTGTAGGTTCTGAGCACATAATGGGCACCATTAATCTTTACAAAAAATACAGGTAGTTTAAAGGCCATTCATCTGCCTGTCGATACAAACAGAATTGATCTATCGGAAACACCCATTATAATGGGTGAACCTGCCGCCCTGAAGTTGTTGCTTTGGAATTTGATGAATATTTTGAAAGGAACTTATAAACACCGGTGCGTAATTTTTGTCGGCTTTTCTTTGGTCGTTCGGAAGTGCATGATTCAATATAATTTAATTAGTCGTTAGTGAGATTCTAATACGGATATCCTTAAACAACAAGAGGAAACATTTCTCCAAGTTTTTGTCGGATATGACATTCAAGTATTCCGTTTTATCCCCGGGAACGGAATACTATGTAATGAAACATCAAGAAAGACTCTTTTTTGACATTCCGGACAATATTTACTTGAAAAAAAGTCAAGGTTTCCTTACTGCAAGGAAATGATATTTTCTTACAATTGTTAGTGTTCTACATGTATTACTGAAAACACATTATATATTTGCGATAGTCCATAAAAAGTACTTCTCTCTTGATACTGCCTCAACCAGCTTGGTAACCCAAGTTACGAATTTCAAAGCACCATATGGATTTGTGAATAAAATTATTCCCGATTTTTCCAAAATTAATTAATATCCGTTGAATTTCGGACGATTTGGGGAAAATAGAAAAAACACATTCCTGGACTCTGTGTTGCTAAATCTCTACTTAGCCATCTTCACAGTGGTCCAGGAATGTAGGGCATTTTCTACCTCTTAAATAATTTACTATCTCTTACTTTCAAGGTGTAATAATGAAAAAAATCCCAAAATACTACACGAAAAAAACGTTTTACTTCGAGGGAGATAAGGTGTGATGTTCGATACAGGTTGTGTATTTTGTGTTTGGATTTTCAATTTCTGTCAAAGTTTTTCTGTGAATTTTCCTGGATATCCATTTGTTTCTCGATACTGATTTTGTGAAGTATACAGTGTATCCAAGATAAGGATCCTAAGCATAGGAATCTCAGTACCTGTTGGAGATACAGCATAGGTTTAATTAGGAAAAAGTTGTGTTCTTTGAAGCTTATTTACATGCCGTTTAGAAACTTGAAGAATTTTCATGGCCTGCTGAGATATTTGGGAAAAACGAGAATTTGAAAATATCGATTTTAGTTTTTTCTGACTTTATTTGGAAAGATATCAAAAAACGAATAACACTTTTTGATTGGCACTTTCAATGTACTACACGATGGTATTTTTAGATTTTATATCCGAAGTTTCGTTTTCGAAAAACCATCATCAACTTTATTTTTTTATATGGCCCGAAAAAAAAGTACACACTGTATCTGATTCCATTTTTTATTACAAATTCAACGATGTATCACATGCCATTGTTTTCTTTTTAGTTTAAGGGAAAATTGCATTTTTTCTATTTAAAAAAAAATTTAAATAGGCGTTGCTAACAAATACCTGTCACCGAGCCTGTCAAATATTATTTAATTTCACGATAAAATAGTAATTGTCGTTGTTGTTAGCCTGTTTGTCGAGTTGTTGTTTTTAGAGTTATTGTTACTGTTGTCGTTATTATTGTTGAATAGATAATATTGTGTTATTATCGTCGAATATGCCGGGTGAGCATTATAGCCACGAATAAAAATTTGACATGCTAACGTGCCACAAAAATACTGTAAATACAGCAGCAATGTATCTTAATACATATCCAGAGAGAAAGCAGCCATGTAAGTCCATTTTCTTAGAGCTGGCTCGAAATTTAAAAGAATATGGTTCATTTAAGAAGCCAAAAAAGGGAACCTTCAGAAGAAGCCCAAAATAATGTTTTACAAGCAGTTGTTGAGAACCCTGAAATATCAACTAGGCAAATCGAAAATAATGTAGGAGTAGCCAAATCCACAGCTCAATTTATTTTGCGTAAAAATAGATATCACCCCTATAAATTTAGGATTTGCCAAGGACTTAAACCAGGGGATTTCGAATGGCGCCGAAATTTTTGCGAATGGTATACACGCGCGTGTGAAGAAGATTCAAATTTCCCTTCAAAAATAATATGGTCCGACGAAAGTATGGTCACTAATAATGGTATCTTCAACCTCCGCAATACGCATTACTGGGCTCAGCAAAATCCGCGTGTTGAGAAAATATCAAGACATCAAGAACGTTTTGGGTTTAATATGTGGTGTGCAATTTTAGGAACTAAAATACTAGGTCCGTTTTTTTACTATAATTCTTTGACCGCCGAACGATACCATCATTTATTGCAAAACTATTTAGAAGACTGTTTAGATAATTTACCTCTGGCACAGGTCAATAACTGTTGGTTTCAACAAGACGGTGCTCCTGCACATAATTCTAGACAAGTTCCAGAGTATCTAGGATTGGAACCTCTAGTGAAGTGTCTTGGCCAGCGCGATCCCCTGACTTAACTCCTCTGGACTTCTTCATATGGGGTTTTGTTAAAAACCGGGTTTACCAACATTCTTTTGAAACTGAACAGCAGTTACGAGAACAGTATTACACCAGAGATGTTACGTGATGTTTTAAGTTCTACAGTTAGAAGATCATACTTATGTTTGGAAAATAACGGAAACCTATCTGAACACATCCTTTGAATTGAATAAGAAATTCGTTAATTTCTTTGTTGTTTCCATTACTTTAAAAAAATCATTAACCTACTTAAAAATACATTTTAAAAATAGAAAAAATGCAATTTTCCCTCAAACTAAACAGAAAACAATGGCATGTGATACATCGTTGAATTTGTAATAAAAAATGGAATCAGATTCAGGGTGTACTTTTTTTTCCGGCCTTATAAAAAAATAAAGTTGATGATGGTTTTTTGAAAACGAAACGTCGGATATAAAACCTAAAAATACCATCATGTAGTACCTTGAAAGTGCCAATGAAAAAGTGTTATTCGTTTTTTGATATCTTTTCAAATAAAGTCAGAAAAAAATAAAATCGATATTTTAAAATTCTCGTTTTTCCCAAATATATCAGCAGGCCATGAAAATTCCTCAAGTTTCTAAACGGCATGTTAATGAGCTTTAAAGAACACAACTTTTTCCTAATTTAACCCAAGCTGTATCTCCAACAGGTACTGAGATTCCCATGCTTAGGATCCTTATCTTGGACACACTGTATACCTTTATTGATTTTTTCTTGTGCTACTATTCCTTTCTTGACACTTGTGTGGTGGTTTGAGGTGTAGTGAAGATATCTGTTGCTATGTGTTTTCTTTCGATATACACTTTTGTCTACATGATCTGTCGATTTCTGTATCATAATAAAATCTGAAAATGGAGGTTCATTTTCATTTTATGTTTCTGATGTGGACTTTTTTGTTGGTTCTTGTTTGTTTATATGTCCCAAAAATTTGTCAAGTCGATTTTGATCATGACTCCATATAGCGAAAACATCATCAACATATCTTCACCATACCTGTGGACCATTTGAATAACTTCTCATGAAAGAATCCTTTGAAATACTCTATATAAATATTACTAAGGATTGGGAAAAGTGGTGAACCCATAGCCAAACCAAATTTCTATTGATAAAAATCATTCATGAATTGAAACTACCGAATAAATGTTTATTGTTTATCCACCACAAAATAATGACGTTCAAACATCTTAATGAGTGTTTTATATTGATTTCAACTGAATGTATGTACCGACATTCTATTTTACTTGGCAGTGTTTACCAATTGTTGTATAATGCAACATTTAATCGAAAAATTTGGAGAAACGATGGCTGTTGCACTTGATATTTCAAAAGCATTGATCGAGTCTGGCATCGGGGTCTCCTTTCTAAACTGTCGTTTTATGGTTTACCTTCTCAATTGTGTGCTTTGTTGAAGAGTTTCTTGTCTGATAGGTCTCATGTGATTGTTGATGGACAATCATCGGATATTTTACCAATAAATGTAAGTGTTCCACAGGGTTCAGTTCCGGCGCCCACTTCACATCAACGATTTGCTCGAGAAAACATCTTGTTCAGTACATAGTTTTGCGGACGACAGTACCAGTTCGAGAAACAAAAATTGAAAGGAACATCCACCCCAATAAAATTAACGATGACTTGGTAAAAATAATAGAAACGGGTCACATGAACTTGGTGGAATTTAATGCTAGGAAAACCCAGGCTTGTCTCTTCTCAAAGAAAGCCGATCTATCATCATTTAGTATTCAGAAGTCAGGAGTAACTATTCCTACAAAGTCAAGTATCACGATGCTAGGGATTACGATCAGTGATAATCTCTCAAGGGAAAACCATGTGGGACCGATCGCTAAAGGTGCTTCTAACGATTGACAAGGCTCAGATACGACCTGTCTTGGAATATAGTTCTCAAGTGTGAAGTTCGGCACCAAAACATTCATTGTGGCTTCTCGATTCTATTCAGAGAAAAACAATCCGTCTTGCTGGTGATCCTTCGCTCATAGACTCGCTCGCTTAATTGGAACATCGGTGAAGGGTGGAGACGTGTCTCTCTTCTGTAGTTATTTATCTTCACGGTCGGTGCTCTTCTGAATTGTTATCAATCTTTCCACCTTTGGCAATGTTTAGACGAATGACTCGACGGGTACAGAATTCTCACCCCTTTGTTGTGAATTTGGAGACCTGTCGAACCTCTCTTGCTCAGGGATCTTTTTTCAATAGAACAACTGAGCTTTGGAACTGACTGCCGAAAGAGGTTTTTCCTGAGGCATACTTCAAAAATTCAAAGTGAGTGTTAATTTGAATCCTCTGTCTCTTGATTCACGCGGTGTTCTTCGAACATTACAGGGCTTCCCTTTCGTGTCAATCTGCATATGAAAAAAATGGACAATTAATGGTCCTTTTGTGTTACAATTGGAAGTAGTATTTGATAATGAAATTAAAACCGCCGTTTCGTTATTACAAACTTCCCGAGCTACCTCTGAGACTCTCTTCCGTCGTCGCGCCTCCGTGAAAGATCGCAGCATCCCTCAGGGGCGCGTTCGCCTAATCTGCATATCCACATGCGCGTCCCGTCGTGCAAGACATTACCGTATTCGTCGTTAATTTATGCGCGCTCACACGGCTGCCCGCATTAAAGCCTTTTCTTTTCCTTGACTCGTTCATCAGGAATTGTCCTTGGCCGGATGTGCGAACAGTAACTCATTTATAGTGCGACACTTTTGTTATTGGCATAAAGGATCGGCGGTTGATATGGGTCCGGGAGGTAGGATGCTAGGGCCAGCGCGGCTGCTGTGACGCTGATGAGATCTGGCTGGTTTCGCTGTGTTGATGGTCATGTTTTTTTTTATATAACACAACCCAACAGCCATTTTTTCAGTTGTTTTCAGGTAGTTTTTGTGCGCAGGATCCAAAATAACTGTAACATTTGGTACATTAGATATAGCTCTTGAGATTTTTTTTTAATACAGATTCACACGAAAGGGGAGCCCTGTGATATTCAGAGAACACCGCGTGAACCAAGGGACAAAAGAAACGAATTAACATTCAGTTTGAACTTTTGAAGTTTGTAGGCCTCAGGAAAAACCTCTTTCAATTTCAATTTCAATTTTTCAATTTCAATTTATTCTTCTTCTCAATAGTCAGGTAACAAATTTGAACAAATTATCCATACCACTTTCAGTACCAGCTCATCCACCTAAGCAATCACATGCTTGTGTTGTGGTATTAAGCTGGCTCTGAAGTGGTTACATAAATATCTAGAAATTACAGATTTTTGTGTACAAGCCATAATGGAGAACCAGGGAGGAAAAGAACCAAGGAAATCAATTATATGAAACTCAATTTGTACATACACATATATACATACATAAGTATACGCATATATACACGCACATACATATTGTCGCGTGTAAGTTGAAAGGGAAAAACTCTCAACTTCGGCGTCTCCACCAACTATCACGAAAATGGAAAGGAAGTGTAGTGTTTGTTCGAAAATAGTTGAGTGAATTAAGTGCGATTATACTAGTTCATTAGTTTACTGGAAAAATTAGTCAAAAACATGATGAAAATCATTCAAATGGACGTGACTTTTAAAGGGGGTTTTTGAAGAAAACCGCCCTTCCAAGTGAGGATAATCAAACAAAGAGAAACATGAAACTTTTAGCTTCGCTGCGAGAGGTGATTTTAATTGTGTATTTGAAGTGTACCCTGGTGGAGTGAAAAAATGAGAGATAATGAAATTTTACTTAGTTTATTGACAACAGAAGAAATAGACAAAAAAACATGATCACAGTGAATGAATACAAAAATTACTCGAAATAATTACCCATTAATAAAATGAATCAGGTTGAAATAATGCAGTTGGGATTAAATAGAAATGTAAGCTTTCTCCATTCTTGCAAAAATGACGCCGACTACTTTAAAAATTAGTTTGGTTCGTCAAACTGATCACTGAAGATTCAAAAACAAAAAGCCTGATCCGGAAGGCAGTCTTCCAATTTATATGAAAAATAATCCTGTCGTCATGAACTATCCCGCTGACAATTGCTAGATTCGCAATTCTCAGCGTTCATTTATGATTATCGACGACCAGTGATGTAACTTGAAACCTGTTGTCTGAAACGACGTTGAACTTGGAAATTCGCCGGATATAAATACTACTATTACAGCTGAATAATATAACATGAATTAACTATCGACGGCACGAAACTTGCTTTTTAAAAAATATTTATTGATACAAAAATCGGAAAAAGATATAAAGTACAAAAATATAGGTGTAATTACTTCTGAGATTGAATACTGACTGAAGTCGCCAAGTGAAGTCTGGAAGATCTCTGCTCCCATGAGAACTGTCTACTCAGCATCCCGAATGGGGTGGTGGTAAGCTAAATCAGCGGGATTTCTTCTAGGTGGTGACATAATTCCTCCCCCTGAAGATTCAACTAACGAGCGCAGTGGGGTAGTTGAACAGTGGATAGGTTCATTCCATCTGGCTGGTTCATTTCATGAAGTTGATCTGCTTCCTGATTCTTCCTCCTGCCGAAAGGACATCTTGTTGGTCTTTTTCTGTACACGAAGTAGATTGCCATCGAAATTATTGCAATGTATATTGCCAGAGTCCATATACTGGGCGATTGATAAAGTCCGCCTTCGTCGAATAATATTTCAGGGTTGTTTTCAATCAGCTGATTTTTCAGGTTCTGAAGTTCTTTCAGGTCGACGTCATCCAACTGAAAACTCATATTCAAACTTCTCGGAGGACTCCGATCTTGACTGAGTTCGGGAATCAATATTATTTGGTTGTTATCGATTACCGTTTCCTCATTGATGATATTGATTTGATTCGACTTGATATTGCAGCCCACTGGGACTTCGACTAGATAGGATCCAATTATTCTCTGGACGTCTTCTTGCTCGTGACATTGTAGATGGATAGTCGTTTTATTTGGGAATATTGCTATCCATTGTGAAGAATCTTCCAATTGATGGGTAATTGGTTTGGTGATCTTGACATCGATTTGCCTACAGGTAGAGGAGTCTTCCATTTTCAGTAGTTGTAGCTCGCACATATTTTCAGGAATTTCTCTGATGGGCATTTTCTTGCAGACATAGAATTGTGGCTTGACTTTGACACAATCGTCGCTTTGAAATGTGAAATACACTGAATTTTTCAGTAAGTATGAATTTTTCAATACGAGTGCCTTGAACTGACTTCGACTATACGTTGGAATTGAATATAAACGATAATAATCGAAAATGTGAGGATATGTGATAGGAACATGAAGAAGATATGTTATTCTATTATTGAGAATGAAACATTCTATGTTTATTATTTTCTCATAGTCCAGGATATTTTCCAAAGTGATTTCAAGAGGAAATTGATTATTATCGATTATTTTGTACAGTTTTACCAACTCTGCAAATAAATCAGTAGTTCCTATTATGCTAGGATGCATTATGTTGAGTTTTGCAAAAGTAAAAGAGTTTTCGATGTCTTGTAAAGTAGAATGGACTATATCGTACATATTGATGATTTGATTGAGAATGTCATGAACATATGTTCTGTTTTCTTCATAACCATCGAATTGAAATATGGTAGCAAGATGAAATATTTTTTCCTGAAGGAATTTTTCATTATGAATAATTTGTTGAATGGTTTGATTGAATTTATCGATCATATTTATTGAAACTGAGTTTTGTTTCACAACGCTAGAAGCTAGTTCTTTTTGATTGTTTTGAAGTTCTCTGATAAGTGTTTCATACCGTTCCCCATCTGCTGCATCTAGGTTACCTGTGATTGATTTGAATATTGAGCCAATGCCGTTGATCAGTCCTCTTTTGGTTCGATTAGGGCGCGTTATCAGTTCATTCAACTTGGCTTCGGTTTTTTCTTTCGTAATAGTCAAAATTTTGATATAATTTTCTATTTCGACTGAAGAAGTATAATTATTATTTATACTGAGTGCTTCCAAAGTTTGTCCGTATTGGTAATTCAGTTTGTCAATTTCACTCATTAATGGGTTCAAGTCGTAGTAATGTATTAATGTGTGAGAATACTCTTGGATTTTGGCGGTTCCTAATTTCAAGGGTATCATACCAGGGTTGTTCTCTAAGTTTGTCAGTGTTATTTTGTCTTGGAGTCCGAATACAAAAGGTATTCTGAAAAGAAATGAATTATTTATTGAAATTGTAAGTTTTCTTCAGAGGTCTTTTTAAGTTGTCCATATGTACTTTGTCATGATTTTCTGTAGAAACAGTTTTCATGGTTTCATCAACTTTCGTGATAGTAGTAGGTTTTTCAAACTTGTTTGCATGTTTTTGTCGTATGTGTTTTTTCACGTAAGTTTCTGACTGTGGTTTGAAAATTTCGGGGTTATCGCGTGTTTCATTACATTTTTCGATTACCTTTTCTTTTTGTTTGATTAACCGTTTGTTAAGTTCCGCATAAAGTAGTTTTGTTCTCTCTTTGTGGTCATTCGTGTAATCGTTCAGGAGAATATTGTCTATATCGATATTGAATGGATTCTCGTTCGTTATATGTCCGTTGATTATATCGATTGGTTTCAATTTTGTGGTCGAATGTACGGAATGGTTGTATGCAAGTATGGCATAAACCATTTTCATTTGAGGTGGTGTCTTCAGGAATCCTCGGGTATTTAGGAGCCTGATGTGTTCAATGAGGGTAGAGTGTAGTCTTTCAATTTGTCCGTTCGATTGAGGGTGATTGGGTGAGCAAAAGTGTACATTAATTTTATGCAGTTTGAGGAGTTCCTCAATAACTGTGTTTTTGAATTCAGAACCATTATCGGCTATGATTTGAATGGGTACACCGTGGTGAGAGAAAAATATTAAAAGTTTGTCTGCTATATCGGTTGCCGATAGAAAAGGCAAGTGATAAGCTTGCGCATATTTTGAAAAACTATCTATCACGGTTAAAAATTTGGTTTTCTCTAGAGTATAAACATCGATATGAATAATTTCGAAAGGTTTGGTGGCTGTTGGGGTTATATTCATTTTTGTTTTAATCGGATGTCTTTCATATTTACTTTGTTGGCATATTTCGCATTGATTGATGAAGGTTTGTATAGAATCTTTCATATTTGGCCAATAATATCGCGCCTTGAGCCTTTGTTCGGTTTCTTCGATTCCTCGATGATTACTTTTACCTTCGTGATATGCTTGTATAAGATCTGGAATTTCATTTTTCGTTGTAACATCAATCAGTTTTAATTTACAAGACTTGAATTTTAAAGAGGGCCATTTGAAGTTTTTACGAATTACTTCGCAGAATCTTTCATACATATCTGGTACTTCGAAATAAAGATAGTAAGGAACATTTGGAACAACATATTCTGTGACAAAATCGACTACATCTTTTTCAAAATTATTTGAGGAAAGCTGAACAATTATTCTTTGTTTCTTTTCGAATAAAATTTTTATTAGAGGTTTTGAAGGTGAATGAAGAACGTGTTGAAATATGATTTGGTTTTGACCGTGGTTTACAGGAGATTCAGAAATTGGTATTTCAACGATAGGGTTTTCTTCCGCGTTGGTATGGACGGTTACGTCATCATCGAGTATTTCTATTGGATCATGTTCATGAATTTCTTGGTTTTCGTGAGTGTCAGTATCAAGATTAACTAATGTGGAAATATTGTCTTCCTGTGCGTTTTTATTTTTGTCGTTGACATTAGAGCTTGTGCTTGGTTGAATGTCAATTGGACTTATTGTTTCAGTTGGGTCGATTTCGCGTGCGATTTCGCCTATTGGTAAAATGTCAATAGATGGTTCATAGTTGGGAGTTTCAAGACAAGGATTTATCGGATTTTGATTGCCAAATGTGACAGATGGAGCCAGACGATCAGACTCTTCGAGAATTTCGTCTAGTTCTTCCCAAAATTTTGTTTCTTTTGTGTGAACTTCGATGCGTGAAAGGGCATCGGCATTTGTGTTAGCTGATCCTTTTTTGTAAATTATATTGTATTGATATTCCTCGAATTTTATTCTCCATCGGAGTAATTTCGAGCTTGGGTCCTTCAATGAAAATATCCATTGGAGGGGCCTATGGTCGGTGATTATGTTAAATCTTCTGCCAAAAATGTAAGGGCGGAAGTACTTGGTGGCCCAAACAATCGCCAATAATTCTTTTTCTATCGTGCTGTAATTTGCTTCGGAGTCATTAAGAGTCCTTGAAGCATATGCCACTGGGAGGTCTTTGCCAATAGGTCCTTGGCTCAAGACAGCACCCAATGCAACGTTCGACGCATCCGTAGTTAAGTTAAAAGGTTTAGAAAAGTCTGGGTATTGGAGAATTGGTTCATTAATCAACAAATTTTTACAGGTTTCAAAACACGATAAGAATTCTTGATCGTGGGTGATTTGTGCACCTTTTTTCAAACATTTCGTTAATGGTTTTGTGATTTTGGCAAAATTATTTATGAACCTACGATAGTATCCAAGGAGTCCTAAAAAACCTTTTATTTGTTTTGTTGTTTTTGGTACAGGAAAGTTTTTAATTGCCTTTATTTTGTCAGGATTGGGTTTGACACCATTTGGAGTGACAATATGACCAAGGTAAGCCACTTCTTTCCGTAAAAACTCGGATTTATCAAGTTGAACTTTAAAGTTTGCCTCTCTGAGCCTTTGAAATACGGCTCTCAATCTTTCCATGTGTTCCTGAAGGGATGTGGAAAAGATAATTATATCGTCTAAGTATACCAAGCATTTTTCGTTTTGAATTCCTCTCAAAATATTTTCAATTACTCTTTCAAAGGTAGCAGGGGCGTTCTTCAACCCGAAGGGCATACGAAGGTACTCATAGTGCCCTTGTTCAGTATTGAAGGCAGTTTTTTCAATATCCGCTTCGCACATTTCAATTTGATGAAAGCCACTGGCAAGGTCCAATGTCGAGAAATATTGGCACCTACCTAATTTATCTAAAAGATCTGTGATATTTGGCAAGGGGTATTTGTCATCGATGGTTTTTTCATTAAGTTTCCGATAATCTACGACAACCCGCCATTTTTGCTTACCGGAGGCATCTAATTTCTTAGGTACGACCCAAATTGGGGACGACCAAGGTGAACTACTAGGTCTGATGATTTTTTGGTCTAACATTTTTTGAATTTGTGTTTCAACTTCTTTTTTGTGGATAAAGGGATACCTATATGTTTTAGTATAGACTGGTATTTCGTCAGTAGTCTTTATACGGTGTTTAGTTTTATTTGTGAAAGTGAGAGGTTCGTCTTCGTGATAAAAAATGTCGGAAAATTCAAGGCATAATTTTTCAATCATTGATTTTTCTTCCCCATTTAAATGGTCAGTTCTTATATTAGATAAGTCCACTTTACGTTTGTCTGTCTCATCAAAATTGTTAAAACTGAATTCTTGTATGCATGTTCTATCAAATTTTTCAACTACAATGGGTTCCGAGAAATCTAGTGTTATCTTCTTTGTGCTGTTATTTAATACGGTCGTTAACGCTTCTCCGTTTCTCGCGATTGACAAACTCTCTGGAATTTCGCAGTTGTGTATCTTTTGATAAGGAATTATTATTTCACCGTCTTTTACAGATGTTTTTATTTTAATCACTTGTTCGTTTCGAGGAAGTATAGATATGAGATTCAAGTCATTTTTTATTTTATGATAGTGCAATTTAATTTGGGAATGTGGCGTGATTAATAATCCATTGCTCAAATTGACATTAGCTTGGAGTATTTTCAGATTATCAATACCTATCAATCCATGAAAAGTATTGTGGAATTTAAACAGATAAAATTTGAGATTTCCGGAAACATTGAAAATTTTAGAAATGGGTATAAAAGCGCTATGCTTATGGCATGATTTTTGGAAAACAGTTGAGACTATAAATGGATCATTCTGGATTCGATCAGGGTATAGATTATAAGCTAAATTTGGATCGATAAATGATTTAGTTGAACCAGTATCAACCAAAAATTTCAAATTGTGTTCTGGCAGAATGATGTATGGCAATTCGCTCGAATTGGAGGAATTTAGTGATATTATTATTGGTTCTATCTTTGACCGGTGTTTTGGCTTGTTGACTGAAAATTTTGATTTTGCATATTTTCATCATTTGCATAATTATTTTGACTTTCGATTTCACTATCCTGCAAGTAGTAATCTATTTCATTAGTCTCTGCATTATATAGTTCTTCTGAAATAAAATTCTTTTCCGGTGGCTTGTAAGAATGAGAGGGACCCGGTTGGTTTCTATTAAATGTTTGCCTCGTCGAAACACTCATAGGTGTTTGATTAGGGAGACTTCGATTGGGATTTGGCTTAAAAACGTTTTGATTTTGTACAGGTTGTTTAAAAACTTGTGAATTTGTAAAGAACTTCCGTGGTGGCATATTGTTTCTTGGCTGAACATTTATAGGTTGAGAGGGGAAATTGTTTTGTGATTGAAATTGATTATTATGAGGTTTATATTGATTATTTGATGATTGATTATAGAACTGATCATTTCTCGTATGTGCATTGAAAGAAGTTCTGGGTGTATGAGAATGATTTTGATGAGGAGTTGACCTGATTTGGCCATTATTTTGACGAATCGAAACTCTATTCGATTGATTTTGATAATAATTGACATTTTCTTCTTGGATAATAAATTGCAGGGCCTGATTCAAATCATCAGGTCTCATACAGCGAATTGTTGTACCCAGAGGTTCTCTCAAGCCTGATAAGAATGTTTTCAAAGCAAGCGAATTATATAAGTTTCGTTTCAGAATTTTTGAATTTCCATCGTTTTCATGGGAATCGATATAACAACAAATCAGATTGAGAATTTGTAATATACGATCGAAAAACTGTTGGGGTTTTTCGGACGGATATTGTTTCATCATTACCATATCTCTGTTCAAACATGCTTCATCGCGTTGATCTGCAAAATTTCTATACAGGGTGGTTTTCAAAACATCCCAAGTTGTGACATTTTGGATATTAACTACCAATTTTGCATTTCCTGACAATTTTCCAATTAAACAATTCAACAAATATGTATTTTGAAAGTTATTGGGGTTCGTTGCATCATAAAAATTCGAAATAAGACTTTCACATGTACTCAAGTATCTATTAAGTTCATTTGGGTTCCCATCGAATTGTGGAACGCAATTCAAATATTCTGGTTTGAAAGTGTTCGCCATTATTGAGGAATTTGAAGTATTCGTTTGGAGTGTTTGAGAATTTGAATTAGATCTGATTGCGAATGGATTTTGAACGATTAGATTCGTATTTGACAGTGTTCGACTAGAGTTTGTATTGCCTGAGTCAGTTAAAGACAATGTTTCAAGTTGTTCAAAAATATTTTCAAGCGACATATAGATTCAGTGTACTCACAATAAAAGCAAGCCTTTGGCCATCGTCTTCTCAACCACTATAAGGAATCTGCCTTGGTTCAGCAATTCTCGTCTTCGCCAAGTATTTCTTCCTTGCAGAAGGGGACGATGAGGTTCCACTTCTCGAAAACAGCTTCGGTACGGGGTCTTCTGCAGGTCCTCGATTGACTGGGTTTCCTGAAGTTCTAGGAGCCTCTCTGCTTCCAACGCCAACTTGTTCCGTTCTCTGAGGTTCGGTTGTCAATAAATCGTTGAAACGAAAATCACTCGTTCGATACGCGTGACTTTGACAATCCTACAGTCGACTGCGCCAATTAACTATCGACGGCACGAAACTTGCTTTTTAAAAAATATTTATTGATACAAAAATCGGAAAAAGATATAAAGTACAAAAATATAGGTGTAATTACTTCTGAGATTGAATACTGACTGAAGTCGCCAAGTGAAGTCTGGAAGATCTCTGCTCCCATGAGAACTGTCTACTCAGCATCCCGAATGGGGTGGTGGTAAGCTAAGTCAGCGGGATTTCTTCTAGGTGGTGACATAATTCATGCGTGAATGATTTATTTTGGAATGAAATATTGAATTGAAAAATTATGAATGATATTAATAATGACTCGATTTCCAAATTCATTTTCAGGTTGATAATTTTGAAAATGTGAAGATAAATCTTTATATGAGACCTTTTATTTTCAATATATGACAATATCCATATGTACCTACTATTATCATGTGAGATACTAGGACAATAGTAAAATTTGTAATAATGCTCAGTGAATAACTATAATGAGCTTATATCGGCTTATCATTTTTACATTAGAAAATACTCAGTAGAGTTTTGTTTTCCAATATAAATTTTCTTGTGGACTGTTTATATTTCAACATTTTATGTGAGGTTTTTATTTCAGTGGGCAGAAGATTGAAGAGTTTAGGTCCAAAAAATATAAACCTTTGTGTGTGTGTGTTTTTCTAAAAATTGGTAATGTTACAGAATTGCTAGGAATTCGTAAATCTGGTTTCTCTAATTTTAGGGATGAAATATTTATCCTTATTTTGAAACATGTATATCAAGCACTGGAATATATATAAACCTCTCACATCTAATATTTCTGCTTCTTTGTATAATTTGAAGGTAGAATAGCGTTTTTCTTTCTTATATATTATTTTCAACAACGTGTTCTGCAAGGACTGGACTTTTGACATTGAGTTATCAAATAAACCACTCCAAACTGCTATACAGTATCTTATGACCGATTCTGCTAGTGAATTGTATAATAATAGTAATGTTTTTTCATCTAATATGTCTCTGAGAGTATAGAATTTGTATATCAGCTGCCTCATTCTTTTACTGATATAAGCGGTGTGTTCATCCCATTTGAGTTGTTGATCAATTAAAATTCCAAGGTATTTAATGTGTGAAGTTTTTTCTATATAAGGACAATCGCAAGAGTCGTTTCCATTACAACTATGAATATTTAGGATATTGTAGATGGGCTGATCAGGTTTATACAGTGAGAAAGCTATAAACTTGTTTTTTTTTTCCACATTAAGACTCAAGAGATTGTGGTTAAGCCATAGTTGAAGTTTATGTAAATCAGTTTCTGTTGTTTCCTTCAGTTCTTGCCATGTGTTGCTTTTAAATACAATGGCGGTGTCATTGGCGTATGATATTTTGTGGCCTTAAAAATTTTTAATTGAAGTTATACTATTGATATATGCAAGGAACAATACTGGACCAAGTACTGTACCCTGAGGTACGCCCATTTGAATCTCTAGAGGTTTGCTCAAACAATCTTCAATTTTAACAACTTGAGTTCTATGTGATAAATAATCACGCATAAGATTCAAAGGTTGTCCTCGAACACCATAGTTTTCTAGCTTCTTCAGTAGCACCTCATGTGACACCGTATCAAACGCTTTGGCAAGATCTAGAAAGACAGCCAGACATCTTTCTGATCTGTCCAGAGCAAGGATCTGTTCGGCAAGGACTTCCAAAGCGCAGCTGTTCTATTGAAAAAAGGTCCTTGAAAAAGAGAGATTCGACAGGTTTACAAATTCACAACAAAGGGGTGGGAATTCTTTACTCGTACGATTAATAACAATTCGGAAGAGCATCTACCGTGAAAATATCTATAGAAGAGAGACAAGTCTCCGACCCTTCTACGATGTTCCAATGAAGTGAGCGAGTCTGTGAGCGAAGAATCACCAACAAGACGAATTGCCTTTCTCTGAATAGAAGCGAGAAGCCTCAATGAATGTTTTGGTGCCGAACTCCACACATGAGAACTGTATTCCATGACAGGTCGTATCTGAGCCTTAACTGACTGAAGGGTAGGGTGGTCCTTAAAGGAGGGTTAAATTTTTTGTTGATAATTCATCTCGGGGCACCCTTTTATTTTGTTCTACCACATAAAAAATTAGTTCAATGATTTTTTGGAATTTTTAAACTTAGTTTCAGCGGTCGCTACCAAAACATAAGCTCTCAAGAATGGAATGAAAATAATGTGAATTAATAAACTCAAGCCTGTTAACACAAACATAATATTCATTGGGAAATCACAAAGGAAAACATATTACCGAAGTGTTTTGTGAGCAGTTACAAATTCAGAATCATTTATAAAATAGTTTATAAGATGTTACTTTGTGACAGTAAAGAATCTTTGGCATGGAGTTCTTGAAGCCAAACTCGACTATCGAGATATTTTGTTTTATCCCACATGTGAATATGCTGTAATCTTCACTCCCTAGATTAGGTCGTTGTCGTAAACCCATTTTCAACTCACCCCCTTTGGCCCATTGATTATTTCTCTCATAGGTTTATCATTTCCTTTGAATAATCACAGTTGAACTGATGTCTTCTACTTATTCACCCTCTCAGAATAATCATAGCTGATTCAAATTCTCTGAGACAAAATCTAGGGTACGTTGACAAACAGGTCGGGAATGCTTCCTGGACTAATTCTGCTATCACATCCTCCAACTAATACAATAGCGGCGTATTTGCATACGCAGAAATGCAACGGTATCAATTACATGAGAACATTTACCGAAATCTGCATACGGCCAAGGACACTGATGGGAAACTGACAAGAATCTTACCTGCCTAGTCGGCCTTTGTCTTTTTTGATACTCCCCTTCTCATTGAACTGAAACAACTATTCTTTCAAGATCGATATGCAAACTTTTTTAATTATATTTGGGTGCCTATTGTTGCAACGGAAAAATAAATTAGCGCTACCAGCTGTACTCTTGTGGGATTGCCGAAGGGTGGTTTTTTGCGCAAAGTTCACGACGACCTTTCTGAGAACGAAGTGGGGTATGTGGAGTGTTCGTTGGGCACCAAGGCCAGAAAGTAGGGTCACAAAAAAATGTTATTTTACGATGAACAATTCTCCCATTTTTTTTTGGTGCTATAATTTTTGCAAGAAAAAGAGAAAAAAATGTGTGATTAATAATGCAAAATGGCAATGATCTAGAAAAAAAAATGCTCAACAAATTTCATTCACATGAGAAAATACGGCATAATTAAAATTTTTTGTATTTGTTCGCAAAATTCAATTTTTTTTTTCTGATTTCATGTAATGGCTCATTCTGAATAAATGGTGGCCGTTTCCGGATTTTTTCTTGTAACATGATGAGATATGTATGGCAAATTTGATCTCATTACTATATTCAACTATCCAAAGGCGAATTTCAGCGTATTTTGAACCAAATTCTCTGTTACATTGAATAAAAATAATATACTGTAGAACAAGTGAGAAAAACGACATATTTCTCACGAGCGTAGATGAGATAAAAGATCCAACAATATTGCTGGATTTCCAACCCCCATGGCGTTTTAAAGTTTAAAGATCTTCCCCTGCATTAACTAAAATATTCGCAGGTGATCTTCGGAAACAGTGGCCAGTATATAATTCAGGGTTCGGTAATTGCAAAAATTTCGCTATTTCTTTCGCCATGGTTCCAAATTCATTTATCCTCACAGACTGTTTCGTACATTTGCTAGTTTTGTAATTAAAAAAAAACGTGTTTCATTTGTGCATGGTCGAAATTTCACATATTTTTTGTAAATTTGATAGAATTCTCCTGTGACTGTGAAATTTCCAGGAACCTTGGTTTTAGTACCGGATAATTCTATTAAAAAAGCCGAATTAGGATCTTCCATGCCACCAATTTTTGATTTTCGAAGTTCATCACAACGGCATCATGCCCCTGTGAGGCCAATAGCTAAAGCAGCCTGAAATCAAAACCAAACATTAATTTTTCGATAACAATTAAAAAAATTTCAATTCATACCTTTATAAGCAAATAATACTTTTCATCAGGTGCATCTTTTGAAAATTAATGAATTTCTGCAAAAGTTGATGTTTTTGACTGTTTTGGAGCATATTATTCAGATTTGCGTTTCAAAAATGCACGTAGTTTTACGTATTTTGATATATAAATACAGTTTTTAATAATTGAGGTACTCCTCAGCATCGAGTACTGAGACCATAATGTTGATGATTTCAATCTTCTTGACAACTCTTTAAAATAAACTAACAAGATATTTTCGGAACAAGAATTTACCTTGGCATTTATTTTCCAGTCCATAAAGTTTCTGTAAGCGATTTCATATTTTTCTCTTGATGTGCATGGTAGCAAATTATTGCAGACATCTATCGCTTTCTGAACACTTTCTGGGGGGTGTATTTTCTAACTCTAAATCTTTGTATTCCATTATATTCAATATTTAATAAATCTGAACCGTTTATACTATAACAATCAACAATGAAACTATTTTCGTTGGGTAAGTTGACAGCAATAATTATGTAGTGCTTCTGTTTTGTTGTTATGGAAACGCCAACAATGGGCTACTTGGATATAACACGCGAATCGTCGGCGTAGCGTTGTCAACATGGAGAACGTGTCATATCAATCTGACATGTAACAATTCATGACTGACTTGGGTTATCGCGATAACAGTGAGGAATTATTTCCCACTGTAATGGCGAATATTTCTCACTGCGCGAGAAATCTTTCGTTTTGAAAGTATGAAAGCGATGAGAGAAGTGGCACATTGTATAGCATCCGTAGAAAAATTGTATTTCCAGGTAATTGATTGTCCAACAGTTTGTGGATTGGTATTGAGTCTAGTTATATCGATGAATCGACAATCAACTGTTTTATATATTTACTGTCAAGACTTGTTGTCTCGTCGATCATTGAAAATTGCTGATAACGAAGAAATTTGTGCTACACCAACAGAAATAACCGCACTAGCATGGTGGCAGTAGAAAAAGCTCAGTGTGCAACTCGAGGATAAGGCTAGTTACGTGCACTCGTGAATAGCCGCACTCAGCTAACGCCTCGTGCTCACAATTTTTCTCTCGTGCGTAAATAAGCAACCTATCCTCCTCGTTACGTAATATACTATTATCTTCAATGGACTTGGCCTTATTGGGACCTCTATGGTTCCTCCGTTCGTTCAACTAATAATAATATTATTTACACAAATCACATAATCCTTTATATAGGGTACAGTTCTTGTTGAGTTTCATATAGAAGAACACATCTTCGTGTGTCATTTCATATGTCAGAATTAGAACGTCATTACATCAGTTGATTCATCATATTTATTTAGTTTGCGGTTACCTATCGTGATAAATATTTCAATTCGTTCTCAGAAGAGGTGATAAAATGTATGAGTGTTAGTAATTTGGACTTTCATTGCCTATACAGGGTCTTTCAAAATTCAGTATCAAGACTCTTGTTCTCCATAAATATGTGTCCGCAAACTCTTCGTTACCAAATTACAGAGCGTTAAAGTTTCAAGATTTTTTTAGTTCTTCATAGCTTTTTCAGTTTTCGAGATATGAAGATCCTATTTGAAATATAGGTTATGTTCTAGGGTTTACATCGTCCAGTATGCCGATTGATTGTAATAAGTTACAGGACATTTCCCATTTTCGCCCAATTAACTTTTTTGTAGTGCGCCGCTGGAGGATTCTAAAATATGAAATGAATTCTTTGTTTCGTTTATACATTTTTTTTGTCTCTTGTAATTTTTACTCATCTGCGACCGTTATTGAGAAAAAAATTAAAGTAATTTTTTTGTTATTCCCCAGATTAATTAAAGGGTCTCCTCGGTTAAGATGGTCGAAATGCCCTTAATCACGAAATTTCGATTTGACCCTCGAATGATGTTACCCAGGTCTGAAACACATTCACCATATTTTTTTCCCTCCTTCCTCTATCTTCCCCCCTCTGAGGGTGAAAAAATGGCATTTTTCATGTTTTATTTTTTTTCTCTCACTCCAGGACTCGAAAAATATTGAAAAAATTCAAGTATATAAAAGACAGTCTGTTCTTCGAAAAAAATTTTTTGGGCCCCCAGGCCTCCATCAAGGCTTTAAAAAAAAAATTAAAATTTTTATTTGGAAAAAAATGGCAGAAAACCCAGGTGTCCCGGGTCATATTATTTCATCGTTTCAATGGGACTGATATGTACTATAACAACTAGTATCGTTCATTTCGTTATCAGTGGTGGTACTTGAGAAAAAGGCATTTTTTGTGAATTTTTTATGAAAAATTGGCTGTAACTTTTTTGTCATTATTTTATTGAAAAATTTCAAACGACAAAAAATGTTTGAAATGCAATTTCACATAGGGTGCACTCGAATTCAATTGACTTATTCTGAAATGTTGAGCTATTATACAAGTTGAAAGATTTTCACTTGGAGATTTTTCGCATTGAATATAGCCAATAACTGTTTTTCATCAATTTTCACAGAAATCTGATACACACACGAAAGCGTACCTTTTATTGTCATATATTATTTTTTCGCCACCCTTGTAAGAATGAAAATTTTGTATTTTTTACGATTTAAACTTTTTACTTGAAAAAAATAATATCAATGGAAAATAGTATGATCTCCAAAATAAAATTTTCAGGCTATCTGGACCACTGTTCAATACACTCATTCTGAAATGTTGAGCTATTATACAAGTTGAATGATTTTCACTCAGAAATTTTTCACATTAAATGTAGCCTATAACTGTTCTTTATCAATTTTCACAGATACCCAATACACACACACAAGAAAGCGTATCGCGTGTTTGTTACTTTTTTTTTCTCCCCCCTCTTTCCCCTTCTGAGAGTTAAAATTTAGTATTTTTTACGTTTTATCATTTCACACACACATTCTCGAATGAAAATTCAATAATTTTTTTCAAATGCCTCTATGGGTGGCCCGGAGGGTGCTGAGAATTTCATATTGAACACTATACTATTTTCGATACATATTATTTTTTTCAATGTTATAGATTATGAGAAAAATAATAAAAGAAATCATCTATTGAACAATTTTTTCACCCACCGACTATGTCGGATGTGTGTGTGAAATGATAAAACGTATAAAATACTATATTTTAACTCTCAGAAGGGGAAAGAGGCGGGAGAAAAAGAAAAGAAAAAATAACAAACACGCGGTACGCTTTCGTGTGTGTGTGTATTGGGTATCTGAGAAAATTGATAAAGAACAGTTATAGGCTATATTTAATGTAAAAAATCTCTGAGTGAAAATCTTTCAACTTGTATAATAGCTCAACATTTTAGAATAAGTGAATTGAATAGTGGCCCAGATAGCCTGAAAATTTCATTTTGGAGATCATACTATTTTCCATTGATATTATTTTTTCAAGATTATAGATTATGAGAAAAAATAATAAATCGTAAAAAAATACAAAATTTTCATTCTCACAAGGGGGGCGAAAAAAATAAGAAATGACAATAAAAGGTACGCTTTCGTGTGTGTGTATCAGATTTCTGTGAAAATTGATAAAAAACAGTTATTGGCTATATTTAATGTGAAAAATCTCCAAGTGAAAATCTTTCAACTCAATCAAGTCAATTGAATTTGAGTGTACCCTATGTAAAATTGCATTTTAAACATTTTTTGTTTTTTGAGATTTTTCAATAAAATTAATGACAAAAAATTTACAGCCAATTTTTCATAAAAAATTCACAAAAAATGCCTTTTTCTCAAGTGCCACCACTGATAACGAAATGAACGATACTAGTTGTTATAGTACATATCAGCCCCATTGAAATGATGAAATAATATCACCCGGGACACCTGGGTTTTCTGCCATTTTTTTCCAATTTAAAATTTTAAAATTTTTTGAAGGCCTTCATAAGGGGCCCGGGGGCCCAAAAATTTTATTTCGAAGAACAGACAGTTTTTTATATACTTGAATTTTTTCAATATTTTTCGAGTCCTAGAGTGAGAGAAAAAAAAATAAAACATGAAAAATGCCAGTTTTTCACCCTCAGAGGGAGGAAGATAGGGGGAGGAGGAAAAAAAAATATGGTGAATGTTTTTCAGGCCTGGGTAACATCATTCGAGGGTCAAATCGAAATTTCGTGATTGAGGGCATTTCGACCATCTTAACCGAGGAGACCCTTTGTCAATGAAACAATGAAAAAGGGAATAGTGGGCTTTGACTGCTATTTTCAATTTGATGATTAGGTTTGTTTCGAAGCATTTGACATTATATGATAGTTGTTGGATGTCTCATCGTGTATTTCTTCAACTTTAAAATGGAAAATGATCCATATTCATTTGAACATCGGACTGACATCCATTTTGTTTATGGGCTGGCTAATGGTAACTGACTTGAAGCTCAGAGGTTGTACGCGCTCAGGTTTCCTAATCGTCGGCTTCCCAACTATAGAACTTTTATAAATCATCAGCACCTTCAGGAATACGGCAGATTTCAGACCCCAAGGCACGATGCTGGCAGACCGTGACAAGCAAAATGGCCTTGACCCCTGAAAACATATCTTCCCGTACAATCACTTGGCATACTGGAAGATGTAAACCCTAAAACGTAACCTATATGTCAAATTCGATCTCAATACCCCAAAAACTGAAAGAGCCATGAAGAAAAAACTAAAAAAATCTGGAAACTTTAACGCTCTGTAGTTCGGTAACCAAGCGTTTGGGGACACATGTTTGTGGAAAACAAAAGTCATATTTTGACTAGAAAAATGCTCCACTGAGATCTTGATACTAAATTTTGAAACACCCTGTATAATCAGTTCTTCTGAAACCTGTTGCAAAGAGAAAAATATATAAGAAATTCAAATCAATTAAGGCAACTAAAACCAAACAAAGAAGCTGAAATGGATTTGTTGGTCAAAGAATAAAAATTAAAGGTTTGATTGATGGAAAAAATATGTGAATAAAATTGAAATATTCAATACAAACGTACCCACCTTGCGTTTATTATTTTGGTGACGCAATTATATTGTGTTGTTCTTAGTATTAAGTTTTATCAGTTTTATCATTTGAAAGAAGTCGAAAATGATATAAACCCCTTCTTCACCCCATCACGTCTTGACCGCTTTTCTCCAACTTGATTTACATATACTTTTATTTGTTACAGATTTTTTGTTGAATCATAATGGAATATAGCACTCATGAATAGTGTAGCTTTCTGTTAGTGAAAGAATGTCTAGGATCGGATCAGTATTTCCGATGATTATCCCTTACAAAGTCAGAAACAACCCTCTTTATATTATCAGTATAGATGATATGGAAAGCAGAATAAAAAAAATTAAGCTGACTTTCCTCAGTGACTGACTTTCTTCGAAAGTGAAAGCCGAAAAAAGAACCAAACAACATCTTCAAAACTCTCCGACGCGACGGTCCTCGCGAAAGAGAAAGAAACTGGTTCGCCGATTTGCATAATGTATGCGCCGGCACACACCGTACAATTAGGGTCGTCATTGTCCCAATGCTCGACGTCACTGCCTGCACCATATGTAGGTAAGAACAAAAAACTCAACAAAAACAAGGTGATGCGATGAGAAGCCGTTGAGGTCCAAGCCCGACAGTCCCTTTCGCGACATCGGCCTGCGTCCTACTTACTTTCCACGGCGTACTTCGATCACCTGGTGCGCGGCGAGTGGGCGGCTGAAGGCTGCCCGTGGGTGTTTCGCGTGACAGAAGAAAGTGCGGGAAAGTTCAAAGCGCGGTTATCAAGCCGCCATTTTGGTAAAATGGCGACAGACGACGGAAACGACGTCGAGTGATGCAAAAGTGAAAGGGAATCACTTCTGCGATCAATGACGGTGAAATTTCCTGTTTTGTCCCCAATCAACAAGATGGATAGAGAGATGAAAAGAATGAACCGATATTGTGCATAATATCCTCGCACAAGGTAGGATATCACCAATCACGACAAACGATTGATAAAATAGATAAATATTTCGATACATCATTAATATTTGTTCCGTAGTTTTCTGGGTTTATAACTTGTCACAATCTCAAAAAATTAGAATTAATATCGGAATCTATACAAGTGTAGAAGGGCAGATTTTCAATCTACCCCGAAAATGCTGCGTCTATTGAAAAACAGTTCTTTCTGGATAGAATAAGTCCAATTAGTCACTTATACTTCTCGTATAACTCAAATTTTGCCCGAGATTTTGCCATTATTGGACAAATGTCAATTACGAAGATTGCCTCCAAGAGATACTTGCATTAGAGATACCTACTTGCATTTGAACAGGAATTTGCGTATCAGTTTTGAGAACGGAAGTGGATACAGTTTCGTTAACGATAAGCATTTTCATATATATATAATATATATATATATATATATATATATATATATATATATATATATTAAATGTAAACGGTGTACCACAGGGAAGCACATTGGGGCCACTCTTGTTCTTGTTGTACATAAATTATATTGTCAATTGTGTGAAAAGCTGCCAAATCCATCTATTTGCAGACGATACATTAATCTACTTTTGTACTGAAGACATATTTACTCTAGCTGATACGATTAACAACGATTTACAAAATATAGTATCCTGGTGCAATGGTAACTTACTCAAATTGAACGCGTCAAAAACCAAATTTCTTTTAATAAGTAATAAACAACAATATGACTTTTTCAAAAATAGTGTAAAAATCAGTATTGGCAATAATGAAATTGAAGTTGTTGAAAAAATAAAATATTTGGGTATAATAATAGACCGAAACCTCACATTCCAAGACCACGTAACATATTTAAGCGATAAAATCTCAAAAAACACCGACTTTCTATCCAGGGTAGCACCGTTTCTTAGTCAATGGTCCCGCATAACGGTATTTAATACTATTATCGTACCACATTTTTAACTTTTGCGTCATCAATACTGTACGTAGCAAATAAAACAGAAAAAGATAGATTGCAAAAGCTGCAAAATCGAGCCATGCGTATAATTTTGGGTGTTCCTAAAGATACATCGATCAAAAATATGTTGTGTACTTTAAACTGGATGTCAGTAGAACATTATTTAGGTAATAAGCTTTCGTTTTTATACATAAAATGAAAATCTCTCTCACCCCTTCGTATTTGTCGTCTGAACTGGTATTCAACAATAATATTCACACACACAATACACGCTCACAAAATGACATACTTGTTCAGAAAAAAATAAAAAATCACAGAAAAATCATTGTTGCATAAGAGTATCATTTGCTATAATAAGCTTCCTGAATCTTGGAAGACCTGCGTTGTTATCAATTTATTGAAAGTAAAGTTGAAAAAGAGACTACTGGACCAATGCCATGAACGAAGTAGTTGAATATTCTGATTCTTATAACCTGTATGTAGTGATAACTGTGTTTATTTAAAAATGTGCTTGTTACCTTTTCTGGCTAAATTGAAAATATCCCCTTATACACTCGTATAGATTCCGATATCAATTCTTTTTTCTTCAGATTGCGGTAGGTTAGAAACCCAGAAAACTACGGAACAAATATTGATCCACCACAAAATAATGACGTAAACAGTAATCGTTAATATTTTTTCTTCTTAGTATTTTTTTTGAGTTCTTTATACTTCACAATCAGAAAAAATAAGAATTCATATTGGAATCCATACAAGTGTAGAAGGCTAGATTTTTTTCTACCCTGATAAGTTGCTGCGATGATTCAAAAATAGTCCCTTCTGAATGGAACACGTTCTATCACTAAGCAACTTTCCCAAATTATTCCAAATTTGTCTATCAAAAAAATACAAGAACTAATTAATATTAATCAAAATATTTATCGTTGACGTTTCGGAAACTGAATTCACTGAACGTTTTCAAAACTCTTTCACAAATATTTGAGATATACGAACAGTTGCTGGCTAATAATACGAGTTTCATTCAGAAGGAACTGTTTTTTAAATAACAGCAAATTATAAACTGAAAATCTGCCTTTCTACACTTATATTGGGATTTCAAGATGAGCGATACGCCCTATGGTAAAAAGTTTCAACCAATGTCAAAGTGGTGCATATCAGTTCAATTCTTGGTCAAATTGGAGCTGCGACACTATTTCGAAATATGATTGAAATTTTACGAATGTTCATCAAGCACAATTCATGGTTAACGTTCATACAAAAACTGAAACAATACCAAAAACTATAATAGTCGCCCACAAAAGTTTGGAATCTTCAAACAACGTTATTTAGCAATAGTTTTGTCGAAGTGGTGTAGATTACTTGGTTTTCCTGAATGTGACTCTGCGATCTTAATTTGGAATTCGAATAGATTTCAATATTAATTCTCATTTCTTCACATTGTGGTAGGTCAAGAATAAAAAAAAACTACATAGAAAGGATCTTTTCAGCACAAAATAATAACATTCAGACAGTAATCATATCATAGCCAAATTTCTGTTAATTTTATTTGAGAGTCGAGAAACAGAAGGAATCCAACTCAATTTTATTCTCGAAACTTTTTCTAGAGATCAATTACCTAACCTAACAACAAACTGATATTTTTGCACAGAGAAAGAAAAATGTTACCTGTTATGTGTATCAATTGTCTTCTGAAGATGCCAACACTGTTAGCGAAACGCGCGTCGAGTGCAAAAATATCAACTTGGTGTTAGGGTAATTGATCTGCACAAGAAGTTTCAACTTTTAAACCAAAGGTTCCAATTTCATCGTTTATCACTCTTGAAAGCTGACACCTAATGGGACAGGTCATTTTTTTGTCATATTTGTGAAACTTCTGGAATTGCTAAAGACCTTGAATTCCGATTCACATTGATTTCACATGGACTATTTCTTGATTTCAAAATAGTAGGAAAATGATCATAAGGGCGCAAATAATATCAGTACACGAGATTGAAATAAAAGTTTCTGCAAACTCACATAAATGCGAGGTATGTAGACCTCTATAGCTATAATATTTTTTGTCATTGTTAGGTACCCATGCTTGTTGTATAGGTACGTTTTTTAGATATTTTTTCTATAGCCCATCATGTAAAAGTGAAATTTCATCAACTTAAAAGAGGAGACTGAGTTGCACTTTATCCGCAAGGGTAGATAAAGTATCATTTTATTCGCAAGGATAGATGAAGCACTTTTGTAAATTTTTCATTAAACTACAAATCATATAGTGAAACATCAATTTTAAAATTTTATAGTGGAACACTACATTACATTCTAGAGATGAACAATCGAACCCACTCTCTCGCACTTCTTTTCTTGCTCTTTACAATTTAGCAGAATTTCAATTTCCATAAATAGAATTCAGATGAATTATTCCTTGGTAAAACTACTTTTCTTCGGGCTTGAAGGCCGTCGTTCTTTGGAATTTCTTCCTGGCGTTTCGCTACCGCGAGTGGCCAGCTTCTTCAGAGGCTTACTCATTTCCGATGACTGAGTCAAGAAAAGTAGTTATACTAATAACCTCGGCCGCGAAAGCCTTAACCATTTTGTCAATTATTCCTTGGCTCTTTTATTTTACGAATCAAAAAATAGAAATGAGAACTTCTATTGAAAAAGAAATTACAAACATTCTCAGTTGATGGGTACGTGTATATCATTCAAAGACGTTTGATTCATTCACAAATAATAATAATAATAATAATAATAAGTCTTTATTAGGACAACTTGTAAATGGAAATACATTTTCTTACATTTAAATATAAGTGTTGACCTAAAAGGCGAAGTTCAGTTGCCCACTACGTGGAACGTAGTGAGGTCCTGCTCTACCACTCAACCTCCTAACCTACTATTATTACTCGAAACAGGCGTATCGAGTAATGTCCCTAATCTTAACTTAACCTACCTTATGCTAACCTAGATAACAAAGTTAGTTATTCTCGGAGTAAATCCTGGCACATGCTAAAAAGTCAAGAAGCATTTGTTTGCTCCAAGAACAACGAATTTAATTCAATTTGATGTTTTCCCTGAAGAGAAGAATAGTAACCATATAAATAATCAATGAAAATGAATGAAAATGAACTGCTCGAGTATAAGTTAGAGTTTCCCACTTATTAAAAGTTTGTACAATTGCGCCTTGAATTTCCGATGTGAAATATTCATTGAATCAAGAGGGATTGCATTAATAATTTTTGGCACGTTGTATGAGAACGAACGTTGAAACAGGCTTGTGCTATGTCGTGGGATGTGAATTTGATATTTCTGTCGAACATTGAAAGTATGAATCTGAGAACGCAATAAGATTTTGTTGTACAAATATTCAGGTGTTTTATCGATAAGGATTTTTTGAAAAGTACATGCACTATGAAAGTATCCTCTTTCTCTCATATTCAACCAACCAAGTTCTTTGACTTTCGCTGAGACATGGGAATATCTTCTCAAACCGAATATTAATCTGACACATGAATTTTGTATTTTCTGCAATCTCGATTGATCTTTTATGGTCAGACAAGGTCCGTACACCACATCACCGAAATTGAGTTGGGATAATATCAGTGATTCAGATAGAACAATTTTGCTTCTTTGATTCAAAATATGTCGACATCCAAACAAAATTTTCATCTTTCCAAAAGATTTCCTCAGAAGATGATTTATATGTACAGAGAAACGTAACTTAGTGTCCATATACAAACCTAAGTTTCTTGCATAATCAACTATTGGGAGAATATCATTATTAACTACAATTGTACACTCCTTCAACACTTTCGAACGATTTATCTTAGATCCGAATAATAGAACTGAGGATTTGGATGGATTTATTTTGAGGCAATGGTGATTAGATGATGTTACTAAGTTCCTGATGTCTTCATTAAGTCTTTCAATTGCAAGATTGGTGTTCTCTGGTTTGAAAGAGATGTACAACTGAGTATCATCAGCATAAAAGTGTGATGTACACCATGATAGACTGTTTTTCAAAAACGATGTATATACTGAGAATAGTAAAGGTCCTAAGATTGTGCCTTGTGGTACACCGCATGATAAATACAGTGGTTGCGATATCATTCTGTCAATTTTAACCGCTTGAATCCTGTTAGACAGATAATTACTCAGTAATTGTCTTGCGTTGTCGTTCAGTCCTATGTGCTTCAGAATCGCCAGTAAGAGAGAGTGATTGATTGTATCGAATGCCTTCGTGTAGTCAAGGAGTACTAAAGCAGTAAGGTGTCCAGTGTCCTGTGAAGTGAGTATATCGTCGGTAACTTTAAGTAATGCCGTAACACAACCACGATTTCTCCTGAAACCTGATTGAGTTTCAGGCAAGATCGAAAATTCATCTAAGTGGTGACGTAATTGTTTTTCGACAATTTTTTCAAGAACTTTCGATAATACACTCAGAACACTAATTGGACGAAGGTCCTTGAAAGTTTCTGGCGTTTCATTCTTTGGAAGGGGTATGATATGAGACACTTTCCATTGATTCGGAAAATCGTTCTCCAGTATACATGAATTAACGATATTAATTAAAGGATTGATAATGAATGGGCAACAATGAAGAACAAGTTTTATGTTGAGCCCATCTGGCCCTGTTGCATTTGTCTTAATTGAATTTAATATACTGATAATTTCGTCATAGGTTGTGAGAGTGAAATCGAATGGTGATATGTTTGGTAATTTATGATCCATGTAATATTCCAAAAGGTCAGAGTTTGGAGCGTTATTGGTAGTAGCTGTTATGAAATGATTATTAACCGCATCGGGATCTGCAAGATGGTCTGGAATTGATTTCTTAAGCTTTTTCGAGTGGATACCCATTTCATCCAAATCTTTCCACATGGACTTTTGATTACCTGTTTGAATTCTAAACTGCAAATAAGCTTTTTTTTCAGTTTTAACTGCAATATTGACGTGATTCCTCAGGTTTTTATAGTTATTCCAATCTGATATATTTTTTGTTCTCTTGTACTTTTTGAAGGCTTTGTCTTTTTCACGTATCACAGCTTTAATATTTTCTGTTAGCCATGGGGCTGGAGATTTTGTTATTAATACTGTTTTCAGAGGAGCATGTTTGTTGAAGAGTGTCATAATTGTTTCGTTTAGTATTTGTACTTTTTCATGAATATTCGGTGTTATGTATATTTTATCCAGTGATGAGCCGACTAAATCATTATAAAATGCCTCGTGATTAAAGTTTTTGAAACAACGATATGTGTGATAAAACGGCTTTTTTGGAGTAATATTCAATTCAATATTGCATGTTGTGATACAATGGTCCGAGAGATCAACATTTTTTACTTGGGTAGGAAGAAAAAGTCTATCTGAACTTTTTTTCATTTCATAGGAGTGATTTCTATTTCTTTAATCGGAAAAGAAAATAGCCAGACAATAATCCATCAAACTTCATTCTCTCCACAAAAATACCTCAGCTCCTCATATTATTCTCTCTCATAAATCACTTCGACTTTTGTGGCAGTGATTTTGATACTACCTGGGTTACTTTCACTTCTAAATCCAACAACAGTTTCATTTCTTGTTCGCACATCATCAACGATATTTCATACAATTTATCTGGCGCTAATTTATTGATGTTGATGAACAGTTCCTATTGCAACCTATCGCACGTGGACTATACTTTTCTATAATATATATAGTATATTATGTATTTTTTATGAAATTTTGCATCCTAATATACATGATATGCATAATTTTTCAAACAGGAACATATAACCCATGAATAAAAAAAACTGATAGACATATGTATGGATTTATAAAGGTGTAAGAAAGAAATTAAGCATAATATATGAAACATGAGACAGGCCTGGTAAATATAACGCAACTCTTTTGATTAATGGGGAGATCCTTCAATTTCAAAATAATGACATTACACATTCCTTCGAAATACGTATAGTTTGGACATGATTATTTTATGAATGGAAAAACCTCTATTCAGTGTGTTCAACACTGATGTCGATATTTCTTAGAGTACAATATTTTGAAATTATCCATAGACTGATTAGAGAGAAAGATGCAGCCATTTTGATAGAATATGAAGGAAATCAAATTTTCAAGAAGTAATGTCTATTTTCACTTTTATTCATCATTATACTATAGCTTTGTGAGTTCATTAGTTTGGCGTTATGTTGCGGAAAAACCTTGTTATTGAATGGTAATGTATATCCACTGTTTTTCACTCCTTTTCATATATTCATCTCTGCTGGTAACCACATTTATGAGTATCCTTCTTGATATTTTGAACCTGAGTCTTGAATTATTCAAAGAAGTTAGCTTTTAGTAAAACAAAAAACAGCAGCAGTTGGTACATACATAAAAATCCGTAAGGGAGTTGGTAGGGGCTTTGAAAACTCTAGCATTACATTCCGTACATCCTGGATTCACTTCGTTTACTTCTTCACATCCATCGAAAAACCATTTGATGTTATCATTATTGCACTCCAAAAATTTCAGCTCCGAAGTATTGTAAGAGCAGCACGTATAGTGAAGAGACTTGTACAAGTTCCGTTACATTTCAACGTGTTATCAGCAAAATCTCCAATTTATTCATCGCCTTTTACAATTTTCAGTTTCGCCAGTTATTTTGCTATTTTGAATATTTCGAATTTCATTCATTTAACAGCTGACAAATTTCCTGAATCTCAACACGGCGGTAGTTGTTCCCATAAAACAAAAAAGTTATTGAAAGACTAGAGGCCCTTGGACTTGTAAGTTCGTCGCCTCTGGTGAATAATAGTATATTATACCAAGAGTCAATAATGATAGTTATTATTCTAAAGGAATTTTTAGGAATCGAGCCGCGTGAGCGACGAGGGAGTAATATTCCGAGAGAATAATAGTCATTATTGCGAGTAGCATACTTTACTCTATTTACGACTAATTTATTTATCATAAATGAATGATTCTACGGTTTCACTCATATCAATACAAATACAGAAACATTACCTACGCGTTTGACACTAACACTTTGGAGTTTGGTTATATTGTTTCTATGGTAATATTCAATTCAGGAAATTTGGTGATAGGGCTACAAGAGAGAATAAAGGCAGATACTTTCAATCTCTTGCCATTATTTCTTAAGGAAAAAATATTTGGTATTACACTGCAGAAACCACGAGTATAATACTCAAATTATGGATTAGTCGTAAATTAACATCTTTTATCCACGACTATTGTATAATGGACCTATTATACGCCTGTTTGTTCGACCTAAATAATAACCATTAATCACAGTAATGATAAATAAGTCATTAATCACTGCTCTCAGATGCTTCCTGGATTTAGCTATGATATTGTTTTGTTTGATGTTAATTCTATCCCTGCGATTAACTTGACCAATCATCCAATTATTAGTATTATTATTAACATTAATTGAATATCCTGTGATTCAAATATAATCATATTTGTTAAGATAAATACACAGTTTTTTGTGCTAATCATTATGAGATATCAAATGATTATTAAAATTTCCCATAATTATATATTGTGTATAAATGAAAAATAATGTATTGTATGAAATATTTTTTAAAATGAAATAATATTGTTTCTCAGGATATGTACGTATTATAACAATATATTCCAGTCGCGTATAATGGCCATTATTCCCTAGGTGCCTGCGGTTCGTGGTCGTTAACTTCACCTCGTGAATAATAGCCATCATTATACGCTGCTTGAATAATATATATGCTACTGGTACATAAACGATCATAAACCCATCGAAACTATTAAAAAAAATCCAAAAACCAATACGAAAAGGAAAAATTCATATTGGGAGTTGATGAAACACAGGTTATTGATATATTGCAGTGAATCGTTCAGGAAAGAAAAATCTAACCAAAAAAATTTGAAAACAAAATACATCTAATTTCCAACACCAGAGCTGCTCGTAGCACCATCTAAACCTCAATTTGTTTAATGGGCTCGCGCAATCTTGGGTCCCAGTCATCAATCGAATTGCTCTGAAGTATTATTTAACACAGACCAAAACCCTAATAATCACCTCCATCCTAATTAAAATATCGTTAGGAGACCATCGATACGGCAGCGGCTGAGCAGGCGGAAATTACCTACGGATAAGGGGGTGGCCAATGTCCATCTGCCTGGCCAGCTTGATCGTTCGTTCGATCGTGACCGGTTTCTTCATTTTTTTTTCATCGATAAAAGTCGACTGGAATTTGTGTGAATCAGGAAACTGAATATCGAATCAAAATGTTATTTGAACACAATGGGCCATTCGTACAATACAACGGAGTTTGTTGGTGTCTTGAGGTGCTGAACCAAGCATAGTTTTGAAATAAAAATACTTCAAATTTTCTGCATTCTAGTCAAGTTCAAACAAGAATCGTGCTGTCTGAGGATATTTGCATCTCAACCAGTTCTGTTGATATGAGTCGGGCATGGCTACTCCTCTTGAAAAACAAAATCATTTGTCAAATATCAAATCTTCGACAGATTTCCAGAAACTAACTGAAAAAGTAATATTTTTGAAGGCGTTCTAAAAACGGAAGCAGATTTGATTAAGAAAAGTAAACAACGATAAGTATTTCATAATTATCAGTCTTTAAATGTTTTGATAGTCAAATTTGAGATATAAGAGAATCTGCCCTTACATTGGTATAGATTCCAATATAAATTCTCAATTTCTCAGATTGTGGTATTTTGAGAACCCAAGAAACTTAGGAGAAAAAATTCATTCACCACATAATAATAACTTCCAAACAGAATCTAATCAACGTTGTATACTGTTCCAGTTCTCTCCAGTTGGAACTCAAACCAAAATGGTCATGACACAACAAAATTTTCACAGAATTTTTTTTTTCCGAAGTATATAAGTGTTGACTTATCAATGTTATCCAATTTGACACTTTTGCCAGGTCTTATCTTTTACTACAACTAATGGGAAACACTCGAGTGATATCCAATATAAACTTGAATAACTAACTTTTGATTCCTATAGCAATTGATCATATAATCTCGATCATATGATCTCGGTTATGATATTCAGAAGAATATTTTCCTCATATATAAAATGTCCTATAAGAGCAATGCAATTATCGAAAATTTACAGCGGTAATTGCATCGTATCGAAAACTTACAGCGGTGATTACATTGTATCAAGTCACCGTATCGCTAGACGTCAGTAAACAACACGAATAAATGTCAGATAAACTTCAAAAATAGAAAAACATTTCGCGTTTTGGTGAGTGCTCCATACAATCTATAGAGGAAAGTATAAATGAACAAAAAATAACATTTCCTTGAGAATTTCTTTATTCGTGAAATATTCCAATGAATTACATTCGTGCATAAAAATGACCAGATAATTTTGCATTCAAGTGTGATATTTTATACAAATTGCATTCGGTTATTTTCATATTTTGTAAAAGAGCCAAAATATGAAAATAAACTTGCAATTTTTAGATATCACGCTTTCTTGCAAAATAATATTTTAATCTATAAAATATTTTCTATGTGGTGTAAATAATTCGAAAGCGTTTATATACCTCATGACTTGAAAACACCCAATAGCTTAGCACTAATGCCGTTTTGATATAAATGTGGATTTGTGTTACTTGAGCCATTATTTGATATAGATAACTTCATCTTCCAAAACCATTTTGAATGAAAAAATTCAAAATTCAAAAACCATTTTATTCAGTGGTGATCGAACCGAATTTGAAATTAATGTAAATCATCCCGTGAAATATCTTTTGTTTCTTGTCATGTGCTGTCTCAGACAGCACATGACAGCCGTATCATCGCACATTCGAAATTATTGAAGTTTAATATGAATTAATTAATATTCAAGGAACATAACCAGACCCAGTACTGTTCCTTGGGATGTGTCTATACAAATTCTTACAGATATACTCAATCTTAACTTTTACAGCGTCTTGAAAAATGAACTACTAGCTATGGTATTGAATACCTTAACGAGGTCTTTGGATGAAAAATTCCCTCATATATAAAATGTCCCATGAGAGCAATGCAATTATCGCAAACTTACAGCGGTAATTGCATTGCATCAAGTCACCATAACAACACATTTGAAACTGTATCGCTAGACGTCAGTAAACAACACAAATAAATTTCAGATCACGCTTTCTAACAAAATTATCGGTAATTTTTATGCACTCGTGCAATTATAGCCAAAAAGATTATTAATTGATCCAGATTTGAAGTAACACTCTTTGTTGACCATTAAAAGGATCAATTTGTTCTTCACACACTCGAAACTTTCCCTAGAGATCAACTACCCTAACACCAAACTGATATTTTCGCACTCGACGCTCGTTTCGCTAACAAGGTTAGCATCTTCAGGAGAAGAAAATTGATACTTAGATATTGATACTTAGTATAAATTTTTTTCTCCTGAAGATGCTTAACCTTGTTAGCAAAACGCGCATCGAATGCGAAGATATCAGTTTGGTGTTAGGGTAATTGATCTCTAGGAAAAGTTTCTACCAAGAAGCTGTTGTGTGAATGGTGATAAGGAACGTATCCCTTTCAGCACTCTTTTCAATTATGGTTGAGAAAGTAATCAGAATATTCAAAAATAACATATGACGGACCAACAAATTTTGCAAGTAGTGACTGCACTAGTTCATTATCGAGAAAATAATTAGAATAATCAGCAGTAACAAACCAAGTCCATATCGGACCGGAAATCTTCAGGTATATAAGCAACTAACACTAGCTTGAAGATGCTAACCTTGTTAGCGAAACGCGCGTCGAGTGCAAAAATATCGGTTTGGTGTTAGGGTAATTGATCTTTAGGAAAAGTTTCAACTTTTACACCGAAGGTTCCAATCTCATTTACTTCAAACACTTGCTTACAGTTTCGAATATCCTCCTCTGTTATACCTTGTTCCACTTGTGCTGTTTTCACCCATTGAAAGGAAGTACCTAGTTCACGATTCTCTACAACAGATAAATCATTTGTGATCATTTGCCAACCTTGCGGTACCTTCCATTCTACTTTCCCAAAAGCAAGGTGATTGATTATTCCGACTCATACCTGTTCAATGAACCCGAAATCGAACACGATCCACGATCGAACTCATGTTTATCAATGAGGGGATTAACGCGCCTATTTAGTCAGTGGTCTTGGGTAACAGGTATCGAACACATCTGGGTATTCAACTGTATTGGTTGTCAGGTATTGTTAGTGATTGATTCATTGTTGTGAAAGAGACATTTATTTGTGCTTTTCGTATACTTGATATTTCTAAAGGATTGCGCCACTAAATATATTTTAAAATTGGAGAATACCAATGAGTAAGCCATATCCGCAGCATCATGATGAAACGATCCATGTATAATAATATTATAGAGGTTTGTTTCCAACTATGTATGTTTGTTTGTAGGGTTTAATCTTTGGAAATACTGATCCGATTATGGAAATTCTTTCATTTACAGATAACTACACTATTAAGGAGTGAAATAGAATATATTTACAGGATCACTACTTTTGAATAACTGAATGGAAGTGGCGGCTACTTGATGAAAATCCATATTAAACAAATAATATACAGTTGCCTGTAAGATTTTCACTTATCAGATTATCGGGGTTTACTAAACAGCGACACATGTTTCGCTATACAATAGTTTCCTCAAGCGGGACCTTTAAACTGCTGAATTTGAGGTTAAACTTACTATTATTTTTCATGATGGTTATTAGTCTTTCTGATAATTTCACCGATGGAGTTGTTACAAAAGAAACTACCGGTCTAATGGTGTACTTCTTCTTGTGCAGCTTAACCACCAATCTACCTTTTTCCTTTAATTTATGATACCCTGAACTGATCACAGAGTTTCTCTGATTTCTTTTCGAAAAATATTGCTGGGGTCGTTTCGAAGAATATCGTACATGCCAGCATTAAGAAAATCTAATGTTTTCTCTTCGTATTCTTTTTCACTAATGGCAATAACTGCTTTTCCTTTATCCGCATGTGTAAAAATGATATCATCTGTTTTAGGTTTTTCGTTTATATATTCAACTAGTTCCAATTCCGGATTAAAACCCCTCTTACCCTTATTTTCCGATTTCAGAATTCCTTCGGCAAAGTGTTTATTGACATTAGATTTCCCCATTAATGTAATTCCTGTGTCAATTCCCGAAATTTCCAAGTTTGTAGAATTTATGTCTGGTTTGAGGTTGTAATTCAAACTTTTTTCCAATAAACCAGTTTCATCTTTTGAAAATTCAGTATTCGTCAAATTTACAAAACGTTCAAAAAATTCATGTTCTGGAAATTCGTTCATTCTTTGCATTCTTTCGTTTTCCTTTTGTAACTTATCCCGAATTAGTGCATGTAGCTTCCTTCTTTGTGTCAAATACTATTTAGGAATAACCCATTGACCTTATGCCGAATATCTGAGTAAACAGTTTGGAATTCTATATAATGGAGTTTATAAATGAGTCTCTTTTCCTATATTGATTTTTCCTTCCTATCTCAATCCATCTGATTTTTCCATATTTGCTTCCCTTCACAACTGCATGGCTTCTATTTTGTGTTTTCGATTGGACGAATTTGAAGAAAATCTCTTCTTTCAACAGCAACAAATGTTTTGATTCAGGATGGTACAGCATAAGATCAGCTTAAAATACCAAGTGATCAAAGAGCCGTTGTTGGCTTCTTTCAAAAATTGTATGGAAGTGGTAGTTACTTGATGAAAATCCATATTAAACAAATAATATGCAGTTGCCAGTAAAATTTACTGAACCGCGACACATGTTTCACTATACAATAGTTTCCTCAAACAGGAACATTAAACTCCAGTTTGAAGTTCAAGAAACTGAATTGCAAGTTGCAGTAATAATTTCAGTTTTGAAAGGACAAGTTATTGAGAAAAAATAAAATATTATTGGGGTAAATAAAAAAACAAAGAAAAGCAATATATATTCGATATCAACAGGGTATTGTCGAAGCCATTATCAAATTGAAAGAAATGAATTTGTATATTACTCCGGTAATAATTTTCGTAACAAATTCACCGTATTGAATTTGATTTTTTCTCGTAACTTTTCAATTATAGATTATTTTTTCACGTAATTTCAGATTCATCTTCAAGGTATGTTACTTGATGAGCCACTGGTTCAAGAAACAATTTTTCTCTTGATTTTTGAATGTTCACCCTTGTTCTGTCACTGGAAAGTGGTGAAACCTGATAGTCCTTCAAACAAACAGTTTATATTTTATGCAGAAAGATGAAGATGAACAAGAAACTAGAAGTTCATGAATAAATGTTTATCATTTAATTCGTTATTCTCGCACTCGAAATAAGTAAAAATATATAAATTAGATCGAAAATTTTCAGTCATCTCATTTTTTTATGCACATTCACAGGAAAGGAAAGCCCTGTAATGTTTAAAGAACACCGCGTGAATCATGGAACAGGAGATACGAATTAACATTCACTTTGAATTTCTAAAGTTTGTAAGCCTCAGGAAAAACCTCTTTCGGCAAGGAGTTCCAAACCTCAGCTGTTCTATTGAAAAAAGATCTCTGAGCAAGAGAGGTTCGACAGGTCTCCAAATTCACAACAAAGGGGTGGGAATTCTGAACTCGTCGAGTCATCCGTGGAGATATTGCCAAAGGGGGAACGATTGATAACAATTCAGAAGAGCATCGACCGTGAAAATATTTATAGAAGAGAAACAAGTCTCCGACCCTTCTACGATGCCCCAATGAAGTGAGCGAGTCTGTGAGCGATGAATCACCAACAAGACGGATTGTCTTTCTCTGAACAAAATCGAGAAGCTTCAATAAATGTTTTGATGCCGAACTCCATACGTCAGAACTATATTCCAAGACAAGTCGTATCTGGACCTTGTAGATCATTAGAAGCTGACGAGAAGTGAAGTATTTCTTCGCACGAAATAGAAATTCAAGTTTCTGGAAAGCACCTTCAGCGATCGATCTCACATGGTTTTGCCATGAGAAATTATCACTGATCGTAATTACTAGCATCGAGATACTTGACTTTGTAGGAATAGTTACTCCTGGCATCTGAATACTAGATAATGATAAATCGGCTGTCTTTGAGAAGAGACAAACCTGTGTTTTCCTAGCATTGAATCACACCAAGTTCATGTCACCCCATTCTATTATTTTTACCAAGTCATCGTTCATTCTATTGACGTGAATGTTTCTTTGAATTTTTGTTTCTCGAGTTGGTATGGGGATTCTGGAAGAGAAACTAGTATGAAGAGTACTGTCGTCCGCATAACTATGTACTGAACAAGATGTTTTCTCGAGCAAATCATTGATATGAAGCAGAAACAAAGTGGGCGCCAGAACTAAACCCTGTGGAACACCTGCATTTATTGGGAGAATATCAGATGATACTCCATCAACAACCACATACAGAGACCTCTCAGACAAGAAACTTTTCAACAAAGCACACAAGTAAGGAGTCAAAACATAAGACGGCAGTTTAGAAAGGAGACCCCGATGCCAAACTCGATCAAACGCTTTTGAAATATCGACTGCAACAGCTATCGTTTCTTCGAATTTTTTTATTAAATGCTGCCAAATATGAGAAACATAAGCCAATTAGTCACTGGTTGATCTTTGATGGTGTCAATTCGATTGTTTAAACACGCATTGAGTTCCAATGTTCAAGTTCAGTCCAGTTCAATATCACTTCCACACCATTTCGGAGGTGTTGAGCTCTTCAATATTCTTGATGGGCGATTTTCAGTGGTAGTCGATCGTAATAATCGTGAAATAATAAATAACAATGGAATTTTGATAAACCTATTCAGTAGAGACTGGAAGTCTAATCTATCAACATCAAATTAAGTAGAACGCTAATTCTATTTCGTAACACTGTTTCAACGAAGTATCGATTAGAGATCACGTTTCATTTTTTTACCGATCAGTTTTTGTGAAAGCTCGTGTATTTGTTCGGAGTGCCATTAATCATACACCCTTTTTTCAATCCGGTTTTTTCTCCTTCTAGGAAGCGAAGAAATTCAAATTAATTTGTATTCGAGAGAGTACGTATATCTTAAAATGCTAATGAAAACGTAACCACCCCAGGATATTTTGTTTCAAGTAGGAGAAGCGAGATACGGGAATCATCAATCACCTTCACCTTTATAATTAAAATATCATTAAAACGTGTACGATAGCAGGCAACAGAACCACATCCACTCCTAATTGAGCGGCAAAACTTATCCTGGGTTGACCTTTTATAGTCTAGATGCCAACCATATTCATCATGTTCGGATCAGCTTGTTTTGAGGTTCTAATGAATGTTTGGGAGTGTTTTTGTCAGCTCGAGTTGCGAGATAGATATGGCGGCAGAGGATTTGAGTATCAAAATAGCAGTCATATACATTTCCTTTGGAAATTTTGTGCAGCTTTTATTTAATCAGTATACAAAACATCACAGCTCCTCGAAAAGAGGTAGACCAATGGTTGAATCGATATTTCAAAAACGTTTGATCGAGTTTGGTATCGTGGTCTCTTTTCTAAACTGCCGTCTTGTGGTTTGCCTCCTCAGCTGTATGCTTTGTTGAAGTTTCTTGTCTGATAGGTCTCTGTATGAATCAAAATCAAATCAAATCAAATCAATTTATTAGCCATTTAGGTACAGTGTGTACATATGGTAAGTCATACAATACATAAATCACATGATACAATAAAACCTTATTGTTGATCATTGAGTATCAATAAAATAGATAACGATCTTATGCATGAATAAAATGAAAAAATATATAACGGCAGCACACATAAGAAACATAATTAAAAGTGAAACGATGAACAGTATAAATAAAATCAAAGCCTGAGTACAAATGAACCACTACAATATATAAATAAAAACATCGAATTGAAGTTTTATTACAAAGCACATAAGATGACAGCACACTACAAGTAACATATTAAAAGTAAAATAATTCACAATAATGGATCATCCAAATATTCTTGATAGGAATAGTAACTTTTCTCAGTCAGCAAACATTTTATTTTGTTAAAAAATATTCTGTCGCATTCATGATTTTTAATTGCCGTTGGCAGTTTGTTGTAGAAACTCAATGCCCTGTTGAGAGGAGAATTTTGGAATTTCGTGGTTTTGTGTTTTGTTACTTTCAGGTGACCACCATGTCGAGTGTTATAAGCATGCGAAGAAGCATTGGTATCGAAGGATTCCAAGTTGCATCTAATGTATTTCAAACATTTCAAAATATAGATGGATGGAGCAGTTAACAATTTATCTCTAATAAATATCGGTTTGCAACTATCACGATAGTCCATATCAAATATTAATCTCACGATACGATTTTGCGCTATAAACACTCTACCAAAATCTTTACCACATCCCCATGACATTATGTTGTAAGAAATGTGTGAGTATACCATTGCATAATAAATGTCCAATAAACTCTCCTTGGCTACACATGTTTTCATCTGCTTTATTGCATAGAATGCTGAATTTAGTTTCTTGCATACGTGACTGATGTGTAAATCCCAGTCTAACCTCTCATCTAGAAATGTTCCCAAGAATTTTACATCTTGCGACAAAACTATTTCATCAATAGCTTTTATTTCACCTGGGATATTATCCTTCCTATTATAGAATTTCATTGAAACTGACTTCGTTGTATTTAAAATGAGTTGATTTCTATCGCACCATGACGTGAACGAATCAATAACTCCGCCGACATTTATTAATAATACATCTAAATCAGGACTAGCAACTGTAATTGTTGTGTCATCAGCAAACATGGTGATATGACAGTCAGTAACGTGTTCAGGCAAGTCGTTGACAAATAGCACGAATAGTAGGGGTCCTAATACCGACCCTTGCGGTACTCCTAATTTAACATCACTCTCACTTGAAGTAAACACGTTATTTCTCACAGTCATACTATGTGGTTGTTGATTGAGTATCACCTGATATTCTCCCAGTAAATGTAGGTGTTCCACAGAGTTCAGTTCTGGCACCCACTTTATTTCTGCTTCATATCAATGAATCGCTTGAGAAAACATCTTGTTCAGTACATAGTTTTGCGGAGTTTAGTTTTCATGTACCTCAATTCACGCGGTGCTCTTTGAACATTACAATCAATCTATCAATTTATTTATCCTGTGGAATTTACAAAAGTTATAGGACAAGTCAAGTTGTAGAATTCTAATATGAGTATAAAATATATATATATATATATATATATATATATATATATATATATATATAAATATAAATAAAACACATTCATATCAATTAAAACATATGTTGGCTCCAACCAATAACAGCACTACATGTAAATTTATAATTTTCATGACAATTTGTCAAACCTAAAATTAAAAAGTAATTTTTAGTACAACACAATTGATACCAAAAATTTCTGTATTGAGTAAGGACACAGATCTATAAGAACTTTTTTTAATTGACGTTTGAAACTATGATTGGCAGACAGGGCTTTCCTTCCGTGTGAATCTGCATATATTAAATAAAAACGATTGAAACCCGTAATTCCAATCATTTGTTTGAATTTCGTTAACACTGTTCTTTTTTGAGTGGCACAAAATAGAACTTTTGTTACTTACATATTTCACTCCATCAAAACTACCATGAACTGTGATTGAATCCATACCCAATATCAATGAATGAGAATTCATTCAAACAGTAGAAATTGATGGGGAAAGCAATGATGGAAATAACGAATCTGTTGAATATATTGCACCGTTGTGTATTTCATCGCTCTATATATAGCTTCCTGATCGTTAGGTGATGTTTTCGGTTACCTATGAGTTTTTGTTTTCAATTTACTTCATTATATAAATGAAAACATTCTAATGTTGTCGAATGGAAAGTTAATTCACAATATAGTATCATTCCCATTTTTCATCAAATAACCAAAAAACTCTGTCGAAAAACTCACTGGGTTACTAAATCAAATGTATATTATTAAAAAAAATTGAAATATCCAGAAAAAATGTTAACGACCAGAAATTGAATAAAAATCATAAGGTAATGAACAGAATGGAACCATAAAATCTAATTGCGAATTGAAGAAAACATATTGTTCAGTACATAATATTTGCAGACGACATTACTCTTCATACTAGTTACTCTTCCAGAGTCGTAATACCAGCTCGAGAAACAAAAATTCAAAGAAACATCCACGTAAATAAAATTAACGATGACTTGGTGAAAATAATAGAATGCAGTGACATGAACTTGGTGGAATTTAGTGCTAGGAAAACACAGGTTTGTCTCTTTTCAAAGAAAGCCGATCTATCATCATCTAGTATTCAGATGTCAGAAGTAACTATTCCTACAAAGTCAAGTATCTCGATGCTAGGGATCACGATCAGTAATAATCTCTGATGGGAAAACCATGTAAGATCGATAGCTAAAGGTGCTTCCCAGAAACTTGGATTTCTATTTCGTGCGAAGAAATAATTCACTTCTCGTCAGCTTCCGATGATCTACAAGACCCAGTACGACCTTTCTTGGAATATAGTTCTCACGTATGGAGTTCGGCACCAAAATATTCATTGAGGCTTCTCGATTCTATTCAGAGAAAGGCAATCCGTCTTAATGTTGAGTCTTCGCTCACAGACTCGCTCACCTCATTGGAACATCGTAGAAGGGTCGGAGACTTGTCTCTCTTCTATAGATACTTTTACGGTCGGTGCTCTTCTGAATTGTTACCAATCATTCCACCCTTGGCAATATCTACACAGATGACTCGACGATAACAGAAATCCCCCACCCCTCTGTTGTGAACTTGGAGACCTGTCGAACCTCTCTTGCTCAGGGATCTTTTGTCAATGGAACAGCTGAGCTTTGGAACTCCTTGCCGAAAGAGGTTGTTCCTGATGCTTACAAACCTCAAAAATTCAAAGAGAATGTTAATTCGTATCTCCTGTCCCTTGATTCACGCGGTTTTCTTTGAACATCACAGGGCTTTCCTTTCGTGTAAGCTGCATATATATATATATATATATATATATATATATGCTATCATCACTGGAGTAATGATAGCCAGCTAGTGAGACAACTCAGACCTAGACGCAAGGTCACTCAGTCTTGAAAATGGCTCCGAAATGGGAGCCGAAACGTAGACAAGTAAATCTTTCCAGACGCGGATCAACCGGAAGTTCCAGCCAGCACATTTCTGACCGCGGAAGCCTAGCCGATCATCATATATATATATATATATATATATATATATATATATATATATATATACTATATATTTGTATATTTTATTTGCATTATAACACAAGGCAAAATGACAATTTTATATAAATATGGCAAACACGACAGGATGTATGAATAATTTATTTTTCAAGGGTTTGGATGAATTCAATGAACTATCCAGATATTTGAAGGAGGCAAATACTGTGATGTGATGGTATTATATGATATATAATAGTCTATACTATTGGAACTCGGTGTGGTTTCATGAGGTTTTCTGTATTGTTAGTGTTCATGTGGCTGTTTTTTTTGTACAGTTGATGTAGGTATCTATTTCAAACGAAGTAATTGATTGACTACAATTTCATTCAGGAAAGTCCAATAATGTTGCTGGTTTCGAAAAAAGTCTATTGGATTTTCTAGATTGTCTTTAATGTTCTGCCTGGTTAGTATTTCAATATTTTATTATCCTTGTATTTTTTATGTTTGTGGTAGATAGATAGATAGATCTTTATTTAATTAGGCATCCTTATAGACATAATGAGAGACAAAATATGCACAAATGTGTGAATAAAAAATATAACCTATAAATAAAAGTACTAATATATATATGACATGTATAAATAAATAAATGGTATAAAGAATAATTTATGTGAGACAGACCTGGTATATATGACACAAAATATTATTGATGCTTGAATATAAACATATATACATACACACATATATACATATATATATATATATATATATATATATATATATATATATATACACACACATACATATATACATATACACATACATACTCACACATACACACAAGAACAAAATCCGACATCTGAACACATATACATACAACATACCTACATTAATGCCAAGACAAACGACTCAATGATTTTTAATAAAAATTTTGTGTTTTTTTTTGAAAGTAGTAAGAGTGAGACTATTTTTTATTGTATGAGGTATTTGATTGAAATCTTGGAAGCCCTTGTAAAACAAAGAACTCATGGTGCTCCTGCGGTTAGTTCTTGAGATATGTGAATCATTACAACTTCTGGTGAGGTACATATGGACATCTCTTCGAAATACCAAATACGTTTGCAAATAAGAAGGTGTCAGATTATTTAGAATTTTGAAGATGAAAACCATAGTGAGATAGTAGATTCTTTCAGACACAGTAAACCATTGCAAAGTATTGGACATAACAATAATAGGCGTATATCGATTGGCTTTCAAAATGACTCTCATACCACGATTTTCAAGCTTTTGAAGTTGGTTCAATTTATTTAAGTCCCATGAAAATAATACAGATGCACAGTAATCAAAATGAGGTAGGATAATTGAGTTGTATACTGTTATTTTCGTTACCATTGAGAGATTTTGTGCTATTCTAGAAAAAAAATACAACTTCTTCTGTATTTTTTTGAATTATATAATCAAAATGTTTATTGAAAGAAAGGAAGTTATCCAAGTGAAAACCCAGATACTTAACTGTTGATACTATTTCAATTCTTTCATTATTTATAATTAGATCAATATCATTGATATCCAGAGTTCTATATTTGTGTTTCGTTGTTAGGATCATCCCTTTCGTTTTTGAAATATTCATGTACATCTCTTAACACTAAGTTCATTTTTTGAATTGCCCGATCTAAACTGATATCACAACATGCTAACAGGGTGTCGTCGGCAAACAGATTGATGAATTCACAATCAACGAATAGTTCAATATCATTTAAATATGAAATGAAAAGTAGTGGGCCTATTACACTTCCTTGAGGAACTCCAACATCAATATTCATCTCTTGTGATACATACCCATTGAAACGTACTCTTTGCCTTCGGTTACTTAGATAATCATTTAGCCACTCATGTACCCTACCCTGGATTCCATAGGTTGATAACTTTTTCAATAATATTTTTCTATGTACACACATTCATGATTAATATTTCATTAATATTTCATTAAAATTTAGTTTAGTTTTATATAAAGCGATGATTCATATCATTTGAATTTGAGGAGCAAGTTTCTCTTTGTTTGTGTGATTTTTGGAAATCGAGAAAAAAATATTAAATTTCAAGAAGTAACATCAAAGTCGAAAGTCCCAGCTGCTCTCTTCGTCGTTGCCAGTATTCCACAGATAACTTCCAGATTGTCAACAAAACATCCGTGAAATGTAATCTTTTCCCCGCAAAGAAATTTGCAAATTACTAGCAGCAAAGTGTATTCTTTCTCCCTGTTCATAAATTAGTTTTAAAAGATCCATCGCCCGCGAAAGTCTAACCTGCTTAAAAGTAATGTATTATGCAAGTGACAGCACGAAAAATAGTCACTTTCGGCTAAAGATATCATCAGCCAGCCATCCGTTGGAATTATAATTAATTGATGTAGAGGACGAAACCACAATACCGGGAAAATGACAGCCATTTATATATTTATGATCGGCCTAATTAGGCGGCCTATTAAGGAAGTTGGGATTCTAGTTCAATCCCCATTAAAGTTGATAATTGCAATGATGATATTACAGTGTTTATGGAAACGATATTTGAGGGGGATTAACACTGGCTTCTGGGAGAAAATTGTTTGAAATTGAAAGATATCAGGTGAAATTTATAATTTTCTTGTGTATTGTATTTAGCTCGAAATACATTGATATTGAATCTTTATACAGGGACATTCATAGTGTAACTGAAATATATCTTTAGCAAGATCTTCTCCGGTCTTGCATAAATAATTTCTGGACAATACATTTGTTAAGGAAAAAGATTTAAAATTCACACAGATCGGGATTCGAATTTTGTACAGTGGCTGAATTTTCTGATAATTTTAGAATATTATCGCTCAATAGAATTACATTCCTTTCTATAGGCTCCTGAAAATACTGAAGATACCGTAAAAATCACAAGTGATTTGTGAATTGAATTCATTGTCTGACTGCATTGAAATATACCAACAGTATCAAGTTATTATTTCGAATAGAATTTAAGGAGAATGGGATTCTAGTTCAATCCCCATTGAAGTTACTAATTGCAATGATGATATTACAGTGTTTATGGAAATGATATTTGAGGGGGATTAATACTGTCTTCTGGGAGAAAATTGTTTGAAATTGATAGAAATCAGGTGAAATTTATAAATTTTTTTGTGTATTGTGGAAAAAGATTCAAAATTCACACAAATCGGGATTCGAATTTTGTACAATGGCTGAATTTTCTGATAATTTTAGAATATTACCGCTTATTAGAATAAATTCCTCTCTATAGGCCCCTGAAAATACTGAAGATACCGTAAAAATCACAAGTGATTTGTGAATTGAATTCATTGTCTGACTGCATTGAAATATACCAACAGTATCAAGTTATTATTTCGAATAGAATTTAAGGAGAATGGGATTCTAGTTCAATCCCCATTGAAGTTACTAATTGCAATGATGATATTACAGTGTTTATGGAAATGATATTTGAGGGGGATTAATACTGTCTTCTGGGAGAAAATTGTTTGAAATTGAAAGAAATCAGGTGAAATTTATAAATTTTCTTGTGTATTGTGGAAAAAGATTCAAAATTCACACAAATCGGGATTCGAATTTTGTACAATGGCTGAATTTTCTGATAATTTTAGAATATTACCGCTTATTAGAATTCAATTCCTCTCTATAGGCTCCTGAAAATACTGAAGATACCGTAAAAATCACAAGTGATTTGTGAATTGAATTCATTGTCTGACTGCATTGAAATATACCAACAGTATCAAGTTATTATTTCGAATAGAATTTAAGGAGAATGGGATTCTAGTTCAATCCCCATTGAAGTTACTAATTGCAATGATGATATTACAGTGTTTATGGAAATGATATTTGAGGGGGATTAACACTGTCTTCTGGGAGAAAATTGTTTGAAATTGAAAGAAATCAGGTGAAATTTATAAATTTTCTTGTGTATTGTGGAAAAAGATTTAAAATTCACACAAATCGGGATTCGAATTTTGTACAATGGCTGAATTTTCTGATAATTTTAGAATATTACCGCTTATTAGAATTCAATTCCTCTCTATAGGCTCCTGAAAATACTGAAGATACCGTAAAAATCACAAGTGATTTGTGAATTGAATTCATTGTCTGACTGCATGGAAGTATACCAACAGTATCAAATTATTATTTCGAATAGAATTTAAGGAGAATGGGATTCTAGTTCAATCCCCATTGAAGTTACTAATTGCAATGATGATATTACAGTGTTTATGGAAATGATATTTGAGGGGGATTAACACAGTCTTCTGGGAGAAAATTGGTTGGAATTGAAAGAAATTAGGTGAAATTTATAATTTTTCTAGTGTTTTTTTATTTAGTTGAAAATACATTAATAATGAATATATTTATACAGGAACATTCATAGTGTAATTGAAATGTCTTTAGCAAGATCTTCTCCGGTCTTGCACAAAAAATTTTTAGAAAATACATTCGTTAAGGAAAATGATTTCAAATCCACACAGATCGGAATTCCAATTTCGTACAATGACTGAATTTTCTGACAATTTCAGAATATCCCATGGAAATATACCAAGAGTATCAAATTATTATTTCAAATAGAAATGTAATTAGGTCTTTATATTTTCATTTCTACTATCTCAGCTTTATGGTACAAGGGCACCAAGACCTGGTGTTCACATAAATATTCTCCTTTGTGAATTGTTCGAAAAATGGCTTCAAGTTGTTTTTTTGTGAAGTGTTCAATGTGATAAATTGTAATTAGTATAATAGAGATTCTGAACTGAACAACAGTAGGGCAAAATGATATACATCTCTAACATTTCAAAATATAACGAAAAAAAAAAAAATCTTGGCGATATCTGATAACAGAAAATAGTATATTGTACAAATTAGAAAAAACGACATATTTCTCACGAGCGCAAATCAAGCTGTACTTTTTCTACGATTGCGTTGTTTTCAAGTATTGAAAATTAAAATATATATATAATAATACTTGTATGTCATTAACTCATATTTTCATATTTTATGTAAAATAGTAATTGATAGTTATATTTGAACAATTTTTGTAAAGTAATTCGTGTTAGGTCGTTTTGTATCAACATGTTTTCGGTATTTGAAATATTAGCTGCAGTCGAAGTTGAAGTTGATGGAGAAATGTACTGAGCTTCCACAGCATTGTTGTGTTCAGGTTCTAATGGCGCTGGAGGCTGAATGAATTCTACTAAACTCGTTTAAATTTTCATTTTGTTAGCTATGGAGTTGTCGATATAAGATTCAGCAACATCGCTGGATTTTCAACCACCAAGGCGTTTTGAAGTGGAAAGATCTGCCCCTGCATTAACTGTAATATTCGCAGATGACCTTCGGAAACAGTGGCCAGTATATAATTCAGGGTTCAGTAATTGCAAAAATTTCGCTGTTAATTTCGCCATGGTGCCAAATTCATGTATCCCCACAGGCTGTTTAGTATATTTGCTATTTATGTAATAAAAAAAACGTGTTTCATTTGCGCATGGTCGAAGCTTCACATATTTTTTGTGAATTTAATAGAATTTTCCTGTGACTGTGATATTTCTAGGAGCCTTGGTTTTAGAATCGGGTAATTTCATTAAAAGGGCCGAATTGAGATCTTCCATGTCATCAATTTTTAATTTTCGAAGTTCATCACAACGGCATGCCCCTGTAAGAACAATAGCTAAAGCAGCCTGAAATCAAAACCAAACATTAATTTTTTTGATAACAATTTAACAAATTTCAATTCATACCTTCATTAGCAAAAACCTTTCATCAGGTGCATGTTTGAAAAATTGTTGAATTTCTTCAGAAGTTAGTAATGTTTTTGACTGTTTTGGGGCATATTTTTCAGATTTGCATTTAAAAAATGCACGTAATTTTACGTATTTTGATATATCAACACAGTTTTTAATAATTAAGATACTCCTTAGCATCGAGTACTGAGACCATAATGTTGATGAGTTCAGTCTTCTTGACAACACTTCAAAATAAACTATCAAGGTATTTCGGAACAAGAATTGACCTCTGATTTAATTTTCCAGTCCATAAATATTTCTCTCTAGATGTCCTTGGTAGCAAATTATTGCAAACATCTATTGCTTTCTGAACAATTTCTGGAAGAGTATTTTCCAACTCTGAATCTTCGTATTCCATGACATTCAATATTTAATAAATCTGAACTGTTTATACTATAACAATCAACAATAAAACTTCAAGACTAACTTGATTTATCGTGATAACAGTGAGAAATTATTTCTCCCTGTAATGGCAAATATTTCTAACTGAGTGAGAAATCTTTCGTTTTGAACGTATGAAAGCGATGAGAGAAGTGGCACATTGTATAGCATCTCTGGAAAAATATGCTTTCCAACAGAACTGCAAACCCGGAAGCAAAATGATATCTGAAACTCCAATCTACTGTTAGTCAAACTAGTTTTACTGCTAATTAAAAATTCGCGAATAATAAAACATCTGCAGTAATTCGTTGAAAAACGGATAAATTGTCGAAATTTGGTAGAGCTAACCTAGGAAAAAATTGTGGGAATATCAACTGAAAATTCACGTTCAAAAGATGAATGAGTTAACAAACACGCATGGCGTTTATTTCTTTGTTTGTAATAACCTTCCCGAGATGTTAATCAATGATGAATCAGAAGGTAGCACAATTTCAGGAATTGTTTCGATTTCAGATGTGAATATTTAGATTAAAGCCGTTAGTTTTGATATAGCGATTAACATGGGAGGTATTGAAGGTATTTCCAACTGACAATATCTACCTGGAGAAGTTATGCACTACAATGCTGAATAAGAAATTGCAAAATTCTTCAAAACTTCAATTTTTCCACAAAAAAATAATCATGTTTCCTGACACTTGACATTCGTAACCTGTGATTCATTTCTTGTTGATTGAGCAGAGCTCCCACATTTGACTGAATATTTCTCTCATATATAATATGTCCCATAAGAGCAATGCAATTATCGAAAACTTACAGCGGTAATTGCATTGTATCAAGTCACCATAACAACACATTTGAAACCGTATCGCTAGACATCAGTAAACAACACAAATAAATGTCAGACTTCAAAAATAGAAAAACATTTCGCGTTTAGGTGAGTACTCTATACAATCTATAGAGGAAAGTATAAATGAACAAAAAATAACATTTCCTTGAGAATTTCTTTATTAGTGGAATATTCCAATGAATTACATTCGTGCATAAAAGTGACCAGATGTTTTTGCATTCAAGCGTGATATCTTATAAAATTGCATTCGTTTATTTTCATATTTTGTAAAAGAGCCCTCCTTCGGACTCGGGCACTTTCGCCAAAATATGAAAATAAACTCTTGCAATTTTTAGATCTCACGCTTTCTTGCAAAATTATCGGTAATTTTCATGCACTCGTGCAATTATAACCGATAATAGGATAAGGCAATGATTGACCACAGTTCGATAGAGCAATTTGAGAGATGTGAATTGAGAAATTGATTTCTGTATATTTATCAAATTGAGCACATGCTTGGTTAATTTGGAGGGTTCCGATGAGCGAGAGAAAATCAAAAAAAACGGGGAGAGCGAAACAAAATTTTAATTGTGAATTAAAACAAGAACACGTGCTGGTTTGACAGTGCTCAAAATAAAAAGTATCTCTCAAGTCACTCAAAACAGTTTCTTCAAATTATACATCCTATTTTTCTTCAAACGTAAGAATTACAAATCTTATGATCATCAAATGAAGCTACCTAACCAACAAAATGAATTACTTTTAGTGCCGGCAGCGGTGAAAGTAGAGCAATGTAGAGTAATGATGATTCTTTGACGAATGAATGAAAACTTTAATGAGAAATGTCAGTTACAAAAGATCAATATTTCAGACGATTTTATTGACATGAACGATAGCAATCCTTTTTTTTTATCTCATAACAAGATTTATTCAAATTCATTTCAACTTGAATGGAAGTGGCCGATACTTGATGAACATTCATGTTAAACAAATAATATACAGTTACCAGTAAGACTTTCACATATTAGGGTTAACTAAACCGCAGTTTAATGTTTCTACTTGAGAAAGCTATTGTATAGCGAAACACTTGTCGCGGTTGACTAAAGCCAAATCTTAAACTCAACAGATTTGAAATTTCCACCAGGAGTTTTATTGCGTTCCTGACTGCGCATTGTAACCAGTGATGTATCAATATTCACTCGATATCGATTTGATGATTTTCATTTCCAACATTATGAAACATTTCAAGTACATCTTCAAGACTGTGTAAAGAAATTACATTATCGGTTTTAATTGCACGAGTGCATAAAAATTACCGATAATTTTGCAAGAAAGCGTGATATCTAAAAATTGCAAGAGTATATTTTCATATTTTGGCGAAAGTGCCCGAGTCCGAACGACGAGGGCTCTTTTACAAAATATGGAAAATATGGAAAATATGGAAATAACCGATTGCGATTTGTATGAGTATAAGATATCACGCTTCAATGCAAAATAATGTGGTCATTTTTATGCACGAATGTAATTCATTGGAATATTTCACGAATGAAGAAATTCTCTAGGAAATGTTATTTTTTGTTAATTTATACTTCCCTCTATAGATTTTATGGGGAACTCACCTTAACGCGAAATGTTTTTCTATTTTTGAAGTCTATCTGACATTCATTTCTGTTGTTTACTGACGTCTAGCGATACGGTTTCAAATGTGTTGTTATGGTGACTTGATACAATGCAATTACCGCTGTAAGTTTTCGATAATTGAATTGCTCTTATGGGACATTTTATATATGAGGGAAATATTCAATGAAATTTCAATAGTTCGAGCTCGAGTTTATATGCATGGCTGTACACAATTGCACTCTGTAAGTGGGAAAAAGTGAGTATGAATTGAGAGAAAGGAGAAAGTGAAAAAACAAAAAGTGGGTTGAATTTTAATACACAAAAATCTATGAGGACGTCACTTCGTAGTTTTATGAGTTTCTACCATACCTCAATATGAGAAAATAGGTATTAATATTGGAATCCATACAATTGTAGAAGGGTAGACTTTTATCTACCCCGAAAAGTTGCTGCGTGAATTGAAAAACAGTTCCTTTTGGATAGAACAAGTTTAATTAGTCAACAACTACGAAGAGCTGAAATTGACGACTTTTACACAGTATCTATGAAGACATATCATATGTTTTGCTACATAGAAGTTGTAAAATCAGCTAGTTTTTTTGCTTTTCTTGGCTGAACCATCCGCCAGTATGTGGGTGATATCTGCATATCACTAGAAAGTGTTCATGAGAATCAAATCTTTGAAAATAGTTTTTTTCTACTCCTACCCGTGCATATTCCGATTTCTTAAAGGTTTACAAAACCGATAACTAGGCGATTTCAGTCAACTGAATCGTAAGGATTTGAAATCCACACTAGGTAGGATATGAATTACGCCAATCACAGAGAAAAAAATGTTTGGTTACCAAGGCAACGGAAACGTCATTATTCTGATTGTCTACCTACAAACACGGAATCCAAGTTGTTCTGTTTAAGCATAAGTAAATGCACTCATATCTGGAATATTTTCTAGTTCATTGAGTCAACTTTGAATTGTCACATTCGATGTTTTTTTGTGGAATTGAAGGACTGATATCTACTCTCCACAGTAATAAGTACGAATATTTCACTCAGATATGAAATGTCCCATAAGAGCAATGCAATTATCGAAAACTTACAGCGGTAATTGCATTGTATCAAGTCACCATAACAATACATTTGAAACCGTATCGCTAGACGTCAGTAAACAACACAAATGAATGTCAGATAGACTTCAAAAATAGAAAAACATTTCGCGTTCAGGTGAGTGCTCCGTACAATCTATAGAGGAAAGTATAAATGAACAAAAAATAACATTTCCTTGAGAATTTCTTTATTCGTGAAATATTCCAATGAATAACATTCGTGCATAAAAATGACCAGATGATTTTGCATTCAAGCATGATATCTTATACAAATTGCATTCGGTTATTTTCAAATTTTGTAAAAGAGCCCTCGTCCTTCGGACTCGGGCACTTTCGCCAAAATATGAAAATAAACTCTTGCAAATTTTAGATATCACGCTTTCTTACAAAATTATCGATAATTTTTATGCACTCGTGCAATTACAACCGAAAATTGTATAGTCCAAATGGCCTAGTTGGTTAAGGCGTTCTGAGACAGTCCACTTTATAGTCGTAGGTTCGAGTCTCACCAAAATAGCTTTTTTTGGACTATTTTTGAAGTCTGACATTAGTAATTCAATGTGTATCTATCAAAATTTAATTTAATAAGTTTCTTAAGTTTTCCATAAATATCGAAAGAATACTATATATCTCAAATTGATTAATAATATGATACTTGAAAGAGAGTTTTGATATATTTACCTGGTCGAAGGATAAATCAACTGAATAACTAGAATGGATATTGGACATATCGACTCTTATTGTACAAACTTCAATTTTTTTATAATGATTCAGAAGGAAAGAAATAAAACAAATTCGTGCAAGTGGTGTCAAAAAATTTCGAATTTTAGAATGAGTGTTCACGATAGTATCAAGACAAGCAATGAGTGTTCTACGCAATTTCCCGATCGATATACAAGAAGCCAAGTCACCAGATAGGCCAGTAGATATAGACAATCAATTCACAATAATTCCAAAAGTTTTAAAACTTTACCGGTATGTTAGTGCATGAATGAAAACAAACTTTAAAATTTTGCATAAGCCTGCGATGAAAGGAACATTGTTTAAATGGCAAAAACGTTTTAATGCTTTATTTTCTCACAGAAAAATGCAAAAGTTTTGCAAACTAGGGATAGCGCTAGTAATATTGTTTTACAACGTGCAGTAAGTTTGGAACCTTGTTACAGTTACGGAACCTTATGTTTCTCCTATTTGTTGTTGTTTTCCATTGCAATTTGTTTAAAAAATTTACAAAAATTCTGCAAAAAGTGAATGAAAAAAATATTCGACATAGTTAATAACATTTGTAACCATTACTGAAAAACGGAATATGTAGGTATTTATCAAACTTGTTCCCTCAACGCCGCCATGTCCAGTACACACAAGTATTGAGATAATTACAAAAATTTTTATAGGTGCTTTCGAATGAAGATAAAATCGGTCTCAGTGGATATGAAACTTTGCAACCTCGAATTTAAAACGGAACCTCAATTATTCAAGGAATACTGTTCGCATTTTAACAACCCCAGGAAGGACTTACATCACAGTCATCCACCTGAATACTTGATTATCATTCGAGTTATGCCTATTACATATTGTACTGGTATATTGGATCTGAATTCCTCTGTTAGTAGGTACCGGTTTTTGATATTGTTTACTCGTGTGTGGTATATTTCAACTACTAGTTTCCAACACTTTACAAGTTTGCAGATCTTTTGCAAATATCTCCGTACAAATATAGCGAATATTCACAAAATCCTGATTTCCAACATGTTCCGTTCAGAAAAAGGGGTTGCAAAATCGGACTCAATATGATTTGAACGTACTTTTCATTCTATTGAAGTTTCAAAACTTTTGTAATTATTGTTGAATTTTGGAAAAATCATGTCTTTATCTACTGGCCTAAGAAGCGCTCCATGTCACATTACGTACCACGTGCCCGTTACACGTGTCACCGCAAGCTTCGGGTGGACCACCCCGTACAAATCAATACGATAAATCCGGAATCTACAACGGTGGTGAACCTACCCGGCGGCCAGCTTTCCATTGTTTCACCCTCACAACGAAAACATCCACCATTTTGGAAGAGAATACGTTATCAGAGAAACACATGTGTTTTCGGCGATCGGACCCTAGGTCATGCATTCGGGGTGGCGTTTTTCGACCCCTATTTCGACTCCCTCGCGCGCGAGTTGTCACAGCAACAGTCGAGGGGTGGACGCGAGCATGCGCCGTAAAAAACGCGTACATTTCTAAATAATTGATATAGGAAAAATGGCTGCGTTTTGTGCTGGATATGTGGCACAAAAGGCAATTACATACGTCTTTGACTCGGTGGAGTTCCGAGACTACTCGGAACTGAGGCGGGTAAGGGTCGTACAGGGTGGCACAACTCAGCGGGAAAGGAGGGTATGCTTTAGATAGGAAAATTCGGCCCTTTTCTGAAAATATGATGGATTGCCTCCTCAGTTGTGTGCTTTGTTGAAGAGTTTCTTGTCTGATAGGTCTCTGTATGTGGTTGTTAATGGAGTATCATCTGATATTCTCCCAATAAATGCGGGTGTTCCACAGGGTTCAGTTCTGGTGCCCACTTTGTTCAACTTCATATAAATGATTTACACGAGAAAACATCTTGTTCAATACATAGTTTTGCAGACGACAGTACTGTTCATACCAGTTTCTCTTCCAGAGTCCCCATACCAGCTCGAGAAACAAAAATTCAAAGAAACATTCACATTAAAAAAATTAACGACGACTTGGTAAAAATAATAGAATACATAATTGATGTTGAAAAGATGTTCTATAATCAGAATTTTGGGTATTGGTGAAAAAACTTTTTGGAAAACGAACTGGAAACTCCAAGATGAACGTTGTTTAGTGATATCATAATAATGCTACTTGTGCTAACATTTGTATTAAATATATTTTTTTGGACAAAATACCAAAGTGGGATGAATAAAATATCAAAATAGAATTCATTTTCCTCTTGCAGAATGTTTCTGAAAGTACAATTTTCAGAGGAGGCAAAATGAGACCAAAAACTCGACCAACCTAACCTTATATGATTTTCAAAATTTTGAAAGTGCCGTACTATCGTCAACACAAGCATCATCGCAATCTTTACATTCCTCAAGCTGCAAAACTCAGTGAAGACTTTTCAATTCCATCCGATACTTTCCAGTATACATTTGAATAACTACTTTTTGACTTCATCTTCACCAAATAAATGTGAAAATAATACAAAATTTCGATCAGGAAAGAGAAATAGCTTTCACTCTGTTGATATGTGTATATCATTCAAAAACATTTGTTTCGCTCATAGAAAACGAAGACGAAGTCTATCCGAGATAACCAGTCTCCTGCTTATATTGCACGATGGGCGCTGGAACACACAGAAGTCACTAGTTCTTTCTCAATTTGTATCCTGAGCATACAAAACACAACCCAATAGATGACATACATGAGATATTTCTACACAACATGAAAATAAATTGAGAGTAGCTTATAATGAATCTTCACTAAAGAGGGTAAAATTTCATTCTCGAGTACAGACAAGCTGGATTTACACAGAGAAACCTATTCCTAAAGCTCCTCATTGGGTAAAAAAAACATTTAAGTGGCAGAAATTTCTTTCAAGACATTGTTTCCTTCACAGGTATAATCATATATCTAAATATTGTTCTCGAAAGTTCGGCTGGTAAGTCATGATAAAGTGACATTAATTTTTAATGTGTACCTCCATGAATGTTTTTTTTTCTGAACAAAACAAGCTTATCTGGCCTCAGAAATGAAATGTTCGATTAATGAGTGAAATTCCTCAACAAAATGTTTCATACAAATATCTCATGAACGTTATCTATTTGATTCAAGTTTCTTATGTGTGTACATTTTGGGTGAGTGAGAAAGAGTGAAGGGAAGTGGCTGTTTTAGAAAGACTCCTTCTGTAGATGTTGCTATTCATTCGATAATAATCTACTTATGGAAGTTTCAGAATATTCTACGTATAGATATTCTGAAGTACATCCACTTCTGATAGGCTGATGATATCAATTGGATGGCATTTTGAACCAAAAATTTTCTGCAAATCGCTGGAAATTTTGACATTACAGGTGAAATTAAAAAAAAAGTCGAGATTTCCTTACCGCAAAGAAATGATATTTACTTTAGTTGTTAGTGTCTACATAAATGATTGAAAACACATTGTTTATTTGCAATAGTCCATAAAACGTACTTCTCTTTCAATTTCTTTGGCAATTCCATTGAAGCAGTATTCACTACCTCAACCAGCTCTGGAGGAGTCCCAGCAATGGAAATTTCATCATCACTTATCATTTCTCTCCATTCATTCAGTTCAAAGCACCATCCATTTGTGAATGAAATCATTCGTGATTTTTCAAAATCAATTAATATCAGGGAATTTCAAACGATTTACGGCAGCCATCTTTAGCGGCGTGGTCTCAGTTGAACTCTATGTGAGTTTACTACGACTGACTCACATAGAGGAATTCAACTGATACCACGCCGCTGCCGCAGATGTAGCCGAAAGCTTCGGAAGTCAAAATTCCACCACACGGCCCTCAAGCCAAAAAAACCAGAGATGTATTAACACCGGCCGTGAAAGCCTACATTCTTTCATTTGAACGATTTGCTGGTAACTTTTATGTTTACTTCGTAGAAAAAATCTGTCCTCCTCACAGTCGTCCAGGAATGTAAGACTTTTCCTATACCTAATAAACAATGTACTATTGAGGTACTGATATCACCCAGAAGAAGCATTGCAAATGAAATAAATAGTATTGCTTGCTTCTAAACACGCACTTTCATATTTGAATCATTCCTCTTGATTAGAGTCAAATTGATTTATGTAGTTTGGATGTTTTTTGAGTGGAAACAAATGTCCTGAAATCCGTTTTTCGAATTTTCTCTTTCCTGAAAATGAAAATAACAGAACTTTGAATTCTTATAAGATCTGTTCTTAGTATATTTGCCCCGATATGTAACTGCAATATTATAAAAGAACAGAAATGACTGACTATTTGTCAGTGAGAATCATATTTTTGTGAAGGGATAAGCTTTTTCTTTTCCAGGTGTGAATAAACTCAGAAAATGAATTTCATAGACTTATTTCTGTCTCGGTACCTATATAATCCATGCTATTATATCTAACTGATATATGCAAACATCCACCCCTAGTTTCCGTAAACTGAGTTACAGTAGTAGCAATTGTCCGTCAATAAATAATGATGTTTTGCCAATCAGTAAGGGCAATTAAACTAGCGTGCAGTTAAATCGTGCATATAAGGCGCTCATGGAGCTAGATAGACGATAAACAAGCCGATCTGATTATGTGAAAATATCTGAATTGTTTATTGTGAATGTTTAGGGGGGTAAGGGGACAGTAACTATGTTCCAAATTGAATTTTATGCAAGATGCGTAGAATCCTTGACCTGATGACACTTAGTGAAGTCTAGGATAAATCTCTCGACAAACAGTAATTGAATTGCTGCCATTTATCACTTGGATCATGAGATTTGAAATTCTCTGCGTAGGAATAACGATGCCCTTGCATTGACAGATGCCTGTTTCATACCAATGTTATGAATTGAAAATTGGTTGGCATCCAAAAAAGACTGATTACATTACATCAAGCAAAAACAAAAATTTCTGAACAACTTGATTTGAATGAACGATAAGTATTCAGATCAAATACAGGAAAGACACGAACACGTTCAGATACATTCCAAATGACTTGAATCATTGTCCACAACATAAAATGGCGGTACTGCAATTCCTTGTCTATAAGCTGATAACTTTTCCTTTGAAAGAAGATAAGTACGACAATGAAAGGAGAGTGATTAGGTACGTAGCTGAAGTTAACGGTTTTAACCCAGGGATAATTAATAAGAATATTTCCATCGTATGTTAAAAATCCCATATGAAGCGGGACATTTTCGATCAATCAAAGCGATAAATTCTCGGCGGGACATTTTCGGGCTGGTAAATACCCGGTAGGTATCGAAAAATACCCGCTCGGTCCGTGTATCTATAGTAACGATTGTTAAAATGTACATTTGTCATCTTGACAGGCATAAATACTGAATTTTAAACATCGTAGTTTCAACTCCTGAAATATTCTACCGGATTACACTCGTGCATCAAAATAAACCTGATAATTTTCCATTCAAGCATGTTGTCAGTAAAGAAACTGCATTTGGTTATTTTCATATTTTGCTAAAAGAGCCCTCCTCCTTCGGAGTCGGGCTATTTCGACAAAATATGAAAATAAACTCATGCAGTTTTTAGACAACATGCTTTCATGGAAAATTATCGGTAATTTTGAAGCACTTGTGTATTTATTACTCCCGATAATTAGAAAATATAAATTCAGAGAAACACTTCGTAAATCTTCGGCTTTTCAAAAGGATGAGAGAAATTAAAACTTTATAGTAATCCCATATGAACCTCAATACACTGGAGGACTTCAACAGATATTCGATAAAGTGAATATGAATCTTGCACATGAAACTTCTTACAAATTACAACAGCTTCTTGGTAACCCAAAAGATAAATTAGAAAACTCAGAGAAGTCGAGAATTTACGAAATCACTTGTCAAGATTGCAACAACAAGTACATCGGCCAGAGCCGATGAGCTATTAAAACCCGTTTCAAAGAGCATTTTGAACATATGAAATACGGAAGGGTATAAAAATCCCTCCCAACACGCTCTAGACAATGACCACAAAATTGGAGAAAGCAATCTCAAACTGATCAAGCATGTGCATGACACAAGACTACTCCATGCATGTGACAGTCTAGAAATAGCAAAATGAAAAAACAGCATGAATGGTGATAAGAGACCTATCCCTTTCAGCCCGCTTTTCAATATATTGTTGAGAAAGTAATTAGAATAATCAATAATAACAGATGACAGACCAACAAACTTTGCAGGTAGTGACTGCACTAGTTCATTACCGAGAAATTTATTAGAATACTTAGCAGTAACAAACAAAGTCTATATCGGACCGGAAATCTTAAGGTATATAAACAACTAACCATAGCTTTAGATTTAGTATCAATATTCTTCTCCTGAAGATGGTAACCTTGTTAGCGAAACGCGCGTCGAGTGCAAAATATCAGTTTGGTTTTAGGGTAATTGATCTCTAGGAAAAGTTTCAACTTGATTTGATCCAATCACCAAATAGATTTCGATCGAAACACGCGTTAAATTTAAATTCAATTGTCTGTGACAGATTTTTTGCACCAATTTTTTACAGTCTGCCTTCCGAAGAAGTAAAGCAAAATTGAAATATTTCCATATGAATGTTTTCATCACCCAGCTGTTTCGCTTACAAATTCGGCATCTTCAGAAAAAGAAAATTGATTAAATTTGTATATAATTTTTTATTCGGACACATTCCTTCACAGCATTGATTGCAGTTATAGTGAAATTCCTCAGTTGCTTATGATGAGCCCAATTCATTGATATCTATGTTATTGTTGATTTATGGTGTTTTTTTTTTATTCCTGAGAGTTTGCAAGGTTTTGATGTTTTTGAGTTATTCACGGTATTTCTTTGACATGTTTCATTTTATAGGATCATTGCTAATATTTTCCTGTCAGTGTCATCAATTCCATAGCTTCGACTGTATTTTTTTTGAAAATCATCATAGGTTTGGGGATCCACGATTTGTTTGTTAATGTTTCTCAATTTCACCCTACTAAAACGTATTGAAGACTGAAAGTTTCGAACCAATTAAATCACTATGAGCTCTTCTATAATAGAAAATTCAAATCGAATTAGGCAATTAAATCCAAACAAGAAGGTTGAGATAGGTTTTTTTGAGTCGAAGTATGAACATTGAAGGTTTGATTGATTGAAAAAAATTATTATATTGTGACAAAAAATATAATATTGAATATGAATCTAACTTGAATCGCGGAAACGGCTACAACGATTTCTGTGAAATTTAATAGGAAGGGGGATTCGGGGGCGATGAATCGATCTAGCTAGATTTCATTCTTAGAAAACGCCGTTAAATCCGTGTTTTCAGGCAATAACTCTTGATTACTCTTCCTGACATCTATTGGCGAGTAGTAATACTATTATTTCCTGATATCTGTTGGCGATTAGTAATACCATATTTTTTTTTTAATTGGAAGTAACTAACTGCTTTACGGACACAGTAGCACTGAAGCTACCTCGGTAGATGGCGATGTTAACAACACTGAGCCATGTGATTTGTTCGTGAAAATCATATAATATTTCTGACCACCCTGTATAACTCTCGAAGAAGATGAGTATCCCATATTATAGAATATGCTACCGACTACCAACAGTCTTGAATGATTCCAGAAATTCTTCGTAGGATGAATAATGGGTTTGTCTGAAAAAATGTCTGCATTTCATGAACCACTGGTATAACTTGGCAACGCCCTGTCGGATTTTCAAAAATAAAAAACCAATAATTAGCCTAAAGGAATGAGACTTCAGATATATTGAAATATATGGGGTGTTCCATTTGAAAAAATTGATGTTCGATTTCGTGAGCCTTTCTTGCGCCCCTCGTATAAAAAATAGTGATTCCTGAAGTTAGCTCTCATAATGCGATATAATGTAAACTTAAAATATTTTGAAAATTCCTATTGGTTCAAGAGATATTCAACTGTCCCACTGGTCTAGGGACACACTGTATATATATATATATATATATATATATATATATATATATATATATATATATATAAAATCTGAATCTCGAAAACGGCTCCAACGATTTTCATGAAATTTAGTAAAAAGGGTGTTTCGGGTGCGATAAATCGAACTAGCAAGGTTTCATTTTTATAAAACATCGCCCTCGTCATTTTTCAGTTAATTAACTGGTTGATATATTTTTATTATTTGTCGGTAAGATCAAAAAATATTGTTCATATTTCGTTGGCATGTAATTCGTTTCTGACCATAATTTCCAAAAAACATGATTATCCAGAAAATATACCAAAGAGATCTCGATCATCGCGTTTCAAGTCGAATAATAGAATAATAGAACTTTCGATTTCTATGCTTCGACCAGAAAAAATTATTTGTATTTGATTGTCTCATTTGACTCGAGTTTTTTATAAGTTTGTTTGCAAAAAGTTTCAATGGAGTTAATAACATAGACACTGGAAGTCCAAACCGAAACCACTCAACAAGGAACAGTGTCAACCACTTTCAAGCAATTGTTGAATTCTTCAAAAGGAATGAATGCTTTCTAAGAACTCCAGAAGAACAAATTCATAACTTTAAGGTCCTAAAATATGAAGCGGGCCATTACCTCATTTCTATTCTATCATCCTTCATAACTTCTAAAACAACCCTTATGAGGCTAATTCATGATTAATTGGTATAATTACAACAAACCACGATAATGAGGTATCATTACACCTTCAGTAACTGAAATCGACGCCTTCGGCCTAGTTTCTGTAGTACGTTTCCTTCAAAATAGCAGATAATGATCAATAAAAAACAGCTCACCCCTGAGATTCAAATAAAACCACTCTATCGAACGAAATGAAAAACAGTCAAAGGAAGAAAAACGTGACAATTACTCCAATTCTCCTACCGATATCAAAGCGATGCCACATCAGTCAGAAAACGAATGATTAATTATTGAAACGACAAGCACCAATTTCTACCCGCGATACTCAAAGCATCCCTGGCAATTTCATCATCTTCCCTTATATCAAAATGATACGAGTCCCGTTGTATTCGTGAATTTTTAATTTGTGTGCATTCGTTGCTCCTCCTTCGTGATTTCCAAAGAACATATTAGAGACCTGGCTTTCGAGTGGAAGTCAGAGAAGTTTCCTTACAGTTTAATTCCCTTTTCGCCTTTGTTATATTTGCCCCTCATTCTGAATTTGAGAGTAATCATGAAAATAATCCGAAGCCATAATCCGTAGGGTTATCATCTGTCTTACATTACTCCGTGAATCTTTGTATTCTTCAGTGGTATTTCGCAAAATAGGATATTATATTTTCACGTGGAAGCAAATTATGTGTCAGAACTTCGGGGGGAAGGGATACTTATTTTGCGAGTTTGGTTGAACTTGTGATTTATGGATGAAGCTCCTATTAATGGATTTACTGTTGGGCAAATGAAGCTATTATTATTATTATTATTATCAGACGAATTCGAAAATAGAGGAAAAGTATCGATGAAACTGAAAAATTAAATCAGGAAATGTTGGGATTCAAACAGTCATGTTTCCAAAAATGTTTGGTGTGTCTAGTGAATGAGTTCTATAATTTATCCATACATTTATCCCACTGATGACCTCGAGGGATACTTTTCTCTGAGCAAAACAAGTTTGCTTGGGTTTGATAGTATATTACATTACTAGTGTGGAAAGTGACCTTTTTCACATGAGTGAATTTCTCCTACGACCACAGAACAAATAATTACAAAAAAATTCATATATTTTCACTTCATTTTGAGAATTTGAGCATTTTACAAAGAAAAGTAATAATTGAACAAGATCACTGCTTAAAATTGTAGAGATTAAAAGTTATATTATTATTATTATAATTAGTAAATGGACTTTGCAATGAGGAGTTAGACAGATTTCTCTCTGCTATTTGTACACTATGTACAGTAGTAGATTCGATGTCAGTTTCTCGAAGAGGCGGAGTGACGGCTTTCGAAGTACTGCTGATGGCATCCATAATTTTATTGGCAATATTCAACCTGTTAGTAGCAGAATCGTCAATATATTCTTCTGCGACTTTGGACGATTTCCAACCCCCATGTCTTTTCAGAGGAGTCAGATCTCCTCCTGCATCTACCTATATAGTAGCAGAAGGATCCTTCAGATTAAAAAATTTTGCCACTACTCTAGGTTTATTTCCAATTTTGTTATTGCCCACGACTTGTTTTGTGCATTTTTGGTCTCTATAATTGAGAAAAAAGCGTGTTTCGGTAGTTAGCGGTCTTAGATTGGCATATTTTTTATATATGCTATATAAGTTTCCAGTATTAGTGAACTTGCAACAGCATTTATTTTTTGTACTATTAATTTGAATGACAGACGCAGTCCCCAAATCTTCAATATTATTTATACATAACTGGGTAAGTTCTTGCTTGCGACATGCACCAGATATACCCATGACCAACACAACCTAAAAAACATAATTAAATAAATGTATAGACTTTGTTTCAATACCAATGACTTACCTTTGTAAAGTAAATGAATCTCATCGGAAGCTTCATTTATAAATCCACAAATTTCTTGTTACGTCAAAATTTTAGCTTTTTTCGGTTTATATCCGTCACTTTTTTTTTGAAAAATGCCTTAAGTTTACTATATTTGGAGATATCTACATTGTGGTGAATGGATAAAGTGGTAAGCAACATAGAATAATCAGTCCATAATGTTGAGCATTGGATTCTATTGGAAAGTTCACCCATGTATGCAAGCAAAACGTTTTCAGAAAAAGAGCTTCTTATTTCCTTATTTCTTCGCCATGAAATACATTGATCGTAAGCGTATTCTTACCTTCTTTTGGAATTTTCGGGCAGTAAATTTAGTGACGTTAATTTTGCGGCCTCTTCAATTTCCGGTGGAGTACATTGATCATCACTATTAATCTCTGCATCCAGGTGTTATGGAATTTTAGATACTATTTTCACGGTTTTGTATATGTATAAAGTTTATCTGACGTTTTTGCAATATCAATTTCAAAGCACACTTCAATTCCATTATGCAATACATATAACTATAGATACACATATCACTCTAGAGTGATATTTTACTTTTCATCTCTAGGGTGATATTTGTTATTTTCGAAGGAACTAAATAGTGTGCTATTTGTCATTTTCGCATGTGGTCGTAGGAAAACTGTGTAAACAAACGCTTTCGTGGATAATAATTCATGATAAAATCCCTCAACCTGCGGTCTTGTGATTTTATCAAATCATTATACACTTTGAGATTTGCTGAGCAATATTTCGAAAATCATAAATGTGCAGCACACATTTTAACCGAATGAACTTGATACACTCAAGGTATAACCGTCGACTATTCCATTATCAAAACTAGAAAAATATCTGATTCCGCAGCTTCTTCTTGTTCCATTATCTGATCGGCTATATTCCTCATACTATTGTGTTCTCCCTTTTTTCAAATACAATTCTTACACGTGTCACTTCCAAACGCTCACGAACCAAACCAGGAATTGTTTCATGCGATGACTACTTTCACAGGAACTAAATATATTCCCAGATAATAATCACACGAATATAACAATTTTTGGGAGATAATTCCACTGGTGGGAAACAACTATAATTAACCCGTGTGATTAGTAACGATGGTAATTTAATATTTCAGTTTGCCTAATAACTCTCATTATCGACTTTGTACGGATAACAAGGACATGCACGCTACGTTTGCAACAATGTAATAACACTTATTTGCGTGTACAGGGCTTACTACAAAAAACATATTTTAAATATTTCACGTGGTGAAAATTTTCACAAAAGAGTTTCATTCATATTGATAGTTCCCGTTTTCTGGAAGCAAACAATCGCCCAATCAAAATATCTATGAATTAACAAAAAAAAGTATTAATGGGAATTGAACCTCACCTGTTCCATAGTTGAAAATTTTCATTGACAGTATAATTTCGATTGTTGAAGCAAGGAGATTTGGAATGGTATTTTCTTCAACAGGTAGGAAAATAAACGATGAGGTTGAAATCTTTGGTGTAAAAGTTAAAACTTTTCCTAGAGATGAAATACCCTAACACCACTGATATTTTTGCACTCGACGCGCGTTTCGCTAACAAGGTAATCATCTTCAGGAGAAGTAAATTGATACTAAAGCTAGGGTTAGTTGTTTATATACCTAATTTTTTCGGTAGGGTATGGACTTTGTTTGTTACTGCTAATTATTCTAATTAATTTCTCAATAATGAGCTAGTACAGTCAAGACCTGTAAAGTTTGTTGGTCCGTCATCTGCTATTATTGATTATTCTGATTACTTTCTCACCAATAAATTGAAAAGTGGGCTGAAAGGGATAGTATTGTCACCATTCATGCTATTTTTACATTTTGCTATTTCTAGACTTTCACATGCACATGCCTCATCAGTTTAAGATTGCTTTCACCAATTTTGTGGTCATTGTCTAGAGCATGTTGGGCGACACTGAATTTTTCTATCGTTCCATATTTTATGTGTGCAAAATGCTCTTTGAAACGGATTTTAATAGCTCGTCGGCTCTGGCCGATGTATTTGTTGATGCAATTCCCGACTTCACTGAGTTTTCTAATTCATCTTTTGTGTTATCAAGAAGCTGTTGTAATTTGTAAGAAGTTTTAGATGTAACTTTCATACCCACTCTATCGAATATCTGTTGAAGTTCTTGAAATTTTGTATGAAATATCAGAATTTCTTAGCGATTTGCGAATAATCATGTCATGGTTTGAGATTCTAATAACTTCTCAACTGAATATTTTTACGAGAAAGATTATTCCTCATTCTGTAATTTGCCTGTTTCATCTCAGGGTGAAAAAAAAACGGCATTTCGAATTATTCATTTGATTCTTCAGTGGCATCCCTATGTGACACTTCCATGAAATATCGAAATAAAGAAATGAGATTTTCGGAATTTGGATAAAGAAACTCATAGTGGAAGTGCTGAAATTAAAGTTTTGCACAAACACTGGAGTATACAAAATTCCTTTCGGGTATAATAATATATTCATGAATAGAACCCCATTTCAATATCACTGAAACAAAATTTGGTTCTTTCCATTTTGTGTTCTACTTAAAACTGAAAAAAAATTCTCTCTGTCGAAAGAGTATTTTCAAGAAAGAAATTGAGATATTTTCATGAAAAAAATCTTATTTTCATAATTTTTTCCCTTAATATATTTCTGAGATTGTTCTAAGCCGTCTCGCGAAAAAAGTGTTTGGTTATGGTTAATATATTTGTTTACTTTATTAACCTCATATCAAACTCCATCCGTCGACTATCCAGAATTCGTTGAAATGGCATTTTCAAAAAATGATATATCGGGTAGTTTCATTAGAAGCGGAAGCTTTGTATCATGATTGATATAATCAAAATGCATACAATTTTTTGTTAACCAATCTTCGTGTTTTTTGAAAAAGATCTGATTGTAATGTGGACTTGAATGAATCCTAGCTGAAATAATGCGGTGATTTTCTCTGAAAAGGTACAGGAGATACTTGTAATAGGAGAGAAAGTTAAACAGAATATTTCCCTCATATATAAAATGTCCCATAAGAGCAATGCAATTATCGAAAACTTACAGCGGTAATTGGATTGTATCGAAAACTCACAGTGGTAATTGCATTGTATCAAGTCACCATAACAACACATTTGAAACCATATCGCTAGACGTCAGTAAACAACACAAATAAATGTCTGGTAGACTTCAAAAATAGAAAAACATTTCGCGTTTAGGTGAGTACTCCATACAATCTATAGAGGAAAGTATAAATGAACAAAAAATAACATTTCCTTGAGAATTTCTTTATTCGTGAAATATTCCAATGAATTACATTCGTGCATAAAAATGACCAGATAATTTTGCATTCAAGCGTGATATCTTATACAAATTGCATTCGGTTATTTTCATATTTTGTAAAAGAGCCCTCGTCCTTCGGACTCGGGCACTTTCACCAAAATATGAAGATAAACTTGCAATTTTTAGATCTCACGCTTTCTTGCAAAATTATCGGTTATTATTTAAGCACTCGTGAAATTATAACCGAATATTTCCTAAATAAAATGTCCCATAAGAGCAATGCAGTTATCGAAAACTTACAGCGGTAATTGCATTGTATCAAGTCACCATAACAACACATTTGAAACCGTATCGCTAGACGTCAGTAAACAACAAATAAATGTCAGATAGACTTCAAAAATAGAAAAACATTTCGCTTTTAGGTGAGTACTCCATACAATCTATAGAGGAAAGTATAAATGAACAAAATATAACATTTCCTTGAGAATTCCTTTATTCGTGAAATATTCCAATGAATTACATTCGTGCATAAAAATGATCAGATAATTTTGCATTCAAGCGTGATATCTTATACAAATTGCATTCGGTTATTTTCATATTTTGTAAAAGAGCTCTCGTCCTTCGGACTCGGGCACTTTCGCCAAAATATGAAGATAAACTTGCAATTTTTAGATCTCACGCTTTCTTGCAAAATTATCGGTTATTATTTAAGCACTCGTGAAATTATAACCGAATATTTCTTATATAAAATTTCCCATAAGAGCAATGCAATTATCGAAAACTTACAGCGGTAATTGAATTGTATTGAAAACTTACAGTTGTTATTGCATTGTGTCAAGTCATCATAACAACAGATTTGAAACCGTATCGCTAGACGTCAGTAAACAACAAATAAATGTCAGATAGACTTCAAAAATAAAAAAACATTTTGCGTTTTGGTGAGTGCTTCATACAATCTATAGAGGAAAGTATAAATGAACAAAGAATAACATTTCCTTGAGAATTTCTTCATTCGTGAAATATTCCAATGAATTACATTCCTGCATGAAAATGACCAGATAATTTTGCATTCAAGCGTGATATCTTATACAAATTGCATTCGGTTATTTTCATATTTTGTAAAAGAGCCCTCGTCCTTCGGACTCGGGCACTTTCGCCAAAATATGAAAATAAACTCTTGCAATTTTTAGATATCACGCTTTCTTGCAAAATTATCGATAATTTTGATGCACTCGTGCAACTATAACCGAAGATTATCCAGGTGACTGATATAAAAAATATGAATTGTTGTTAGAAAGTTTTTTGTAATTATTCATAAGTGATCATGTAAATGACATTTCAATGCCTCTTCTCTCAAATGAAAGATTATTTCATGGATTTTTTCCAGAAAACTTATTATGTGTCAATCATCGCTACCAGAAAAAATCTATGCTTCCTTCTGGAAATTGCAATCATTGCATTTTGTAACTGCATACCGACAATTCATTGTAAGACGCAGTTTGTACACACATTTGCATTCCAATTGGATCTGCATGTAGAACGGATTTCCTTTTCATTATTTCAAACCATTACACATTCATTAAATTTCCATTTTTTTGCACGGGCTTATCTTTCATCCCGCCACCAATGGGAAACGTTCTGCGATGATTGAAAAGCTTCTCTCGCTGGTTAACAGCGGGTGATCGATTACATTTCACACCTTGCCAATTTCGAGCCACATCAAAATAAAAACAAAACTACTATCGCGCCTTCTCGATCTATTCGAGTAACGAGGTTTGTGCGAATTTTCATTTGATGAGATTATAATAACAAATTTTTGCGTGATTGATATGTATATCAGTTCGACCAGCGTTAAGCATGACACAGGGTGTTCCAAGAAAACGAAATATCTGAATACAAATAGAAATATCTAAGAATGAGACCCCCAATTGAAGGTTTACCAGAATCAAAATATCATCATCTTGGGTTATTACTCGCCAATAACCACATATCGTGTAGATGTCCGTAAAATAGAATAGATACAACTATATTGATGAAATGAAAATGAAAAATACAGCAAGCTAAAATTGGTGGGTTATGTATTCATAATAAAAACAAAACTATTATCGCGCCTTCTTGATCTATTCGAGTCTCGAGTTTGTGCAAGTTTTCGTTTGATGAGATTATAATAACAAATTTTTGCGTGATTGATATGTATATCAGTTCGACCAGCGTTAAGCATGACACAGGGTGTTCCAACGAAAACGAACATCTGAATACATATAGAAATATATATAAAAAAGGTTTACAAGAACCAAAATGTTATCATCTTGAGTTATTACTCACCAATTACCACATATCTTGTAGAAGTCCATAAAATAAAATAGATACAACTGAAATTGGTGGGTTATTTATTGAATACCTCTCTCATATTATCATAATTTATTGAGTCATTCTTCTTGAAGAATATTTCTTGAATCAGAAGAAAGCCTATTATTATAATCTCATGTCAGAATTTCTCTTCAGTTCAGTCACATTCTGATGGCTCTCTGGCGATATTACCCATTGAGCACTTCCCACACCAGTAGAGTGAGTGATCACCGGGCCTGAAAGTCATGTGGCCTGAGCAGAATCAACCAGGTGGTTGTATTCGTTGGTATGATCTCCATATTGAGGAGCAGCATCTCATCAAGTGATTAGAATTACCATTTCAACAGAATGCTGATTCGCTCAATTCAAACAAAAACAATAATTCACATCGCTATTCACCTAGAGAATAAACTAGGATATACTCAGCCTATAACCTCGCAAATTTTCATTCACTAATTCCTAAAAACATCGATAACTTCAAAAGTGATGGCGCATCCGCCAAATATTGATAAATATGCGCATTCGCCAAAAATTGAACACTCCTTTCATAACATTCAACACATTTGTTTCGTAGTTTTTGTAACCTACCACTATCTGGAAAAATTAGAATAAATTTTGGACTCTATACACGTGTAGAAGGGCAGATTCTCAATCTACCCCGAAAAGTTGCTGCGTCTATTGAAAAATAGTTCCTTCTGGGTAGAACAAGTCCAATTAGTCAGCAACTTCTCGTATAACTCAAATTCTGCCTACCAAAAAAATATATTATTTCTTATTGATTTTTTGATAGGCAAAATTTGAGATATACGAGAAAATGCTGACTAATTGGACTTGTTCTATCCAGAAAGGACTGTTTTTCAATAGATGCAGCAACTTTTCGGGGTTGATTGAAAAACAGCCCTTCTACACTTGTTTGGATTACAATATAAATTTTTATTTATTCAGATTGTGGTAGGTTACAAACCCAGAAAACAACGGAACAAATTGTTATTATCTTGTTTTTTTCATAAGCTTTTTCGTTGGTAGGTTGTTATTGAAAGTGCACATGTGAAATCCATCTTCCAAACTCATAGATTACAAGCCCATAACACTTATTTAGGGGGTCAATTAACTCAGTATGAATCACGTTCAGTGCAATGTTGCCATATCGAATAATAGTTTCTAGCACTATGTCGTCACTTTTTAGTGGTGAAATTGGCTAAATACAAAAAAGAATGAATTCATTAGCAACTATTTTTAAATGGTTTTTTTCTACATTTTAAAAAATCTAATCACGAAGAACCCAGTGCCGTACAGAAATAAGGGTACTAGACGCCATAAGTAGTATTTTTTTCCTACACTAAGTAAATTGCCCCGCTAAAAAATGATGGCATATAGTAAATATAACAGCATTGTCCTGAACATAAATCATGCTGAGTCATGTGTGGCCCTAATAACTGAAGGGTTTGTAGTTTCTATTATGTATTGTAAGGCCTTCAAGAATAGAAGTTGAATCCACTCAAACGCTTCACAACTTCCAATTCATTTAACAAAACTTTGTTTTTTCCGAATGAACTGAATTCATTGAAAATAAATTTAGATTATTTCAAATGAATTCAATCCACACTTATGCCCGACTGTGGATTCAAGTAATGATGAAAATCCATCAGAAGCAAGCACTCAACCTCAACCACTTCTACCAACCACATCGAACGACGAGCAAATTAGCCCAGAATCATCAATCAGTAGCCCTCATTCCGTGCCACCCTGTACGAAAATAATCGTTAGGCGCGAGCGTCTCCTCCAAACTCGAAGCAATATGATTACCCAAATAATATTTTTGTGCGTTCGGTGGCAGTCCCGGCGTGTCTCTTCCTCCCCCTCCCGCCCCACGCCGCCCCCTCGAATATCGGGAACGGGCTTATACCTTGAAATCTCGTTCGCAACAGGGAGAGAATTATCGATCAGCCCCGATGCTAAGACGCCTACAGTCATAGATGGAATAGCAATAAGTGGGTGGCTACCCCAGAGGGTGGAAACCGAATTAGGGATCGCGCAAAAACAGGGGAGTCAAAATATAAAAATAACGTCCGCCATTGCTGCTCCGCTGCTAACAATGCGGTGTTCCCCGCGCCGGATATTACATGCATCTCGACACTTTTATTAAAACCTATTTGTATACCGCGATATTTCATACTTATTTATCGGCGGGTTTTATATCGCCGCAAGACGCGTATACGCCGCCTCACGGGCTTTAATAAACGTTTTATGTGTGTGGCATACACGGAAATAATATTAGATCCCGCTATAACGGAGATGAAATGAATTTCTGCTTCTGCTCCACTTGCTTTATTATCCTGCCGGAACTTTATATGCCCATATAGCTTATGTGGCGTGAAACAATATATTCATCATTATTATTACCAAAGTTGGACGTAATCCAATTCATTATGAATTCATTGGATTCGATTAGCCATTTATGGGAATTGCATACGCTATTTCTGCTACACCCGATATACAATGAAGCACAATAAATATTATATTCATATTTGTATTGAAAACAATAACAGTAATCACTCGGATTTCGTAAAAAAATTCTACAAAATTTTAATTAATGGTATTACCTCGAGTATTACCATGAATATGGGAAAACTATATTCTAATTATATTTATATTGAATATTATAATTTTAATTAATCCAATTCCTTGACAATATCGAGATTATTTACTGTGCAGTTTGAAAATTTCATTCTAGTTCCCATTGTTCTGTAAGTGGAAGGAATATTTACAGTTATATTCATTATTGGTAGTCTCAAAAGAGTTCAATATTTCAATGGGATTGCTGATTTTGTTCTGAACGGGCTTCAATAAATATTTTATGTGTGTGGCATACATATATATAATAAACAATATTAGATCCCGCTATAACGGAGATGAAATGAATTTCTGCTTCTGCTCCCCTTGGTTTATTATCCCGCCGGAACTTTATAAGCCCATATAGCTTATGTGGCGTGGAACAATATATTCATCATTATCATTACCAAAGTTGGACGTAATTCAATTCATTATGAATTCATTGGATTCGATTAGCCATTTATGGGAATTGCATACGCTATTTCTGCTACACCCGATATAAAATGAAGCACAATAAATATTATATTCATACTTGTATTGAAAACAATAACAGTAATCACTCGGATTTCGTAAAAAAATTCTACAAAATTTTAATTAATGGTATTACCTCGAGTATTACCATGAATATGGGAAAACTATATTCTAATTATATTTATATTGGATATTATAATTTTAATTAATCCAATTTCTTGACAATATCGAGATTATTTACTGTGCAGTTTGAAAATCTCATTCTATATCCCATTGTTCTGTAAGTGGAAGGAATATTTACAGTTATATTCATTATTGGTAGTCTCAAAAGAGTTCAATATTTCAATGGGATTGCTGATTTTGTTCTGAACGGGCTTCAATAAATGTTTTATGTGTGTGGCATACATATATATAATAAACAATATTAGATCCCGCTATAACGGAGATGAAATGAATTTCTGCTTCTGCTCCACTTGGTTTATTATCCCGCCGGAACTTTATATGCCCACATAGCTTATGTGGCGTGGAACAATATATTCATCATTATCATTACCAAAGTTGGACGTAATTCAATTCATTATGAATTCATTGGATTCGATTAGCTATTTATGGGAGTTGCATACGCTATTTCTGCAACACCCGATATACAATGAAGCATAATAAATATCATATTCATATTTGTATTGAAAACACTAACAGTAATTACTCGGATTCCTTGACGAAAATCTACAAAATTTCAATTGATGATATCACCTCGGGTATAACCATGAATATAGAAAAACTATTAGAATTTAATTTATTTTGAACAAAATAATTGTGATTAATCCGATTTCTCAAAAAAATCGAGATTATTTACTGTACAATTCGAAAAGTTCATTGTAGAACCCATTGAACTGTAAGTGGAAGGAATATTTACGTTCATTTCATTATTGCTAGGCTCAATAGAGTTTAATATTTCAATGGAAATGCTGATTTAATTCTGAACTGTGTATGGCATACACGAAAATAATATCAGATCCCGCTATAACAGAGATGAAATGAATTTCTGCTTCTGCTCCACTTGGTTTATTATCCTGACGGAACTTTATATGCCCACATAGCTTATGTGGCGTGAAACAATATATTTATCATCCTCCAATTTCGTATTCTTTGAGCCAGGAATTTTTTGCAATTGTCGACTATGATAGCTTGCGTTGTCCATTACTATAACGCTGTTTGGCGGAATGTTGGGTAACAGACAATTTCCAAACCAATCTTCGAAAAGCTCTGCTGTCGTATCTTCGTGATAATCAACACAAGAGTCCTTGATATTTTTGGCAGAAAGCCACATAGCGTTTGGGATCCAACCATTTTCTGATTCTGCGTGTAATATTGTGATTCTCTTTCCTTTATTTGATGGTGCTTTTGTTTAACACCTATCAGAGGAATCAGACCATCCTTTGGAAGGGGTGTCATGCGTGTCAAACCACGTCTCGTCGAGGTAGAGTATTGGCCGATTTTCAGACCGGTATTTTCTTATTGACGTTATATATTCAGAACGCCAGTTTATTAAACGTGTGGATTCCATTATTACTTGTCTATTGTCAATTTTGCGATATTCAAAGCCCATTCCAGACAGAGCTCGCCAAAGAGTAGTGAGGCCACAGTTGATGTGAGTTTCGTCATTGATGAGCCGCTGTTTCAGACTTTTGATTGTAGGGACACGCTGCTCATCGTACATAGTGTAGATTTTTCGCCTTATCAAATCTTTTTCCCAGTCGTCTAGACTTTTTGTGACACCGGAATCTTTACGCTTTTTTCTTGATTCCATGGAATTTTCAACAATTCGTCTAACTGAAGTAAGAGGCACCTTCGTCAAATTACTGGTTACTTTTGCTGCAGCACCCGCGTTATATCCTTGCTGAAGTAAGGAACTATACACATTTTTTATAAAGATTTTCGCGTCACAAGATAAGTAATTCTTCTTTAACGAACCACTGGAAGAAGCACTATTACTTTTTATCCACAGACGCCACATATTCGACGCCTATTCTGTACGTTGGGGTATAAAATCTTTGCTATTAATGTCTGTAATAACAAATAAATGTTATAAAATTATTGCACGCCGTGACACAAGTGAACACTTCCAATGAAATACAAAGACTGAAATGAACAAGAAGTGTAAGCTGTAATCCTCTACAATCCCTCTCTGAGAAACAAAATTACCTGAATCCGGTCCTTTTACATTTATGATGTGCATCTCGGATTTTACAACTTAAGGGTCTAATTGGTTTTATTATAATCCTTCAGTCAATACCATTTATTGTGAAAACTACTATACCATAAAATTATTCCCATTTCTTTTTGAAATTAATCAATATCCGTCGAATTTTGAACGATTTGCGAAAAAATAGTATGTTTAACTCGTAGAACAAACCACATTCCTGGACTGTGTTGCTAAGTCTCGGCTCGCGCCACAAGTTAACAATCTTGACAGTCGTCCAGGAATGTTAGGCTTTTCCTAACTGGTAAACAATACACTTTTTCTATAAATAGTTTCAGAATATTCAACGTAGATATTCAACTTCGTTTCACCATCATTTTTAACAGTTGGCAACATTTTTCCATTATGTGACGACCCGTTTAAGTTTAACCTCTGAAAAACCCAAAAAATGTCGATTGCGTACGACCGTTTCTCATCCAATTAAAGAGCCAAAACATAATTAGGCTAAACCTCTGAATGTAAGAAAGTGATTACTACCCTGGAAGATAAAGATCACAGTTAAGGGGCTTTGTGGGAGGAAATAATGAAAAGATATTAAGATCATGAGATAAGTAACTACCTACTCTACAGAAAATATCTTTTCCGTAGAAAACACTCTAATTTTAATGAACTGATAAACGGTTGAATGAATATAATTACCTGACGTGCGTTTCTGGAATTGTAGAGTTACTTTCATTATTTTTATCACATCCGTTGAATTTTTGTTCCTTTGATTTACGAGAGAAAAAGCAGTTTACAACTGGTTTATATGCCAACCTACTCCCCTACTTGTCAGGAATTTAATGCTTCTCAATTCTCTTTTTTTGATGAATACTTCCAAAAAGAAACAAATACATTGTACGTATGAGAACTTGGTTTTGAAGAGTTCGATGGAATTTATTACAATACGTAGATTGTCGCATTTTTGAACTCTCAAGAGGGAAGATTCAATTTTTTAGACCACTCCAGTATCACTACTTTGTATTTTCGACAAATTTGAACTCATTGTGTGAAATGAGATGTAGATGATGAGAAAAAAATCATATTCTCCCATTCTAGCTTCATAAACTAACTGAATATTTCAGGAGTTTCTCCATTCAATGAATCAAAAAAATATATAAGGAACTCTGAGGAAAAATTGAGCGATAGCTTATATGAAGCACAATTTGAAACATTCCTTGTATATTATATATGATATACCAGCTTTTCTCTGTTGATTTTGATTCGAAGCAAAAATACACGTAGAGTTTGATTATCGGGAGAAACATAATTTGAACTTATTCTTCAACAAATGTATTCAACCTCTCTGGCAAGGAAGTATCACAACCCTAAAATCTCAAATGGAAAGTGGGATCGAGTGATACATCATGTTGAAACTTTTCCTAGAGATCAATTTCCCTAACACCAAACTAATATTTTTGCACTCAACGAGTGTTTTTCTAAAGAGGTTAGCATCTTCAGGAGAAGAACATTGATACTAAATCTAAAGACTAGACTTAGTTGTTCATATACACAAAGTTTTCCGTTCCGATATGGACTTTGTTTGTTACTGCTACTTATTCTAATTAATTTGTCGATAATACCGGCAAAGTTTGTTGGTCCGTCTTCTGTTATTATTGATTGTTCTGATTACTTTCTCAACAATAGATTGAAAGCGGTCTGAAAGGGATAGTTCCCTTGTCGCCACTCATGCTGTTTTTACATTTTGCTATTTCTAGACTCTCACATGCATCGAGTAGTCTTGTGTCATGTACATACTTGATCAGTTTAAGATTTCTCTCACGAATTTTGTGGTCATTGTCTAGAGCGTGTTGGGAGACACTAGATTTTTCTACCCTTCCGTATTCCATGTGTACAAAATGCTCCTTGCAAGGGACTTTAATAGCTGGTCGGCTCTGGACGATGTATTGGTTGTTGCAATCTTGACAACTGATATCGTGAATTCCCGACTTCTCTGAGTTTTCTGATTCATCTTTTGGGTTACCAAGAAAAATGATAAGTGTGACAATGAAAGGCGAGTGATTAGGTACGTAGCTGAAGTGGCCGGTTTTAACCCAGAGATAGTTGATAAGATAATTAGAACATGTAAATTTAGAGGAACACTTCGTAAATCTTTGATTTTTCAAAATGATGAGAGAAATGTAAAGTTAATAGTAATCCCATATATGAACCTCTATACACTAGAGGACTCCAATAGATATTTGACAAAGTAAATATAAAAGTTGCATATAAAACTTCCTACATATCACAACAGCTTCTTGGTGACCCAAAAGATAAACTAGAAAACTCAGAGAAGTCGGGAATTTACGAAATCAGTTGTCAAGGTTGCAATAACAAATACATCGGCCAGAGCCGATGAGCTATTGAAACCCGTTTCAAGGAGCATTTTGCACACATAAAATACGGATGGGAAAAAAATACAGCCCAACACGCTCTAGACAATAACCACAAAATTGGTGAAAGCAATCTTAAACTGATCAAGCAGGTGCATGACACAAGACCACTCAATGCATGTGAGAGTTTAGAAATAGCAAAATGTAAAAACAGCATGAATGGCGACAGAAGATTTATCCCTTTCAACCTCCTTTTCAATCTGTTGTTGAAAAGTAATCAGAACAATCAATAATAAAAGATGACGGATCAACAAACTTTGCATATATGATATGAATATTAATGATACCTTTTTTGTTGAAATTAAGCTTAAGAATCAATGCGAAAACAGCCTAACACAAAGCACCTAGCACAAAACTATTTCTAATACTGATACAATAAATATTACAGTGTAGTAGAAAACTGATACACATCGTTTTTTTTCTGAAGATGATGGCCTTGCTAGCTAAACTAGCGTTGTGAACAAAATATATCAGTTTGGTAATTAATCTTTACAAAAAGTTTCTCGAGAAGATATTTCTTCAAGAATGTTTTATTTTCTGAGAGGATGTTATGATTATCAATAGATGATAATAGCAGGCTATAAAAACTAGTTTCGAGTATTCAAGTTTAATTTTTTAGCAAGATCATTCTTGAAATCATCAACTGCTCTCGTACACAATATAACATCACAACATATAATGTGGTATACATGAGTATAATTCAGATTATTGAAGATGAGATGATATTTGAATTTGATGTTACGGATGCAGAAGATGCCGAATTTTAATATCATGAATTATAATATCCCTGCAAGTCACAGGAAACCCTTTGAATTCTGATCAAAGAGCAATGAGGGACCAACCTAATGTCAACTTTTCTTTTCAAAAAAACGCTGGCTTACATGATCTCAAGCTGAGTCTCCACTCATATTTAATGTCTCTTTTAGGACCAACACACTGTTAAATGAATACCAGAAACAAACTCCACATAAACTATACCATACCTGAAACGAGATTCCATCTCAGAAAGTACTTCCACTACCTCCATCAAAAAGAATAATCATCACACAACGATCCCAAAGCAAAGAGAGAAATCTCTTTCATGCTACAAATAAACACCTCATTCTTTGCGAACGTCAAAACGTAACCAATCCCTTTGTGAAAATAATTCGTCGCAGGCAGCAAAGCAATATCATTTTATTGTCGAAATCAATAGAGTTGTCTTCGCCCATTATATTTATTGTCATATAATTGCTCTCAAGACAAATATAACAGGGAGACGAACAACAAAAGTCGAATGTGAAATGTCCTCATTATACTGTGAAAACGCCGACGTCGAAGTTGAGACAAGAAATAACAATTCTTGAAATTCCAATTAGATATCCGAAGCGAAAATATTTTATCTCCACCAATCAGAGTTTACGTCAATTACAGGAATAAGCAATCGCTCCTGCGATATATAAAAATCCACCGAACATGCCTTCGAAGTTTAAATGAGTTCGGTTCTTCCTTAAGGACACATTTGGCTCCAGGTGGGATTCTCCTGCTACAATTCCTGATATTTAATTGGTCTTCAACCGCTGTTCGAATTGCTCCAGGACCATTAGGAGAGGCAGGAGCAGAGAGCCTCATTGAATTTCGTCATACATGATTAAATGCGGATTTCCTTACAGGGGATTTTATACTCTGGCGTGATTTTTCCCTGAAATAAATCTACAATTAACTCCATGCGCTTTTACGAATTTCTCAATTGTTATTGGCAATCCAGTGAACTTGTCTTTCTACGGATGCTATACAATGTGCCACTTCTCTCATTGCTTTCATATGTTCAAAACGAAAGATTTCTCACGCAGTGAGAAATAAACTGTATTACAGTGAGAAATAATTTCTCAGTGTTATCACTCACGGCAACCAAAGTCAGTCATGAATTGTTACATGTCAGATTGATATGACACGTTCTCCATGTTGACAACGCAACGCCGACGATTTGCGTGCAATATCCAAGTAGCCCATTGTTGGCGTTTCCATAACAATAGAACCGAAGCACTGCATAATTATTGCTGTCAACTTAACCAAAAAAATAGTTTTATCGTTGATTGTTATGGTATAAACAGTTCAGATTTATTGAATATTGAATATAATGGAATACAAAGATTTAGAGTTGGAAAATACATCTTCAGAAATTGTTCAGAAAGCAATAGATGTTTGCAATAATTGGCTACCAATTGCTTATAGAAACTTTGTGGACTGGAAAATGAAAGCCTAGGTAAATTCTTGTTACGAAAATACCTTGTTTGTTTATTTTGAAGAGTTGTCAAGAAGATTGAAATCATCAACATTATGGTCTCAGTACTCGATGCTGAGGAGTACCTTGATTATCAAAAACTGTTTTGATTCATCAAAATACGTAAAACTAGTACTTGCATCTTTGAAACGCAAATTTGAAAAATATGCTCCAAAACAGTCAAAAACATTAACTTCTGAAGAAATTCTACAATTTTTAAAAGATGCATCTGATGAAAAGTATTTGCTGGTGAAGGTATGAATTGAAATTTTTTAAATTGTTATCAGAAAATGAATGTTTGTTTTTGATTTCAGGCTGCTTAAGCTATTGGCCTTACAGGGGCATACCGTTGTGATGAACTTCAAAAATAAAAAATAGAATACGGAACAGCCTGTGGGGATAAACAAATTTGACACCATGGCGAAAGAAATAGCGATATTCTTGCAATTACCGAACTCTGAATTATATACTGGCCACTGTTTCCGAAGGTCATCTGCGACTATTTTAGTCAATGCAGGGGCAGATCTTTTAACTTTAAAACGCCATGGGGGTTGGAAATCCAGCAATGTTGCTGAATCTTAGGTATATCGGCATCTCCATAGCTAACAAAATAAAAATTGCAAAAAGTATAGTAGAATCCATTCAGCCTAAAGCGCCATTAGAACCTGAACACAATAATGCTGTGGAAACGTACTTTCCCCATCAACTTCAACTTCGACAGCAGCTAATATTTCAAGTACCGAAAACATGTTGAAACAAAACAATCTACCAGGGATTACTTTATAAAATTGTTCAAATATAACTGTTGATTACTATTTCAAATAAAATATAAAAAAGAGTTAATGACATACAAGTATTATTATATATGTAATTAAATTTTCAATACTTGAAAACAACGCAACCGTTGAAAAAGTACAGTGTACAATGTGTGAGAAAATGACATATTTCTCATTTGTTGTACAATATACTATTGGGCTGAATGTGTAGTTCAATTTTCTGAACTTTATGGTAACTTCTAGTCTCTTGAAGATGTCAGAAGTAGACAGTGTTAAAACTGGAATTTGATCGAACTTTTACTGAACGAATGATCATATGAATTTCAATGTTGAATAACTGTGCTCTTAGTCTCTTGTTTAAGTTTTATGGATTCATGATTCAATTCAACAGTAACTACCATTCAAAAGAGAATTTCAACAACTTTCCGAGGTAACGACCAATCTATAAATCATCCCAAGATATACTCCTGACAAAACTGGAAATATTGGAGAGTTTAGTGATCACCTGACACTCTTAACTTTTCACCCCCGAATAAGGAAATCCCTTGAGTTCCGTCACAAGTGATCAGTTTCCGGAGTCTATTGTACCTGTCTAGTTTTTGAGGACGATTTTGAAATCCGCACTGGAATCGAAGACAAACAACAATTTTTATCTACAGAATATAATAGATGAACACGAATTGTCTGTGAGTCATAAATTATTTTCTAATCTGCATGAATGTTCAATACTATATTTCACTAGATTAAGGGTATCTACTTGTTTTAGAAATTGCCATTTCTACCAGATGAGATGACAGACCTGAGTATTATATTTTCCGTCTTGGCTGCTCATATACATGACACACAAGTCATCATGGCGCAACGATGGAAAAAATTAAAAAATGCACCTTTCTTCTCAATTGGTTTCTGCTTGAGATTGAGGGATGTTTTGTAATTTGTCACCTTTCAGTTGTGCTTGTCTAGGCTAGTCAAACTTTATATTTTTCGAATGTATCTTCACAAAATGTGCTATCCCAAATATCTTCATTAATACGAAACATCCATGAGATACAATATTGGGTCAAATTACTAACATGAACCTGCAACAATTGAAAAAATATGAACCTACCTTCAAAAATTCTTCTTCCGCGATCCAAACTTCTCCTAGTGTTTCTGATAATTTGTTATATCGAATCAGGAGCTTGGAAGGATTATATACCAAGAAATTACGCTATAAGGTAGACACGATTGAATTTCCACAAAATTTATTGTCTTCGCGACATGTTTCGATACACTGTATCTTTATCAAGCGAATGTTTTTAAACACTAAATTATTCTTTGTTAAAAGCTCCTTAAATACATCAGGATCTACTCTAATTATCTCTGATTCCTAGAATAATACAACTGACACTGATGATGATTCCTAAACTTATTAACTAATGCTAATAACTGATACTGATTCCTAGAATTACACCGATATGATTTGTATCGGACCCGTTCTTTTTTGTGTTCGGGGCTTTGGTCTTTTTCTTTTTTTTTTTTTCTTCCTCCTTTTTTTTTCCTTTTTTTTTTTTCTCCCCTTTTTTTTTTTTTTATCAGTGTCAGTTGTATTATTCTAGGAATCAGAGATAATTAGAGTAGACCCTGATGTATTTAAGGAGCTTTTAACAAAGAATAATTTAGTATTTAAAAACATTCGCTTGATAAAGATACAGTGTATCGAAACATGTCGCGAAGACAATGAATTTTGTAGAAATTTAATCGTGTCTACCTTATAGCGTAATAACTATAGATTTCCATCAAGTGAAGGCCACCTCAATCCAAAATATACCAAGAAAGATTTATTTGTAGTCATTGGAGATTGTAGGCAAATCTCGTATTAATCTGATTAACGAACTCCATTTTCGTTCGTATCGGTGTAGTTAATTCAAGAATAGAAATGGATCTTGAATATTTTCGAAAAGGAAAACCTAATTTCCCATACAAAAACCAACCTCAGCGTCAAATTTCCATTATATCTTTCGTGAAAGAGAACCTCAATGTGTTGTGACCTTTATATATGCTAGCGTATTCGACCTAAGTAATTCACCATTTAGAATTTTCTGTTATCTGGAAGAGACATACAAACTTCTTCATATATGCAGAGTGTTTTACATCGAACTTTCATAACAAATTTGAAGTGAACGGGTGAAGTTATCGAAAGTTTCCGTTTGGTAGTTTAAGATATCATCTAATTTAGCTTTTTTGAATCAGGTTCGCAAGTGTTGTGCATGAAAGTTGATTTTTCAAATATTTCTTTCCATAACAGGATTCTTCTTGAAAATATATTCATTAGGTTCGCTTTTCACATTATTTTGATATTATCTATATAATTTATATCTATTGTTCATTTTCTATACACATATATGCTCAATTACAACGAGAGAGGAATAAAAGATGAAAATACATTCAAGAAATATATTTGTGGTTAGTCAAATCAACTAAAGATAGGGGTGTTAATTTTCATAACTTCAAATTGGGCTGAACATGAAGAGGTTCATTTGTCTGAATGTGAAATGATAAAGAAATATAAAGATCATGTTTTGTGAAGTATTCAGGCCGTGCTTTGCAATATTAGTATTGAATTCAGTTCATCTAGGAATATTGAAAATTTCAAAAATGAAGAGTTCAGGAGAAAAAATGGATTACCGAATATTAAACAATTTCTTCACAAGTATTTTTATTGGGCTTTCCAGTAGTATGACGTAAAATTCGTTTTTTTGGCAATGAAAACAATAGGCTCGAGTTTCCCCAGAAGCAAATATAACTCAGTAATGATTTCATGATCAATTCTGAATGTTCTCATACAACTATATATTTTTTTTCAAAAGTAACTTTTTCTTAGAGGAATCCTGACGAGGAAGCAGCACTATACGTTCTTCCGTTTGAGAGAACATAATTTTGATACGCCACGATATTGATTAGTCCTCTGTAAGTTGGAATATAACTTGAAAAGGCTGAATCTAATTTATTCAGAAACCATTATAAGAAACATTTTTTGATGATTTCACTCCTTTTCTCGGAGTTCTGGTGTGATTATAAGAAACACACTATATGAAAACTGTTTTTGGAGAGTTTTCCAACGTATTTTCTCCATGCATCTTAAGATTCAATGAAATGTAAAGAAGAGCAACAATCGGTGATCCGATACAAATGTTTTTAACCTATTTTTTATCTACAAAATACCTTTGTTTCTTATTTGAAGCGGTCATTTCCATTTTTGGAGACAAAAAAAACGAATTTGAAAGAAGTTTACGAATATTTTCGGAATAAATTCAGTGATTAATTAAAAGAAAGGCAGAATTATTTCAGTTCAAAAAATTCCCACACTAGATATGGCAATGACGATTCAAAAAGTATTCACTGAATAATGTTCAATTTAAATGAGCTTTCGAATGATCAGGGTTAATTGAAAAAAGATGTTTACATCTTTAGAACATTTTAAAATGAATATTCAACATATATGCGATGAATATTCGAAATTGATGAGATTAAGTTTGAAAATATCTCCAAAATTTATTCAGAAACGGAGAATTGATAAATATCCAATGAAGATTGAAACCTATTCAAAAAAGATCAAAACATCTTCAATATTGGGGTTTCAAGATATGCGATACGCCCTCTGGTGAAAAGTTTCTATGTCAGAGTGTTGCTTATTACTTGAAGCCTTGACCAAACTGGCGCTGTGATACTATTTTGAAATTTTGGAATATCATTCTAAAATTATGTTTATCAAGAACAATTCATGTTTAACGTTCACATAAAAAGCGAAAAAAAAACTGTAAACTCTTTAAGTCGCTCACAAAATTTTACGGTTTGGGATTTTCAAACAACGTAAAGGTCCTTGAATAGCAATAGTTGTCAAAAAAGTAATTATTACTTGTATTGTGGTGCTGCGATCTTAATTCGAAAACCCAAATTTATCCAGATAGTAATATTTAATATTAATGATAGTTTCAAAGTACAATCAGAATTGATCAGAAAAATATCGGAAACATGTTCCAACAATATTCAGGAATGAAGCTCGAACATATTTATATTCAATGAGACAACAAGATTCAATACTTCTATCAATAAGTTATAAATAAGTTGATAGTGGATGATTATTCGAAACATATATTTCATTAATGTTTCACATATTATCTTGCTACGTGGGATAGCACTTTGTTATGGCGTTCAATCCGAAGAAGTACCTCATTATCTCGATCGTATAATGATTGTGATGCAGGAAAAAAAGCTTCACCTTGAAAACGTTTCATTGGAGGGTACCACCTCGAACACTATCGTCCTGTTTCCAGTCTGTCAGTACCCCAGTAGATTCTTTTTTGTTTCTAACGAGAGCGTAGGACCAGCCATCTCGGACTCGTCCACCAACCACCCATGCCATAATTGAGTACTTATTATTTACGTAAACGTAGTCATCAGGCATGTTGACCGTTGGTCGTATTGACCGTACAAGTAGTGGCTAACGACACTAGACACCTGCCAGGCACCCGCTTCGAAGCCATCATCAGGAAACAGATGATTTACTTATTTTATTAATACGTGGTTCTCATAAATAAGTGTTGTGTTTTTATCCGTAATGGATGTTTGACTTCCCGTAATGTGAATTCGTTTATTATTGGGTTGGGTTTTTTGTTTATGGAAGTGGAATTAATTTTACAACTGAACGATGGCGTTATTCTAAATTATGTCGAGTGAATTAGTTTTACGTATAGTGCTGCTTTCGGTTCTTATCTATTTTTGAAAGGTATTTTGCAGATTTTCATTTTTTATATGAGTTGAAAAATAGTACAATTACCCTAACACTAAACTGATATTTTTGCACTCGGAGATCTGAAATGTCAAAACTTCCTAGCGATTTGCGTAAATTCCATTAGTTTTTTTCACAATAACAATCCTAACTGCTGTCATGCAGGTTTTCAGTCAATATCTCGAATTATTTTCTCATAAATGAATGATGAGGTGATGACAAATTTTCAGATACAAAACAACTTCAGAACTAGTAGATATATTTCAATTTTGCACATTTTCCTGCAATAGCTAGCTGTTCACTGTGATGGAAGAGGCACCGATCTTGTAAACAATCTTGATAAGAACAATCTTTATTTATTTGTGACCGAACGTTCTTGAAATATAAATGTATGCTGTTAACCACAAGCCACAAGTAACGCGCCACTGGCGGTAAGTTTGTTGACAAATAGTTGTCAACAAATTAATTTCAATATTCGATTCGATAAGCCTTATTTATCAATTTCCAGTCGTTCCGGATTTAAAAAAATGTTCGCCTGCCATTTTGATTTCGCCCTATTTAAATGATTTTCTAGTACATAATCGTGCTTTTCAAAATATCCAAACAATATCAATTCACAACAGCAACAAAAAGAAAATTGGGACCATCATTATGGAGCCGCTGTGTGCGGATAAATTTGAAAATTATCAAACCCATTTGAATTTCGCGTGCTGTTTCGTCTTTTTTGAGTGTATTGTTCAGCAGTCTAGCTTACTGAGTGTATAGATGCGAACTGACCAATCAATCAGAAGAGAAACGATAATACAATTCAGTCGCAAATCATAAATCGGAAACCAATCACATAAGTACAAACTCACTACTGAATAAGTGAAAACATAACTTTTGAAAAATTATGATCGAAAATGTTGGTGTAACATTTTTTTTGTCAGATGTTATGATTCTTTGTCTTCCTCGATACTCATCTTGAAGTTATTATTATTTCAATGATGGAATAAAATAGCAGTAAACCTCGTAATGACTGTAGTACGGTAACATTTCACAAGCAACATTCAAGATAGCAGAAAATCAGCTAGTGACATCTCTTGTAGATAGTTGAACCAAAATGAACTAATGGATTATCCTGTGAAATTGAATCACCTCTGAGAATGAGAGAGGTGTTTAAAATGATGAATACATCATAAACATAATATATAAACCCATATTCAGATTGGTTCTCGAGATGATTCAGTCATCCCAAAGTTTTGAATTATCCATTTCGTTGAGACAGCAACTTGCTTTCAACTTCTGGTCGTGTATGGCTGCCTATATACCTCCCCTGTGACATCTCATTGCTGTCGCTACTCTGTTAAGCCGATAATGCAGACTGCTGTTTCACTCAACGACCCATTGTATAGTCAGAGTGTAGTTTCTGCTTTCACTACTGAAACAGAGATGTCGCCACGAGGAAAATTCATTGTATTCCTCAATCTTTGACCTCACAGGGTGGCTTCATCAAATTTCGGATGAATTTCATTCAGATTGAGTTATGTGTTTATTTTTTGTGTGTTATTTTTGATGTGGCTTTCCGCCACTGAATTGGACTTCCAATTAATTAAAAATCTATATATTCATGAAAAATTAGTATCATGATGGATCTCATTATGGAACGGATTATGGGTATATAAGTGTATTTGTTTAAAATATACGCAAAATTCACCCATTGATGTGCTTTTTCAATTACGTAAATATTGACCGAAAAATTTCTCTTATGTTTGTGTTGATTTTCCAGAAAAAACTATGTTTTTCCTTATTTTGATGAACGTGTACAAATATCAATATGAATGGCGGATTGAATGACAAAAAATGTGCGATCATGTTTACAACAATCTTTAACTGTCTGAAAACCTTAGAATATTCAGTCAATATCTCCACCTACTACAAAATGCCGGAACATTTAATAATTGCCTGAATATATCTACTTTTAACTTCATTATATAGTAGAATTATCGACGTTCCTGTGTTCGAAAAAATGATGTATCACAAGACCCCTCTTCCATTTAATTTATTTTGTTTCAGATGGCGCCCAGTCGCCTTCTTGAAATGTTCATCTGTCAATTTCACTCCAAAATATAGTAGTTACGCTTCAATTGCATTTTCGCAAGTTTCAATTTTTCCAGTTAACCCTTTCAAGAAATGAAGGGAAGGGGGCTTTAAAGAAAAGCACTGTATATCTCTTTGTCAGGTCACCATTAGTATATATGGCTACATGTTCACATATTCAGAGACATATAGCACATTTTTATCCTATTTTTTGTTTAAATTGGAATAAATTTAAATCAATAATCTGCCATTTTCTGAACCGTCATTGGCCGCTTCGAGCGATGAAGTTTAAAAATTTAATCTACTTATATCTACTTCTTCTTTGGTTTTTCCCATACTCATGTCTCTGATTTTTCATCGTTTGATTGCAGATGACGATTTACAAGATCTAGAAATTAGCATTATTCATATTTGATTGAAATTGTAACACCAATGAAAACATTCCGGAGAATTAAACAAATTTTCAGTTTTGTTATTACAATTATTTAATTCCAGTTGTAACCATTGAATAATATTTTGCCACTGTTGAAATGAATCAACTGGTGTTGAAATATGCCACAACTGTTGATTGAGATAGTACTCATTTACTCATCATAAGGATGCCAGCAAAAGGTCAGTAGAGTAGATATATTCTAGAATTAGCACTGTAAAGGAGAGTTTAAATAGCAAATAGAATATGATAAGAATAAAATAGGAAAATAATTGAAATATATTACGAATAAAGGCAAAAAAAAGTGTGTTTGTACAGATTACTGAAATAAAATGTGAAATTAAAATCAACCAATCAAGTTGCAGCTTCTTCGACAATAACATTTGTGTTCTGTGAAAATCACATTTTCGTTTTGACAGTGGCTACACTAACTAATACCTTATTACTGGGTTTTTGATATTCTGAATTTTTATTTCATTTCCAAATGAAAAAAAAATAGTAAAAGATGGCATATATTGCTGTTATTCTAATTTCTCATTTTATATTATTTCTGGATATGTTGGTATATGAAGGCTATCAGAAAGATCTATATGTTCAACTTTCATGATTTGTTTCATTTGTTCCTTATTTTACTTGCTGTTTAAACTCTCCTTTAGACGTTGGCATTGACTCAATGAGACAAAAATCTTGCAGCACCAGTTATCAAAAGTACAACATTTCTCATAATCATAGAACTATTTAAAAATTACATGTTTCTGGTCATTCCTATGCTATTAACCCTCAATTGCAGGAGTAATCATCTTCCAGGATGAAAGGTTATGTACTGTATACTTTGATACACTGGAATTCCATCAAAAGACTATTCTTGTTGGACCATTTTCATGAATCTCGAAAAGTAATATCAACTAACTCATCTACCCATTAAAAACCCGCTTCGATAAGAATCTCCGGGGCCTTTCTTTCGAATTAAAATTTCTCGAAATCGACAATCCTTCATTATCGTTGCGTTCATCGTTTCTACCTGTAACCTGTTACGTGATCCAATGTAAACTTGAAATGATATTGAACGGTTCGATTAAGGGCCTCTTAACTTTTAGGTCGCATCATAATAGTAGGTAGAAACCGATGATTGGGTCGAAAATCGACAGGTAGTTAGAGATGCTCACTTCCCACTGAATATTTGTATTTAATGCCTTTTACTATTCAATCAGTTTTTTGTCGCTTGATCGTAAAATGTTATGCTAATAATTAATTAATGACGTTATATGACGCTAGATGGGAATATTTGGAGCCAAAGAGTAAAGTAGTGGAAATAAGTTGGGAGGAATCGATGGAATTCTATTTCCAAGAATTTGATACCTCATTGATGCAATTTTTCCTAGAGATCAATTACCCTAGTACCAAACTGATATTTTCGCACTCGACGCGCGTTTCGCTGACAAGATTATCATCTTCAGGAGAAGAAAATTGATATTAAATCTAAATTTGTCGATAATGAACTGGTGCAATCACTACCTGTTGGTTCGTCATCTGTTATTATTGATCTTGTTTCTTTTTTTGAGTGTTTCCTGTACATGAAAGGAACCAACACATTCAGATATATTCCGAATGACTCCAATCATTGTCCACAACATAAAATGGCGGCACTGGGATTCCTTTTCCATAGTTTCATAACTTTTCATTTGAAAAAAGATAAGTATGACAATGAAAGGAGAGTGATTAGGTACATAGCTGAAGTGAACGGTTTTAACCCAGAGATAGTTGATAAGACAATAAGAAAATGTAAATTTTAGGAAACACTTCGTAAATCTTCGACTTTTCGAAAAGGTGAGAAACATGGAAAGTATATAGTAATCCCATATGAACGTATTTTACATATTTAAAACTGTGATATGGATTGTACCTGAACGTCGATAAATGATGTGTACTGTGCAATCATCATTCGAGAGATAAAGTGAAACTGGTTGCGATATATATTATTACAAAAACTTGATATAGAATGGTTATGAAATTAGCTTCTATTGAGAGTTTCCTGAAACAGTTGATTGATTTTCGCAACAAAACAATCTATTTGCTACTCATAACAGTTTGAATTATATTCATATGACTTTCTATTGTCGTGAATGAAAAAAATTGTTTTTTATTTGGGAGAAATTGGTCACCATTGTGGTTATAGTTTTCTGTAACCATTTATATAAATAGTGGAATAAACCGATCTCCACCTCAAAGAATGGACTGAAGGAAGTTTTTTTCCTTTATAATTAATTATTATAGTTTTATCATATCAAAAAATTCACAATGATTGTCAAATATCACTGAATATTCACCTTTGAACAGGATTAAAGTGGGATATATAGGATGAGGATTTGAAGAAATCATAAGACATCGATGCATAATTTATTCAATTTTCATTTATTACAGATGCAACTCATAGGATGCTGATGAAGAATTCATCCGAGGAAAACTCTGAAATCGAAACAAGGTAAATATCATTGATAGAATGAGATTCTTACCTAATTTCTAGGTCAAATTTATCGAAAACCGTACTAACAATACAGAAGATGAGTCAATATTTCGGTAGCTGTTTTGGAGTTCCGTTTGCCTAACATGTCGTACATCACACCTTGATATCTTATTGATTGTGATCACACATTGTACAAAAAAAATGTTCTTCTTGGTGGAAGGGAATCAACTTTTTTTTATTTTAACATTTGTATCTATGAAGATATAAACCCATAATTTTGAGTAATCACATAAGGTAATATAAAATTCTTCATCAAGTAATTTTTGACCTATGCTCAACATTGATAATAGGGAATTTCCTTGTGCCGCCATCTACCGAGCAGAAGCTGAACTCGAAAAGGCGTCTTCAATCTGATACGCGTGGGCTGTGATTTCGGCCGCGGTGAACGAGTTACCGGAGAGATAGACGGTCAGGCGGACACACAACGCAAGGCATTCACGCCACGAGACACGCCCAGATAAGCGGTCCGTTAACACCACACCGATTTGAAACCGATCCCAATCGAACGAAATCCGCAAGCAGCGAGCGTTGAGACACTCCCGCAAATTGCAAGAAACGCATTTCCTTGGAGAAAAGTACTTCCTGGGATTGTCCTTATGCCGCGGTGCGTGTCAAAGGTTACGTCGGAGGTAATTAGCGGGCGATTAATACGCGGGCTCCATCTGTAGGGCCCGTCGGCCAACTGACGCGTTCGGTTCAACCTTGGGCCGGGCGGGTTGATCAAACTCTCGACATAAATCACGCATGGCGGAACAGGAACTGCTCTGCCACCGCGGCGGCGGTATTCAAATTATAGTTACGTCGGATGGGGCTGTTTGTTGCCGCAACGGCCATTGACGGGTTGTCGTCGAGTGCCCGGCTGCCAGTGGCGGGTACAAACGACGATTTTCAAAAAAAAAAAATTGTGACCAAAGCCTGTAAAATGAGCACTGACTTCTTTGTCTCCATCCACCCACTTGATATTCAAATTGTGTATACACCTACCGAACACAGTTACATCCCCTCGATATCGCGACGATGTCACGTTGTTACGTGCTATGTCACCAGGATATATCAGCAATCTAATTTCGTTCACACTCAAGTGACAACTTTCGCCATGTGTTTGTAACATGTTGATTGCGATATCTCTACGACATGTTTTTTGTGATGTCGCCACCATATATTTTTTATGCTGCAGCCCCAACTAACATTTTAGTTATAATTACGTTAATCTTACCTTCGACCAGGTCGGCGACCTTTCTGAAAGAAGACTAGATTACGTAATTTTTACCTTGTAATTACCAATGTGGGGATAAAAATTCGAAGTAATTTGGACGTCGAAAATTGGAATATTTGGACATTTAGTTTACTAGGTTGAGGGTAAAAATAAGTAATTTTGACATGAAATTGGTCAGAAATAAGTAAATATCAAGCTTAAATCAACCTTTCTGTTACCAATTATTCCCTTGGACGAATGAGTAAACAAAGAGAGGTTTCTCTATATGAATAGCATACATGTATACATATTATCTCTATCTCAACTTCTCATAATTTGGTTGCCACAACGAATCAGCTATGGTCTACATAAAATGCTGACAATAAGTATGGGAATATAACAATAATTGTCATACGGTACCTATATGCTCTCTCCTCAACAATATTTTCCTTGCGGCGCGAAATTTTCTGTAAAATGATGCTTCTTACCTTCATAAAATTCACGGGCCTCTTTAAATATGCGATTTAATGCAAAAATAATTTAGAATGATTGCACATGTTTAAATTTTTTTCTCCAAAAAACACTCTTTTAGCAAAGTTGTGGTTTTGAAATGTCATATGCAGCCATTATTTAGAAATAACTCGTCAGAATAAACTAAAATTCAATATATTATCGATATTTATTGATGGGTAAAACAGATATTCTAATTGAATATGGCGTAATTTTTGAAATGTACCTATAAGTCAATATTCTTCTTCTTACGGTATGAAATCAAGTTAATAACTGAACTATTAGACCTGTTAAATACATTTCTCCCCGGCATGTGGAATAACTGTTCTAAAATGTTAGTTGAGCTAGGGATATATCTATATTGATACTATATTATATTCGCGAAAACTTCATTTTTGGGGAGTACGCTTTTTAATAAACATGCCGCTCAGTGGATGAGTATGTTTTTAAATAATACGTAAGGTACAATTCTAATCTGGTATCTCTCCCTTCACGTAAGGACTGCCTGCAGTTGTAAATGAGGAAACACTGTCAATAAGCTGGAAATCAGCAATGGAACATATCAATAGTTGATAATATTCATAATCCAGTATTCACAAATGAAAATCTCAGCACATTTCTCAAGCGAAAATAATTTTAAATACTCTGTTGTTGAAACCATCAAAAATGGTTATAGACTCAACATCGTACTACATCTAACCTAATATTAGTGATAATTTCAAATTACAACTTGAAATTAGTTCAATTTCAAGTTGTAACTGAAAATTAGAAAAAAAATCGCATGTCGGCTATACGCTTTGGTACAAATATCAAATAAATCCGTGAAAAAGATAATCTGGCAAGAATTTAATATCAAATTGGATGAAAACACCCGCCACTGCCGTTGCTTGCTTTCCCTTTCATCTACCTGAGCAGCCCAGATGAAAGGGTTGAGGATGCTTCCTTTGTACGCTTTTTAGTAATATTCGTGGGAGATAATGAGGTTTTTCGAAACACGAAATCGAGAGCGAAAGGATGTTGGGGACGCGGGATGAATGACTCCTAAATATATACCAAGTCCGTTTACCTGCTTCACATGCCTAACGTCCTGCCTTTCTATTGACAATGCTGATTACCTTTGCTTGTTGTACGGGAGTCCCGCATACCGGATTTGTGTGCATATGTTAATGAAAGGAATTTTAGAATGGTGTCCGGTTTCCTGAATACAATCTTTTCTCGATAGCTTCCTTCATTCATCGAGAAATAAATCACGAGTTCCAACAGTTTAATCAGTCATAATCTCTCCTTCAGTTTTAAAGTTTTTTTTTCATCAAATGAGTAGTCTTATAATTCAGATTCAGAATTTTATTGTTTATAAAAACATTATAGTTTCATAACAATAGAGTGCTTATATATATATATATAAATAATGTAATGTATTCCCAACCAAGATCGAACATCGAATCAATTCTTAGTATAGACAGATAAATAATATGTATCATATTTATGTACCTAATAATATTGAAAAAAATTAAATAATACTAAAAAGAAACTAACAAAGAAAAGGGTTGTTAGAAAAATAAACAAGAAAAAAAAATATAATCGTGTTACTTTGACAGTAGCCGACAGATGATATGTTTACAAGTTTGAACAACTTTTTGCGTTTATCCATAATATGCGAATAAAAAGTGATCGTAACTTCTGCGACATTTTTCATTCATTAAAAATGAACGACCTATTTAATAAAATACTCCATATTTGTTCGCAAAGTTTTTTGGCAGATCTGAGATTGGGGTTATTCAATGTTAATATTATGTCATCCCATGATTTCAGAATGTTTTGCTCACCTTGTCTCAGAAATGACCATATTGGACATTCCAATAAAAGGTGAGTCAAAGTTTCCTTCTGGTATGTGTTGCAAATAGTACACACATCTCTAGGGTCCCAACGATAAGTTGAGCCTTTGTAAGTGAACTTGATATAAAAGTTATTAGCAACTCTAAGTTGAGCAAGTGTTCGTGTAATAGCTATAGGCAGGTTGAGTCGCAAGTATGAGGCAGGTGAGTTACAAAAGCTCAGACAAGGGTAAATAGTTAAAAAGTTCGAGTTCAAAGCTAAACGTCTGTCGGATTCGCGAAGTTTACTCAGATATAAAGAGACCATTTTTTTTCTTCTCTTTTCAAAAAAGCTATACGTGATATTAGGAGACCATGGTACTTCAATGCCCGTTAATGAAAAAAGGTTGACAATTTGGCTCACCCAGTTATATCGTGAATCGGCGTTTTGCAGTAATTGCAACTGCCTTAAAAAACATTTTTTTGGTAACCTGCAATTATCCATCTTCAGAATTTTGATGATCCAATTTAGAGTTTGTTTGAATATATTGAAAGCAAGACTAACTCGACCAGTCTCGATTCGGACTATGTAGTTTGGTGTGGTAACTGGTAGATGTAGAAGTCTCTTAAAAAAATTGGTTTGGATACGATCTAACTGGGAAATATACCGAATACCCCACACCGGAAGACAGTTTGAGACAATACTAGCGACAAGCGAATCAAATAGCTTTACTTTGGTGTACCAGTCATTAGATTTAGATTTATTTAAGATTGCAAATACCGCACCAGAAGCTTGGTTGGCTTTTTCATAAGTAGATTCTACCATATCCAAAAACAAATTCTTTGACGTGAAGGTGACTCCAAGATAAGCGAATCTGTTGACTTGCTCGATAGTTTCTCCCTTATACGTAAAATCTGTAGCAGTTTTACGAAACCCGCTCTTTGAGAAAGGTAAGATTTTAGTTTTAGAGACATTGACCGCTATTGAATTTTCATCAGCATACCGTTCTAATAAGGTAATTTTACGCCTCAAATCAACTTCCGAGTCGGCAAAAAAAACTAGGTCGTCGGCGTAGGCTAGACCCAACATCTCGCTATAATTATCAATGTTTACTCCACGCGCTCCATTTTCTTTAAAAAAATCATCTATGTCTGCTAAAAAAATATCAAAAAGTAGTGGACTAAGCGTTTCTCCTTGTAAGACTCCAAGGCTCAAGTCAATCGGTTTTAAGTCTTATAATTTGACGAATTTTCGTGACTGCAAGTCAAGAGGTTTTTTCTGAAATCATTGAACAGCTTCTTGAAAACAAATTTTGCAAATTATAAAAGCGCATGTAATTGAGTTCGGTGTGAGAAGCAGGTGTGTTGGGTGTATTTTCAGAGATGAAAAAGTTGATATTGAGGCAATTTCAACATCTATCCATTTCCTTCAACATTAGATCAATTTGAAGAAATGGTATTATCTCTTCTTCATCAGCCACAGCACTTCCTGCAAAAAACTTGACTTGGATGTCAATACAAGAAATTTAGAATTTACGAAGGCCAACAATATCAACAGTTTTATCTTTTTCCGCAAGTCGCTAGGAAATTTTGACATTTCAGGCAAAATATCTTTAAGAAAAAGTAAAGATTTCCTTGCTGTGAGGAATAATAAGTATATTGTACAAGTGATAAAAACGACATATTTCTCACGAGCGCAGATCAAAATAAATGTCATTTTCTCAGGCATTGTACACTGTACTTTTCTACGGTTGCGTTGTTTTCAAGTATTGAAAATTAAAATATATGTATAATAATACTTGTATGTCATCAACTCATTTTTATATTTTATGTAAAATAGTAATTAATAGTTATATTTGAACAACTTTTGTTAAGTAATTCGTGTTAGGTTGTTTTGTATCAACATGTTTTCGGTAATTGAAATATTAGCTGCGGTCGAAGTTGAAGTTGATGGAGAAATGTACTGAGCTTCCACAGCATTGTTGTGTTCAGGTTCTGATGGCGCTGGAGGCTGAATGGATTCTACTATATATTTTGAAATTTTCATTTTGTTAGCTGTGGAGTTGTCGATAAAAGATTCAGCAACATTGCTGGATTTAAAACCCCCATGGCGTTTTAAAGTTAAAAGATCTGCGCCTGCATCAACTAACATAGTCGCAGATGACCTTCGGAAACAGTGGCTAGTATATAATTCAGGGTTTGGTAATTGCAAAAATTTCGCTATTTCGTTCGCCATAGTGCCAAATTTATTTATCCCCACTGTCTGTTTCGTACATTTCTATTTTTGTAATTAAAAAAAAAAAACGTATTTCATTTGTGCACGGCCGAAGCTTCACATATTTTTGGGTAAATTTCGTATAATTCTCCTGTGACTGGAAAATTTTTAGGAACTTGGTTTTAGTATCGGGCAATTTTATTAAAAGGGTCGAATTGAGATCTTCCATGTCATCAATTTTTAATTTTCGAAGTTCATCACAACGAAATGCCCCTGTAAGAACAATAGCTAAAGCAGCCTGAAATCAAAACCAAACATTCATTTTTCGATACCAATTTAAAAAATTTCAATTCATACCTTTATCAGCAAATACTCTTCCTCAGGTGCATCTTTTGAAAATTCTTGACTTTCTCCAGTTTTACGTATTTTGAAATTGTGGTCCATTTGCTTCGTTGCAGTTATATAGATTTTGGTGGAATTCATAATTTTTTCTGATGAGGTTCTGAGGTTGGAATTTCACATAAAAGCGAGTCAGGTATCGACAAACTTCCTAACTGAATAATTTTAGCAGATTGAATGTCCCAAACAAGCGAGCAGTAGGTCTAGCGAAACATTTTTTTTAAACGGGTATTTTTTTTGTAATGAAAAATTTCAACATTGAAACCTTGATTTCATTGAAATGAAATAATTTAGAAGTTTGTGGTTATTCTGATTCTCATATCCCCAAACTAATTTGTATTTTTCAATAGTACCAAAATTTACGAGTCGATGTTCTTAACGCCGATTTCACATTAATTATTCAATTAAATTTCAATGAATAGGCTATCATTGGAAAGATAACTTGGTAAAATTTCACATGATATATCAGTCGACCCCACTTTCCATTTGAAACTTTAGGGATCTCACAATGTAAGGTAGGCAATTAATAACAACCTGTAATTTTGTTTTCGGTGCGGTATGGACATCGTTCATTGATTATTATCATTGATTTGATTGTACATTAAACTGAAGAGTGAGCTCCTAGGAATTTACCCCTTTGTTATCATTCATACAATTTTTTCGTTTTTCTAATTCTATTTCAAACTATTTGAGAGTCTAGAAATAGGAATGTGAAAACTATATGAATGGTGATAAAGGGCATAACGCATTCAGCCCGCTATCTGCTTGTTAGTTGAGAACTCAATTTGAATAATTAATAATGAACTGACGAAATCCATATAGGAGCAAGAGAAACGTATGCAAGAATTTCTGGTACTACATGAGATTGTGAAATATATGAATAACTAATCCTTGTACTGAGATTCGGTATCAATTCTCCTTCTGCAGATGCAAACATTCTTTATGAAACGCGCCTCAAGTGCAAGTAATGCTATTGCTCTCTTTCGTCATAATTTTAGTTTCGTTCCATTCTACTTAAAACCACCTATCTGTCTGTTCCTGATGTACATCTTGTGTTCACTCTTTCGCACTTCCAATGGTCCAGACGTTTCACCGATATATTTTTGACCGCGCGAACAAGGAATTTGATAAATACAGTATTTTGTGTTTTCCGTTGTGTTATTTGGTTTGGTATGTGTCAGTATTGACCGTAAAGTATTTGTTGTTTTGAATGTTGTTCTAAGATTACACTTTTATAGATTTCAATATTATAATTCTTATTTTTTCAGATTGTGGTAGGTTACAAATCCAGAAAACTACGGAACAAATATTGATCCACCACGTAATAGTGACGTTCAAAGAGTATTTGTACCTTCTCCATAAAGATTCAAACAATATTTATAATATCACGACTTGTTGTTTTTCTCTCATTTTTTCTCATAACCCCATCATGATCACTCCAAACGAAACCAGTAATACAACTGAAATTGAAGCAACTCTCCAGTAACGGCAACATGGATTCAAGAAATGTTTCGGTTACATTTTTCATGACACCATGTGTGAAGGAAATAATGAACCAAAAGTTTCTGATAATTGATTGATCTAAAATCCAAAGTAATTTCTCAATTCATTCACCTTACTATTGGACCCCGACTTTTTGAGAGTTGAAGAAATAGCGAATAAGGTCAACTCTTCAACCCAATAAGGAATTGTTTCAGCAATGAACCATATCACTAGATGGCCACAACGTTCGAAGCAATCAACATAAACAAAATACTGTTAGTTTGTTAACGAAGACATATAGCTGATGGTTTTATGTTTGTCGTATTCTAATTGTGGTCAGTCAAGCGTATTGAAAGTGATGTCTATGCTTGAGGAATTTACCTATCCCCAACTTACAATTGTAACTGTACCAGCAGTTATTCATTTCTTGATAACGGTCAGTGTTGAATGACTGTTGCTCATGATAGGAACAATTTCGATTGTGATGAACAGTAGATGGTCATCACGTATTTAATCATAGATGATACCAATAAGAATGTAAAACAAGAAACTGGGTCCAGTATTCTTTAAGAAAATATTTATAGTAACATTGAATCTTCTAAAAAAGGAATAATGTTATGAAAATCAATAAATGCTTACATTTCGTTGTTGATACCATGTAGAAGGTTTGCAATCTTGAATTATGATATATACGAAAAATATAACTCTCAGTTCTTCAGTTATATAGGTATTCAATTGTTAGTTATCGAAATTCTCCTCTCACAAACTTTATAAACTTTACTACGGCGGCATATTATTGCCATTGGAAAAAAAACTTTCAAATCAACAATTAAGTATGTTATTTGGCATCTGTATCTATCAATACATTTACTCTGCGAAATGACAGAATCAATCCGTCAATTATTAATAGTTCATTGAAATTTTCTTAATTTTAAACACTATGGTGTGCTGGGGAAGTATAATCTTATCAGTTTACTTAATGTTTCAAGAATTGGTTTTATGATAGAACGATATAAACACATTTCGTTGTCAGAAATTTGTTATTCATATGGCATCATTTGCTGATTTTAATTTGGTTGAAGTATTCCAAGTTATTATCGATTCCACTTCTCGAACTGAAAGAATGGATTGGGAAAAATAATGTGAACACATTTTTCTCACGGTTCATATATATATATCAATCGATTTGCATTTGTAGCATGAACGTAGGTTAAGGAACATTCAAAAACATATCCCGTGAATATTGAGAATTATTGTTTACGTTGAATCTGTGGAGTAAGTCATATATTATTCCATAATCATTTTCATTTTTCCTATTTGCTTTCCGATTAGGTATTCAAACATTCCAAAAATTCTTGCATCTAAGATATTGTTATAAGATGTATGTGAGTCCATAACATATATTGGTATTCATAAATGCCCACAACAGAGATGTATATTATGAATCTATAATCCGATATGTTTGTTAACTATGTTAGGTTAGTTTTAAACCGAATTTTCCTACTTCATTCTGAGCTGTATAATACAATTACCTTTAAATGATCTTCACAACAATAATATTACGATTTTGGAGATAAATTTTTCCTTCTCATTAAATACAAAAAAAACTCTATGTCGCAGCGCCACTTTGATCAAGACCAACTAATAAGCACCATTTTGACATTGTTTGAAACTTTTCACCAGAGGGCGTATCGCTCATCTCAAAATCCCAATTGCTAATAAAGGTTAGGACTCTGACGTTGTTTGAAAATTCCGAACCGTAAAATTTTTTGAGCGACTATTACAGTTTTTAGTATTTTTTCACTTTTCATGTGAACGTCAACTATTAATTGTGCTTGATAAGCATTAGTAAAATTTTAAAATTTTCCAGAATTTCAAAATAATATCGCAGTGCCACCTTGACCAAGACTTCATGTAATAAGCACCACTTTGCCAATACTTTGACATTGTTTGAAACTCTTCACCAGAGGGCGTATCGCTCATCTTAAAATCCCAATTACTAATAAAGGTTAGGACTCTGACGTTGTTTGAAAATTCCGAACCGTAAAATTTGGTAAGCGACTCTTACAGTTTGTAGTGTTTTTTTTCACTTTCTATGTGAACGTCAACCGTGAATTGTGCTTGATAAGCATTAGTAATAATCTTGATTTCATTCCAAAACATCAAAATAATATCATGACGCCAATTCGACCTAGTCTTCAAGTGATAAGCACCACTTTGACAATACTTTGACATTGTTCAAAACTTTTCACCAGAAGGCGTATCGCTTATCTTGAAATACCAATTGCTGAATAATGTTAGGACTTTGACGTTGTTTGAGAATTCCGAACAGTGAAATTTTGTGACCGACTAGGTATCACAGATTTTACTGTGCTTGATAAACTTTAGTGAAATTTTAATCATTGTCAAAAGTTTCAGAATAATATCGGAGCGTCACTTTGAACAAGATTTCAACTAAAAAGCACCACTTTGACATTGTTTGAAACTTTTCACCAAGGGCGTATTGCTTATATTGAAATCCCAATTTAAAATTAAGGTCAGGGCTTTGACGTGTTTTGCAATTCCCAAAAAGTGAAATTTCGTGAGCGATTATTACAGTTTCTATTAATTTTTCACTTTTTATGTGAAAATTAACTATGATTGTGCTTGATAAATTTTAGTAACATTTTTTATGATAGTCCAGAAATTTAAAATAACATCGCAGCGCCACTCTGACTCTAAGTCTTTAATTAATAAGCATCCCAATTGCTAGTTGAGGTTAGGATTTTGACGTTTGAAAATCCAAAACATAAAATTTTGTCAGCGACTTTTACAGTTTTTCTTTTTTTTTACTGTTTATGTGAACGTTAACCATGAATTGTGCTTAAAAAACATTAGCAATAATTTTAATCCTAGCTATGATTAACATGCCCAGTCCAAAATTTTAAAATAATGTCGCAGCACCACTTTGAGAGTATTTAAACATTGTTTGAAAATTTCACCAGGGTGTGTATCGCTCATCTTGAAATCCTACTAGTGGCACCAATATGCCGTCATAGTTTTCCCATTATACTCCAGTAAAGGGAGTAAAATTTTTAGTAAAATGAAGGACTTATTCGAGACCACTCAGATCAACTTAAAATTTTTTGGAATTTGTCAAAAAAGGTGTCAAGTATCCGAGTAAACAAGTTTGGTTACTGGGCAAAGCTCCAAAACGCTGTAAAACTTGGCCAAACTATTTTTTTTTGGCCCAAAATTAATAAATATTCAATATCTCGGCCAATGTTGAATGAATTTCAGTGAAAATAGGTACGGGGGGTTTTTTGGGTCACTGATTACGATTTTAATGTCAGAAATTTCTGAAACACCCTGTAAACCGTCAAAACTACCCTTTTAAGGGATTTTTTTTAAATATTTTGATTTGAAATTTGACAGCAGAATTCAATTGGCTTATCATCTAAACATACAGTACTGCACGAAAAATGTTCATAAAACTTATAAATAGTGGGCCTCAATGGATTAACTATAAAAATTGTATGTGATTGATGGAAAAAAAAGGTTTTTTGGTCATAACTTTTTTTTGGCTAATGATAACGAGATGTACCAGGAACCATTTTGAAGCTAACGTTATCGCCGAAATTTCATGCCATATGCAACATTTGAATTGGATGGGCCAATTTTTTTTATTTCGCCCGAGAAAAAAGAGCATTTACCGTTACAAACATAAAATAGGCAATTTCAAACGGACGAATTTGCTAACAGATGAAAAATTATAACAAAAAATTGAAATACAACTGTCCTGGAATAAATGCTGAAAAATTTGGCTCTCTAAAATAAATAATGTTCACGCTGCTGGCCAAAAACTGAAAATGTTTTAAAAAATACACGATTTTACCCAAATCTAGCGGGCCGAAACATAAACAATAGTTACCCGATAGGGCTGAAAATGGCTGGACATATTAAGGACGAAGTGTTCTGACTTTTCACCAAAGGATTTTTTTCCAAGCACCTTAGCCCATATGGCGCTGAAAAATTGTCATTAAAAATTTTTGAGAAAAATTATTTTGCCCATCATTTTTTTTCTTCTTTTTTTAAACGGTTCTGGTTGGTCACAAATTTTCCCGATTTTGTCATCTTGCAAAATGATAGGAATCATTTTTTTTGTAAAAGTTATATTTTTCGAGATATTCACGCCAGAACGATCCGGTTTCTTCATTTTTCGTTAAGCAATCATTTTTGCCATGTCATATCTCCTCTAATATTAATCGTACAAAAATAAAACAAAAATCACTTTATTTGTCAATTAAAATACTTCATATAAGTAATACATATTTTTTTTGTAATATTAACAGATTTTCAGTGAATTTAAAAAAATTTTTGAATTTTTTTTGCAAAAATCACACTTTTCCTTGAGCTATTACTCGAAAGGGGTGCATTTTTATGAAAACTTGCAATCAATGTTTTAATTTTAAAAAATGATAATTCATCGATTGGTTTCATTTTTTCACCCCCCCCTCCCCAATGAGTTCCCCCCCTACCCCCCGCGCTGTTTCCCAGTAACGGAAGTTGTTTACTCGGATACTGGGCACCTTTCTTAACAAAATTCAAGTAACTCCAAGTATCTGCAATTGGTCTCGAATTAGTCCAGCCAGTTTTTACTTCCTTTACTGGAGTATTATGTCAACAAGACGACGAAAACCGAATTAATGCTCGATTCACTAACCATGCAAACGGTCTGATATCCAAACAAAAAAGTCCTCGTAACCGGAAGAAGTGCATAATCATCTGACGGAAGAATAAAGCCTTCTGAGCGTCTTTGTGCCTTCACTTCGAACCCATTGATTTTTTTTATCTCGTACAATAACCAGAAGGGGCCGCGCTACCTGAAAAAAAAACACAATGCTCCAAAGGGGACCATCACACACTTGCAAGAAACTAGACCATATGCAAAAGAAGCCAGCAGGTATCTTAGACAACATCTGCATACGCAAAGGGTTGTGTGAGAACTCCGAGGACAGGTAACGAAGGGATTGTGAAAAATGATAAATTGTATTGAGCAGGGGCTGGGGTCTGTCGCGGCCTCATTTGAATATAATTCAAAAACTGTCAAATACCCTCCGATGGCATTTGCATGCGGCATAAAAACTACCTCCGCGTACAGCCGTTACTTCTGATGCATATATTCAAATTAGGTTTATTGAACAATTTGTTCGATTGTTGGAGACTTATGGGGTTCCATTTATAACCTTTTCGGACAAAGGATAAATAATGTCACGTCAGTGTTGAGGTATTCTTCAACCCCTTCAAGCCTCAAGCATTGTATTTGTATGCTTGTACTGTGGGTTCACTTGATTTTAGACTAACATTGCGAATTTGTGTGATTTTTTGAATTTCGTAGGACAAATATATCTTTCGACTTTGGGACAAGAATAAAAAGCTAGTGATATTCGCATACAATATTTCATATGGTTCAAATAATATGTGAAAAATTCTGGGAATATCCGAATAGAATCTAATCAATTGGTTCAAGTGTTTTTCCTGAAAAACAAAGTAATAGAAATGAAATTTTCACCTGTAATGCCACTAGTGCTTGGATTATTTCCGTAAATTTTTTCGAGCTCACGAATATTTTGAAAATTATCCCGCTATTAACAACGGTTATACTCCAGTAAAGGAAGTCAAAACTGGCTGGACTAATTCAAGACCAATTGCAGATACTTGGAGTAACTTGAATTTTGTTAAGAAAGGTGCCCAGTATCCGAGTAAACAACTTCCGTTAGTGGGAAAAAGCGCGGGGGTAGGGGGGGTGAAAAAAAATAATGAAACCAATCGATTATCATTTTTCAACATAAAAACATTGACTGCAATTTTTCATAAAAATGCACCCCTTTCGAGTAATAGCGCAAGGAAAAGTGTGATTTTTGCAAAAAAATTCAAAAGTTTTTAAAGTTTTTTTAAATTAACTGAAAATCTGTTAGTATTACAAAAAAAATTGTATATTACTTATATGAAGTATTTTAGTTGACAAATAAAGTGGTTTTTCTTTTATTTTTGTACGATTAATATTAAAGGAGATATGACATGGCAAAAATGGTTGCTTAACGAAAAATGAAGAAACCGGATCGTTCTGGCGTAAATATCTCGAAAAATATAACTTAAAAAAAAATGATTCCTATCATTTTGCAAGATGACAAAATCGGGAAAATTTTGAGACCAACCAGAACCGTTTAAAATGAGAAGAAAAAAAGTTATGGGCAAAATAATTTTTTTTCAAAAATCTTTAATGCCAATTTTTTTGCGCCATATGGGCTAAGGTGCTTGGAAAAAAAAATCCTTTGGTGAAAAGTCAGAATACTTCGTCCTAAATATGTCCAGCCATTTTTGGCCCTATCGGGTAATTATTGTTTATGTTTTGGCCTGCTAAAGTTGGGTAAAATCGTGTATTTTTTAAAACATTTTCATTTTTTGGCCAGCAGCGTGAACATCATTTATTTCAAACAACCAAATTTCTCAGCATTTATTCCAGGATAGTTGTATTTCAATTTTTTGTCATAATTTTTCATCTGTAAGCAAATTTGTCCGTTTAAAATTGCCCATTTTAGGTTTGTAACGGTAATTGCTCTTTTTTGTCGGGCGAAATAAAAAAAAATTGGCCCATCCTATTCAAATGTTGCATATGACATGAAATTTCGGCGATAACCTTAGCTTTAAAATGGTTCCCAGTACATCTCGTTATCATTAACCAAAAAAAGTTATGGCCAAAAAACCTTTTTTTTCCATCAATCACATAAAATTTTTATAGTTAATCCTTTGGGACCCTCTATTTATAAGTTTTGTGAACATTTATCGTGCAGCACTGTATGTTCAGATGATAAGCCAATTGAATCCTGCTGTCAATTTCGAATCAAAATATTTTTAAAAAAACACTAAAAAAGGGTAGTTTTTACGGTTTACAGGGTGTTTCAGAAATTTCTGACATTAAAATCGTAATCAGTGACCCAAAAATCCCCCGGAACCTATTTTCACGAAAATTCATTTAATATTGCCCGAGATATTAAATATCTATTAATTTTGGGCCAAAAAATACAGTTTGGCCCAGTTTTACAGCGATTTGGAGCTTTGCCCAGTAACCAAACTTGTTTACTCGGATACTTGACACCTTTTTTGACAAATTCCAAAAAATTTTAAGTTGATCTGAGTGGTCTCGAATTAGTCCTTCATTTTACTAAATAATTTTCTTCCTTTACTGGAGTATTATGATACTGGTTTAGAAGACACTTTATTGTCCAAAAAGCTTTATAGACAAGCCCTGAAAATAATCCACCCAGTTACAACGAATTATGATAAGAATTACAGAACGTTTACCTATTTAGGACAAGAGAGTGAAAAAATTTCTAATTTCTTGAAACAGAATGAATTGAAGATTGCCCATGAAACAAAGAATAATTCTAGCTCTTATATCAAAAACAACAAAGATAGAAGTTCAGTATGAGATAGATCAGGAGTTTATAGTTTATTGTGTGGTTCATGTCCTATTTGTTTTATATCGGTCAAACGAGAAGAACATTTGATATATACACAAGAGAACACAGAAGTTGTTTCCAAAATGGCAAGACAATGAGCGACATGAGTTCATCAACGAATTTGAAATCCTTCATTTCCAAGGGAAGTGTTTGCAACTCAATAGCTTGTAGAGGTTGGAAATTATTAAGTGTAAACATTCACAGTTCCTTGTGAGTGATCAGACGGAGTTGAATAGCTCGCCTCTGTTGAATATGTTCTTTCCAGGAAATTGTACTAATGAGGATGTTACGTCGGACCATTAATCTTATTAATTAGTTGTCGGACTATATTCTTATTGATCTTTCGATATAATGTTGTATAAATTCGAAATGTAACAGTGTTTGAATTAATTTAAAGTTCATGCTTTAGGAAGCTATTTTATAGTGAAACACGTGTCGTGGTTCAGTGAACCCTAATATGTGGAAATCTTACAGGCAACTTTATTATTTGTTCAAGTTGGATTCTCATCAAGTAACGGCCCCTTCCATTCAGTTTTAAAATAACATATACAGTGTGGTCCACTAAGCCTGCAACAAATGGGAAACTTTTTTATTATCGATTTCTCAGAAAATTTTATTCTTGACAAAAGTTGGTGCATGTTCCAAAACTATACCAAGTGTACCTGAAATGGCTTTATGACAATCACCATACAGGATGGGCCAAAAAATATAAATTTCGTTCAAGAGTAAAGTACCCTTATTTCAGAAAATATAGAAATATGTTGAGGAGAAAAGTTTGCTTGGAATTAAAAGTTATGTTCAGATACGAAGTCATGGCCTGCTACTCGAATTTTTTTTTTTGGAAAATTTTGAATTACCCCCGTATGATACATATTTTTACTATTTTGATTCAATATGTATTTGAAGTAGCTACAATCAAATCGGTTTGGAGTATTTCTTATCAAATTAATGTGAATTTGTATAATTTACATGGATTTGTATTTTTTTAGGTGACCGTCAATTTCTTGTTTGTTGCAACGATATTCAACAGAACTCTAAAATGACACAAATATTTTTATGTAGTTAGTAAAGTATTTGCCTCGTTAAAAAAAGTATTTGTGTTATTTTAGAGTTCTGTCAAATATCGTTGCAACAAACAAGAAGTTGACGGTCACTTGAAAAACTACAAATCCATGTAAATTATACAAATTCACTTTAATTTGATAAGAAATACTCCAAACGGATTTGATTGTTGTTACTTCAAATACATATTGAATCAAAATAGTAAAAATATGTATCATACGGGGGTAATTCAAAATTTTCCAAAAGAAAAAAAAATCGAATAGCAGGCCATGACTACGTATCTGAACATAACTTTTGATTCTAAGCAACTTTTCTCCTCAGCATATTTCTATATTTTCTGAAATAAGGGTAATTTTACTCTTGAACGAAATTTATATTTTTTGACCTATCCTGTATGGTGATTGTCATAAAGCCATTTCAGGTCCATTTGCTATAGTTTTGAAACATACACCAACTTTTGTCAAGAATAAAATTTTCTGAGAAATCAATAATAAAAAAGTTTCCCATTTGTTGCAGACTTAGTGGACCACACTGTATAAATGATTCAGAAATTTTGACTAAAAAGATTAAATTTTGGTTTGGATTTCTCGGTAATTCCTATAGTCTTTGCGTTGAATTCATATTTTCAATACATTACATTATGGACCTTCTATAAAATATATTTCAGAGAAAGAAAAAGTCCGCTATAAACGCTGTTAACCAGATATTGAGTGGATAAAACCAGATTCAGTAATAATCTACAAACTGTTCAATTTCACAAGGAATTTGCAACGAAAATTTGCTGATTTCGACTTCTTGACAATGGAATGTAGCCATGTTAGAACTGTTAATATTTTATAATATTATCCGAACAGAACTTGAACAGAAAAATAAAAAAATATATCAAATAACCAATTAATGAATATTAATATATAGGTGTAGTTTTAATTAAAATTATGGAAATTGACAAGATATTTCCATGATATTCTGATGTACATTTAGCCCATTTCCGGCAAGTACCTACCGTTTTGAAATAAAGAACCAGCACTTTTTTCTTGATTACTTTATTCTTGTGAAAGAGCTTGCATCTTCATCCAATTTTCTGCAAAACATTCATCATACTATACCATCTTTTGCATTTTCGTTCAAAAATGGTTGACAATGTCAACTGCATAACAGTGAAAATTGAAACTGCCATAATCTCTATCATTCAGCTGCATATTGAAACCTGTTTCATTCTATCTATATTTGTATGTTATTATTTACACTATGTATAAGCATATTAGTTATGTAAACATTTTATCTATATTTATATGTAAGTTGATATTTGTCCACTATGTATAAGCATGTTCGTTATGTTACCTGTTTTGTTATACTCTCAATGTGCTGTTTCTCATTTTGGTTCATTACTTCACTCAAGTAATTACCGACCGTACTACCATTCGGTTGTATCCATGACTCTTTCTTATACAACTGTATGTTGTCTAAAAGAAATAAAATGATTTGATTTGATTTTGATTTGATTTGTTTGAAAATGTCCTCATTCGTCTCTCCCGAATTATTCTCGTAAAACGGTTTTCATTCAGAACCCATGATAGAACTAAACACATTAAAGGAGCAGTTTGTATAAAAACTCAGCCTTGCCGTGAACGTAAAGGAGCTAAATGCCCAATTTCAAGAGATTATCCCTAAAGCGTTTGACTTCGACAATCTTCAACATCGCCATCATCTCTCCACACTACGTGAAAACGATAGCAAAGAAGCTTTTTGTGTACATGGTTATCATATAAGCGGTATGGGATGATTTTATTATTAATAATAAGTAGAAAGACGTACCTGAAAGAGAAAATGAAATAGTAGACTACTGATACTTACCGAAGTGATTTATTTTCAAAAATTGAATTCAACTGGTCGGTACCGATGATATTTCATATCATAAACTGTATGAGTAATTTTTTGGTTCATTTTCTTCGAGAGAAAAATCAAAAACCTCACAAGGTAAGATCAGGTGAGTATGAACGCGTTTTTCATTAGGGAAATTTTATGTCACATCTAGCTGTTTCAAAAATTCCAAAATAAAGATATCGTCATTAGAAAGGTACATATCATTACTGTGATGTGACAATTAGAATCCAGTATAAATTTTATTTCGAAAATCAGAACCTTGGATCACACTTTCCCACAGTTTTGGGGTGAGTGTGAATGCGGTACTCCTTTGTAAGGTGGTACGAACAGATATTAGTGATCTGAGCACTAAATATACATATATTTTACATAAAAATCTGAATACGAATGCTAATTCTCATCCTCATTGAATATAATCGTCCCTGAATTACAATAATACTAACTGTGTTTAAATAAAATAACTGTATTTGACTCAACTTCCGTCAAGTGACTTCCCAATCATCGAAAGAAATTATGTCATTCATTTTCAATTATTTTATTTGATTTTTACGTTTTGTATATATATATATATATATATATATATATATATATATATATATATATATATATATATATATAAATATTTTAGCGTCTTGCAAAAGAAAATAAACATTTTTGAAAGCTCGACAAAAACAAAGAGAACAACCTAATTGACATCCCCAGACTGCAACCCAAATGAGTCTCTATACATAAAAACGCGTACAGTCACAATTCGAAACAAGTATATATATGTATATATATATATGTTGTTGTTGATATATATATATATATATATATATATATATATATATATCGAAAGGTCAAAAATGAAAATCAACCAGACTGTCTTGGAAATTAAAATTTCATCTTCTGTATAAAATTGGTTCAGAAAAAATTCCAACAACGTCTTTGTCCACTAAAACATCTGAGTCTTCAATTTCTGGCCATGAGAATTCATTTTTTTCTTTATATATATATATATATATATAAATATATATATATATATATATATATATATATATATATATATATATATATATATATATATATATATATAGTAGTTGATTGGTTCTTGGGATTTGGATTCTTTTGGGAAAATAATAAAGTCTTCTCTTTATTTGTATACAAAACGTTTCGCCCCTGGCCAGGGGCTTTTTCAATTGTTTATTCAAAAAATTTTTTTTCCATAGCTACATGGACGGTTTTCTTGCCTAACATTATTGATAATATATCTCACTGTGAAAATGGTTGGATGTGTTTCGGTATATTTATTTGAATCTGCATTTGTGTTTAGCTGTATTATACTTTTTGACCATGTTTTCGATATTTCTATAGGTTTGTATTTCTTGTATGGTTAGTGAAGGAGCGTTGTTCTCGTGTAATTTACACGAGAACAACGCTCCTGATATACTGATTGCTCAGTTTCAGTAATAAATTGTTCACAAGAATATTATAATAATAAATAATAATATACATACCAATTCATCCAGAAATTATATTCAACGTTTTCAAAAATTTATGAATTCCCTTAGGATTTCATAAACTGATTCTGTGATATATCATGTTTTATTGAAACATTTTTCCTGAATTGAGTTAACAATTATTGATTATTATATTCACTTTCCTATTATGCTGGCTAGATGAATTGAAAATGCTGCCATTTTTTTAATGAACCTTCTTACTGTACACTTCATTTATGTTTAGCTCCTGGGTACGTGATCATTACTCTCCATCGTTATTAATAACAAACTGACAACTGTTAATGATTAAATGCAAAAATAATGAATACCATTAACCATTATCCTTGGCCTCATACGAATCAATCATCAACATCCGTATATCTCAACTGTTACTTCCGACATTCCAAAATTATATTTTCTGGGAAATCGTTCATAACAAACTCTTCTATTTGTTTCACGCTCTATCTCCACCATACGGGCATACTGACCTCTTCTTTCACATTACCCAATGGGGAGTGCTCTGAGGAATGTTCGAAAACCGATTCCTGAAAAATACTAAATTATCTCCGTCATTAAACTACTTACTGCTTGAGAGAGATTGAATTGAATTTTCCACGCTTCATCAGCCGTTGAGTGTATCGATCATATTGGGAGGCAAACACTGTAACAGATTCGTGATAATTCTTCTTGAATGAAGAACCAATTAATTTCGATATGTACTCGATTTTGTTGAATGCACAGTATATGAAAAATGGCGTTCTGCTTGGAATGCCACATCTCTAAGAGTTTTTCTGTACTAGTTGTGGAATGTACGGTTTCTGTCCAGATTGATAAATATAGGAGGTAGCTAGATTATTGCAACCTTCCAATTATTCAAAATTATGTGGCAAATTTGAATAATTCAATCCAGAAATGTATGCATGCAAATATCATTGAACACCGTGTAAATCGGGGTAGAAGTACTAGGATTTGATTTTGAATACAAATATTTGCAGAGTGGGTTCTCTATAAAGACCTCTAAGGGCAATGAATTCCAATGAAGTGAGCGAAGAATCACTAACTTCTTTGAATAGAATCAAGTAGCTTCGATGAATGTTTTGATGCCAAGCCTCATACATGAGAACTATATTCCGACACAGGCCGTATTTGAGCCTTGTAGATTAAAAGCTGACGACTTTTTATTGATGAAAATCTAAGCTGGAAAGGTCACTGTACAAACGTAATAAATTAATAATTGAACTCTATACATTTCTTGTTCAGGAATTCCAAACATATATTTGAAATACCACAGTTGGTGGCACTTTATGGAATATGTTTGTGGAAAAATTCCACTTTGTCAAAAAAATGTTTTTACCATACAGAAAAGGATAGTAAGAATTATAGCTTGAGTTCCTAGCACCCTTTCCGTAGAGATATTTTCAAACAATTCAGCATTTTGACCCTCATGTCTGTCTATATTGTTACGTCCTATCGCCGGCCCTGACCATATCGTAAACGCAAGGCGAGGGATCGCGTCGTAACGAACGTCATTTTCCTGGAACCCGGCGTAAGCCGCCTGGAGAATTCGAGACGCGTCATCGGGGCTTCTCTCGACAATTCTCGATTGGCACGCAGATATATATACGCGACAGGTTTTGCTGCGGAAAGAATTGGTATTACAGAGAAGTTTTTATTCGGAGCTAAGTGAAGCGAGATTAGTAGAGCTAAGTGGCGAGAGTTATTGAGATCTAAGTGGAAAGAGCTTTTATTTGTTATTGCTAAGTCCAAGAAGTGTGTATAATTGTTAGATCAGAGAGTTTTAGTAGCGAGCGAGCATTGGAAAGTTATCGGAGTGATTTAAGTGATTGTGTTGTATCGTATTGTGATAGAGAGTTATAATAAAAGTAGTTTAGTATTTTGTTTTGGTGTTTTAATCATCGAACCCAAAGGAAAATCGTAACAGTATTTATGAATTATCTGTGTTCATTTTCTGAAATAAACAAGGATTTGTTTTGTGTTAGGTCTCAGACAAAGCACCTACAATTATGAGTTTGTCCAAATATTTGAAATAATTCAAAAGCTCCCTGAAATAATTTTTGACGACAAAATGTTTTTACTTCCTGGAAGAATATTTCAATGGCTAGTCAAATCATACATATATATGTGTAGCTAAATGTGGACTCATATATATTTTCGGTCTTTGAAGACTGTACCCTGTTTTAGTGCTCTTGTATTATACAATAAACAAAATCATTACATTCAAAAATCTAATCGCCTGCAGCCATAGGTAATTCACAGGGTGTTTATTAAACATGCGGGAAAAATTGAGGGACCATTTTTTCGACTATTCTTAGGATATATTGTCCTTCGATGATTTCTGATAGGGCGCTTTGTTTTGAAGATACAGGCGGAAAGGAATAACAACAATTTTGGTAATCTTAAAAATATTAATATAGCCGAAATAAAAGTATAGCGTACTACACAAGTATTGAAAAATACTACTCCAGTGGAAGATTTGAAAAATCGGATTATTGCTGGGTGTAACGCAGTCAGAAACAGTTTAACAGTTCTTGTAGATTAAGAAACATTATATGTAATTTTTGGTAAAGAATTGTTATTCTCAAAATACTTTTTTGTCCAGTATCTTCGAAACACAGCGCCCTATCAAAAATAATCACACCCTGTATATTGACCATTCCTATACATTTCATATGTCTCGTTGGAAAATAAATATTATTATTATTATTATTCTCTTCTTCTCGGTTTATTCCAGTACATTTACGATAACTCATCTTGTCGATGCTCGAACCAAACCGAAAAACCCATTGAAAATGCACAAAGCCATAAAAATGTCCGCACTCCTAGCGAAAACCGTGGAGCAAGTTTTTCCAAATATCCAATCTCAGAATCGATTTTATTCCATAGCTGTCTCGAGTTATTGGAGGCAATTCGAATATATTGTGTAGCGGACGGAAGCTGCATATGGGATTGAAAATTTCGTTATCATGCTAGCAGGCAGGGGAAACTGTATGTACTCCAAGTGATAAATGAAGGATGAAGTCAGCGGATCTTTATGATGGGCTGGAGTCGGAGATAAATAACGGGAATGTATCATGGAAACCCTCGACATACGTTTCGTCGACGGGATCGATACCATCATTATTATCACCTGATATTCACTAGAAGGATTGAAACCTATTATGACACCAAACTGAAATGAGTAATATTACAATAAAGAGTAAATTGGTCAGAGTTAGCGTGCTATTCAAAGTCGTTTTAAGGAACATTATACCTATATCCAATAGGGAAATATCTAGTGTTCAAAGCCCTAGATGTTGTTCTTAGGATTAGTGAATGCAATTTGGAATTGATAAGAGATGTATGTGAAGTAGGTGTCTCGATAAATTCAAAGCCTGGAAATTACTGAATGTAATAACAGCAAAGTTCACTGGTGTGATCAAACTGTCAATAGGAGGGTACAAGTATTTGATTGGTGCGATTGGAATAGATTGAGTACTTCTCAATATCAGTTAGGTGAGTATCCTCTAATATCATTAACAATAATAATTGTTAGTTCAGTTCTCTCGAAGGGATACAAAACCCAATGATACTTTTGACAGAGATCGCTTTATTGCAAATTAGTGAAATTTTGTTCCATTTGAGATAGTTTTGAAATGTTTTCAGCTACTCAAAAATAGAGCTGACTCATTTCTCAATAAAACAAACTAATTATTTTTAGAAATGACTCTTTTTGATAGACATGTTAAACACGGATAGATAGTTTATTCTGTGTAACAAATGTTTTTCTTGAATGCAAATTATTATGGTGATTTTCATATGAATAGCTCCAAAACGAGAATTAATTTGTCCATTTTGTATCTTTATCCACGACTATTGTATAATGTTCCCATCATACGTCCGATTGCTCTACCTTAAAGATACCCATTATTCACTAGTAAATGATGAGTCATTGTTCACCGCTGTCAAATACTTCCATGGATTCAGCTATAAAATTATATTGTTTTGTTACAAAAAATCAGTTTTTGAATTTTTATCGTGTGAACAACCCAATATTTTGAATTCAGTTCTTTACCTACACATACAAAATAAGAATGCAAAGAGAATCTACTCTAGGTTATCAGCGACTATGAATGTCATATCGAAATAGCTTTAGAATCCAAACAAGTTTGACTCAAACCTCTCAACGCTATTGTATGAAATATTTGTTAGAATCAAATAATGGTGTTTCTGAAAATATGTTTGTAAAGTAACAAAATTTTCCAACAAAAAAACTTCAACAATTTTTTTATTAGTCGTGGATAAAGTATAATATTTCTCTTTTTTTATATGTAGATTCACACGAAAGAGAAGCCCTGTAATGTTCAAAGAACACCGTGTGAATCAAGGGACAGGAGATACGAATTAAACATTCACTTTGAATTTTTGAAATTTATGTGCCTCAGAAAAAACTTCTCTCGGTGAGGAGTTCCAAATCTCAGCTGTTCTATTGAAAAAAGATCCCTGAGCAAGAGAGGTTTGACAAGTCTCCAAATTCACAACGAATGGGTAGGAATTCTGTACTCGTCGAGCCATCCGTGTAGATATTACCTACGTTGGAACGATTGATAACAATTCAGAAGAACACCGACTGTGAAAGTATCTATAGAAGAGAGACAAGTCTCAGACCCTTCTACGATGTTCCAATGAAATGAGTGAGTCTGTGAGCGAAGAATCACCAACAAGACGGATTGGTGCCAAACTCCATACATGAGAGCTTCATTCCAAGACAGGTCGTATCTGAGCCTTGTAGATCATTAGAAGCTGACGAGAAGTGAAGTATTTCTTTGCACGAAATAGAAATCCAAGTTTCTTGGAATCACCTTTAGCGATCGATCTCACATGGTTTTTCCATGAGAGATTATTACTGATCGTAATTCCTAGCATCGAGATACTTGACTTTGTAGGAATAGTTACTCCTGACATCTGAATATTAGACGATGATAGATCGGCTTTCCTTGAGAAGAGACATGCCTGAGTTTTCCTAGCATTAAATTCCACCAAGTTCATGCTACGACATCTATTATTTTTACCAAGTCATCGTTAATTTTATTGACGTGAATGTTTCGTTGCATGTTTGCTTCTTGAGCTGGTATGGGGACTCTAGAAGAGAAACTGGTATGAAGAGTACTGTTATCCGCAAAACTATGTACTGAACAAGATGTTTTCTCGAGCAAATCATTGATATGAAGCAGAAACAAAGTGGGCGCCAGAACTGAACCCTGTGGAACACCTGTATTTATTGGGAGAATATCAGATATTACTCCATCGACAACAACGTACAAGGACATATCAGACGAGAAACTCTTCAACAAAGCACACAACTGAGGAGGCAAACCATAAGACGTCAGTTCAGAAAGGAGACCCCGATGCCAAACTCGTTCAAACGTTTTTGAAATATCCAGTGCAACAGCTATCGTATAATGGCTAAATTTTCATTGGAGGTCTATTTCCTGCTCGAAACGAATTTGAAAATCGATAAAAATCAAAGGAGAAAGAAGGCTAGATAATCTTTTCAACCCATCTGCACTGAAATAATGAGCGCTAAGCCAAGTAGGTACAGGAAGATGAAAAGAAAAAATCAGAAGATACCACAGAAACATAATTCGTTCCAGAATCGATTCATTCTGAGCGCTGTTGTTTCGAATTCCTACTATTCCCATCTTTCATTGCAGAAACGTGTATAATTACGTAAAGACCGCCTATCATTCAGTATTCGATTGTATGAAATTAATTCAAAATTATACCGTGATCGATCATGTTGTGCAACCACTCACGCTAATCCCTCGACGGCCGGCGTTCAAAGGAGATTCACAAATTAAAGTTATTGCTTTCACCGCAACTTATATTGAATGTCCATACACGGGATGTTCAAATAACCTTTTAGAAACATTGGAACGTGCTACTTTTAGTGGGGAGTTCGATAACCCGAACGGTCGATTGGTGAACACCGGCGTTCGACGTGTGTTTCGAAGATCGAGTTAGCATCATCAGGGGATGATGAAATTTTCCATTCGTGTTCCAATATTACTTGCACACCGACTAAGTCGAGAAGTTTACAGTTGAGGAGGAAAATTTATTATAAAATTCATCAAATGGTTCATGAATGCAGTGCATCTACACATATAAACACATTAAGAAGGTTACTTTTCAAGGTTCAAACATAAACAAGGAAATAATTCAGAGTTCGGTTATGAAAAAATGAGAAATGTTGTGGTGTCATTTTTTATTTTGTGAGGCTTTTTTAGTTGAAGGAATTGATTTTGATGAGAACATTCTCAGTAGTTCAGAAGAGAAACAAAATAATGAATCAATAAAATTTCTCAATAATCATGGGGAAAATAGGATTTTTTGAGAATAATGTTTTGAAACTGAAGTACACCCAGAAAATTTCGAATTCGTTACTAATGTTCAATATGTTATTTTCATTTCCATGACTTCGTTTTTTTCCAACTTTTTTTTATATGCAGATTCACAAGAAAGGGAAGCCCTGTAATGTTCGAGAAACACCGTGTGAGTCAAGGAACAGGAGATATGAATTAACATTCACTTTGAATTTTCGTTTGTAAGCCTCAAGAGAAACCTTTCTCGCCAAGGAGGTCCAAAGCTCAGCTGTTGAAAAAAAATCCCAGAGCAAGAGAGGTTCGACAGGTTTCCAAACTCACAACAATGGGATGGAAATTCTGTACTCGTCGAGTCATCCGTGTAGATATTGCCAAGGGTGGAACGATTGATAACAATTCAGAAAAGCACCGACCGTGGAAATACATATATAGAAGAGAAACAAGTCTCCGACCCTTCTACGATGTTCCAATGAAGTGAGCGAGTCTGTGAGCGAAGAATCACCAACAAGACGGATTGCCTTTCTCTGCATAGAATCGAGAAGCCTCGATGAATGTTCTGGTGCCGAACTCCACACATGAGAACTATTATATTTCAAGACAGATCGTATCTGAGCTTTGTAGATCATTAGAAGCTGACGAGAAGTGAAGTATTTCTTCGCACGATATGGAAACCCAAGTTTCTGGAAAGAACGTTTGGCGATCGATCTCTTTGCTTCCTTCCCAATGATTTTATGTTTTTCTTCATATATTGTTGTTATTTTTTTGTACATCTTGCACTGAGGATATTCGGAACATTTCTTTGACTTATAAATTCGATGACAAACAAACATGTGAAGTCGACTTTGAGTTTTTCATGGAAAATCATTAATGTTGAAATATTGAAATGCTCTGGGCGATAAAGAAAATTCCTTAAACACCAGGTGTAAAACAAGTGGAGCCTGAAATTTCGATGGAGACACGAGATATAACTGCATTTTCAGTTTACATGATTCATTCAGAATTCTTCTCAAAAAGACAAAGCTTTCCTAATGATAAAGTATGTCCTTCAGAATGAAATACATTGTGGCTGATAGTGCGGATTACTTTCAAAATAATAATGGAAATTCATTAGGAATGAATGTTTTTGCACCAGTAATTTTCCGAGTTTGCAGTTTAGATTGTACTTTTTCTGGGATATAATTTATATGTCGATATATACTTTTTTATTATAAGCTATAAAGAATTGAAATCAGAGCAGTTATCGATTGCCTACATTGAAATTGAGTATCGAGTGGAGATTTGAGTACATTGAATGAAAGTTGATCAGTTTGAAATATCAGAATGGAACAATAGTTCGTATCTTATAGAGTGTATCCACGAGATGTGATTGTTTTCAACTCGGGAAATTGTCCTGTGTATCGATGTATACTTGAAAAGTATATTTGTTAGTGTACGTCAATAAATTTAAACCGGAATTGATGTGATGTTAGTCATGATTGAAATTCACTTCTGATCTGAATTGAATGTCTTTACATTCCAGCAGAGGAAAATCTTTTTCGAATTCCTCAACATTGATTTCAATTAATTCCAGAATATACGGAAAAGTAGCTGATCAGCATAATTATTGATATATACGACACACTTTTTAATCTCGGTTCGGTCTGTAAATACGTAATAATCTATTGCTTCCCGTTATGAAGATAATTTCGAAAGCATGAATATAACTTTCCGCAGAGAAGTTGATTTGATTTGACCGCAAATATTCTTTAAAGCTAATTAATGAAACTGAAACTGTTCTTGATATAATGAACGATCCCAGTACAATTTAAATAAAGACACTAACACTTGAATATGAATCCTACAAAAAAAAACGAGTATTCCAAACAAGCTCAAAAACCACACTGTTCCAACTCGAGTACTCGCCATTGTGAAAGACATATTGGGAATAAAATCGATGGCTCCTACACGAACTAGGGGTGGGTAGTAGCCATCACCCGTCACGACGCCGTACACCCAAAACCGACGCTTAATAATGAACTGTGATCCATTTGGACGACAGTGAAAAAGTCCAAGCGTCGAAACAAGCACTGCCAAATAAACCTTCTAATTAGAGCAAAATCTTAACACCAAATGAGTGGAATTCCCGCCGCCGCCGTCGCAATCGGCCATTTTGATCATGCGCCGCTCCATACGCAACAGTCTAGTTCCTATACAATTCCATAGAAATCCACCGTCGTTCTTCCTCTGGACGCAGGGGAGAAAGAGACGGCGTTCTTTCAACTTGACTTGATTAGAGTTACGCGTGTGTATAAGTTTGGTCGCTCAAGACATGGGAAATTCGAGTTTCATTCGCCGCTTTCCTCTCTTCCACCTCAGGTCGGGCTTTCCACTTCCCGTTTCCACAGTTTTCCACCTCCTGTTGGCGAACAAGTGATCCTCTCGACGTCGTGACAGTGCATCCTCCTGGAAAGCAAAGGTAAGACTGTTAAAGCGATGCATGACACTGAAAAAAAAGTCGGGGAAATTTTTATCACGGAATCCGGGCGATTAAATATTGAAAAAGCTCGTTATCAATTACAAATTACTGGGTATGAACGGTGCTAGCAACTGGCAGTCACGCAACTCTCTGGTAATACCGGGTGTCAATCAAGTATTGGTTTCTTGAGTGAGGGAATTATTAAAATTGTTGGTGAAGACATGGAAACATGCATATCTACTTTTTTTATTTGGTTTGGTTCACTTGAAGCCCTTTCGAAGTTGATGTTTCACGTCCAGTCATAAATATCAGTAATTGATCGAGAAATTTGATGGTTTATTTGAAATTTGCATCTTGAATTTTTTATGCTAAATCGAACGTTTTTATGATAGCATTCATGTTATTCTTTTTTTAATGTGGAGTGAGATTATTTTCCAAATTTTTCGATTGGGACTCGTAAGAAAATGTTACTATACAGAAACAGAGTTGGTTTCAAAAACAAAGTCTTAAAGATGATACCAAAATACAGGTTCTTAATTTATAAATTAAATATAAATTACAGACGATGATCTTGTAATGGTTCACTAGAATAAACATAAATATGAGTCATAAAGTGTTGTAATATTAGGAAAAAGGTATTTTTTGTTTTCGGTGTTTTGACGAGTTATCCATATATACATGTAACAAATGTTGTTTCAACAGAATAGAGCTTTGAAAATTCTACATCTGCATAATGCATACATTGCAAAATACCCCCTCTGTTTCGAATATTAAAAATAATAAAATGATATCAATTAATAATAATAACATTATTTTCCAGATAATAGAAACATAAAGGAAAGAGTACAAAACATGTTCAATGAAATTAAAGGGCGAAGTTAAATTTTTTCAGATCCTATAAATCAATTGTTCTTCCACTTAACCCATGAAAATGTCTCCAAATATGTGTCTTCTGATATTCTATATTCTGAGGAATAATATAAAAATAGTTCTGTTTGAAAGTGATTATTTTGTGGTGTATAAATATTCGTTTCTTTGTTTTCTGGGTTTGTAACCTACCACAATCTGAACAAATAATAATCAATATTGGAATCTATACAAGTGTAGAAGGGTTGATTTCCAATCTACCCCGAAAAGTTGCTGCGTCTATTGAAAAACAGTTTTTTTTTGATAGAACAAGTCCAATTAGTCAGCACTTCTCGTATAACTCAAATTTTGCCTACAAAAAGATGATAAGAACGAACATATATATATATATATATATATAGAAATACGGAATGTTGTTTGGGGATGCAGTCAAATTACTGGGCTGTTGTTTAAAGAATACTCCCAGTAATTTGACTGCAGCCCCAAACAACATTCCGTATTTCTCCTTAACTAGTCAGACAAGACTACCCTTCGCTTTATATATATATATATATATATATATATATATATATATATATATATATATATAAATAAATAAATATATATAAATATATATGAAAATACTTATCGGTAACGTTTTGGAAACTGAATCCGTTCTCAAAACTCATACGCAAATTCCTAATCAAATGCAAATATCTCTTGTAGGCAATCTTCGTAATTGTCAAAAATTTCAAATTTGACATAACATTTCGTCCTTCAGGAGGGGCAGCCATCCGCGATCCATATCAAGCGAACTCATAGATATGCATTTTTCACCAGACAGCAAGATGAAAGCAGATTCCTTTAATTTTCGTTTTCTGCCATTGCTCTCTTCAGTCATAATTTTAGTGTCATTCCATTCTACACTTGTATATTCAATATTTATTCTATTTTTTTCTGACAGTGGTAGGTTACGAACCCAAAAAACTACGGAACAAATAAGAATAGTAGGTATGCCTGATGTATATTATAATAAGTTAATATTCGTCTATGCAGAAGATTATTATAATTTGATTTAATCGGAAAAAAAAAGAAAAAATAGCATTTCATTCTGTTGTTTTGTTTCAACTGAACCCTTTTAGAATAATTTCTTGAATTTCCCAAAGTTTCTTTCTTGATATGTGACGGAATTGGATTTTACAACGAAGTAGTTTGGTAGCTAAAGAATTTGGTGTTAGGCTTATATCTCTAGAAAAAATTTTCAAATTTCACAACAAAAATTCTAATCTCACCTTTCATTCAAATATTTGTGATTGCGAGGGGTTGAAATAGAGATATTTATATCTGATTGTTCAGTTCTCGACAACTTTATCGGACCAAAAAGTAATTTGAAATTCGAATTAAGGATTCATACAAAATTGGACGTCAATAACTTTGTATAAATGGATATATTCCATATGTGGGAGTAATTATTGGTGATTGTGTGCTTGCATTGTTTCTATAAATTACTGGCGATTGTGTTTCAAAGAACAGCAGATGAATATTAATCGAATACATAGTTCGGATATTGCGGAAGTAAAATGCTTGTGATTAACAATCAATTCCCAAATTGAAACCAGAATTGAACCGTGTTTATGTAACATGTAATCTGTTTGTGATCATGGATTTTGAGATAGCTAAAATGGAGATTTGTAAACATTACTTTTCATGTGTTGTTGATGAAACGCTATATTTTGATGTTAACATATTTCGACGATATCATATCCAGGTAGTGGAGAATAAAAATGATTAATCTAACACTTGAACTGTAGCAGATTCTTAGTGCTGGTTAGGGGGATTGTCGACAGGGTATACAGATTTTACTTGAATATATACCATTAAGAATACAATTATAATAAATATAAAAATCCACATGACAGACAATAAAAATGAGAATAATATTACAATTGACTTTGACGTATATCTGACATGTAATGCGTTTTTGAAATTTTCAATACTCTAAAGCATAACTTTCAGATTTATTTCAAATAAATATTTTTCTGCGAGTTATGAGGTGTTTCTTATTAAATTATAAATGAAGATTTTGTTTTTTAAAAAATATGCAGAAAAAACATACTTGGATCGAGTGAGCCAAACCAACAAAGTATAAAATAATCTCTTCGGAATCAAATTTTCAACCCATATTTGTGTTCAAACTACAGCTTTTTTCGGAGTTCACGCTGGCACTATTGAAAGAAGACTTACATAATGCTCCATTTGATTTTTAAATTCCAGGTAAGTTACAGAAATTAATGTATTCTTTTGAACTGCATCATATTATGTCAGTCGTCTTAGGGTGTGTGACGCAATGTTTTTCGAAGAAAACTACTTCTCGCATAGGAGATGTGTTGTAATTGCACATCGGCCGTGAAAGCCTACATTCTTTCATAATATTTGATTATTGGTTGGTTTGTATCGAACAATCAAAGTAAGGAAAATCCGTCATCAGCTCGCTGATGATTCAGTATTCTGCATTTGCAGTTTCTACAGTTTTCTCTAATCCATCTAATTTTTGTTGAAAAGTTGGGCCCAACAATCGCTATAGAAATTGCGCCAATTACTTTTTGGTTTGTACAAGTATGCTGTTATCTACCTAAACTTGTTTCTCTAATCTGTAGTGACAACCGTGATCCTATGATCATTCCATGAATTGAAAAACATAATTCACTCACAGAGCCTCGAGGAATGATAATCAGTATTTGAAGGAACTGAAGGTTTGTAATCGTGAGCGATAAATAATATGTCTTTAGTTGGATATAGGCGAATTCGATATTACTCTTTATAATTCATTATCGAACTGAATATCCTGATCAGTGTATTATTTTTTTTTTAATTCTAAATGTTGCTATCCAACTAACATTTTCAATTATAATTACGTTAATCTTACCTTCGATCAGGTCGGCGACCTTTCTGAAAGGAGACTAGGTTACGTAATTTTTACCTTGTAATTACCAATTGGGGAAAAAATTCGAAGTAATTTGGACGTCGAAAATTGGAATATTTGGACATTTAGTTTACTAGGTTGAGGGTAAAAATAAGTAATTTTGACATGAAATTGGTCAGAAATAAGTAAATATCAAGCTTGAATCAACCTTTCTGTTACCAATTATTCCCTTGGACGAATGAGTAAACAAAGAGAGGTTTCTTTATATGAATGGCATACATATATACATATTATCTCTATCTCAACTTCTCATAATTTGGTTGCCACAACCAATCAGCTACGGTCTACATAAAATGCTGACAATAAGTATGGGAATATGAAAATTATTGTCATACGGTAGCTACATGCTTTCTCCTCAACAATATTCTCCTTGCGACGTGAAATTTTCTGTAAAATGATGGTTCTTACCTTCATAAAATTCACTGGCTTCTTTAAATATGCCATTTAATGCAAACATAATTTAGATTGATTGCACATGTTTAAATTTTTTCTCCAAAAAACACTCTTTTAGCAAAGCTATGGTTTTAAAATGTCATATGCAGCCATTATTTAGAGATAAATCGTCAGAATAAACTAAAATTCAATATATTATCGATATTTATTGATGGGTAAAACAGATATTCTAATTAAATATGGCGAATTTTTGAAATGTACCTATAAGTCAAGTGGCTTATGGAATTTGAATGATTACTCACCTATAATTAACCAAGGTTGCTACTTATAAATTATTAATACTTTGAAGTTAACTATTCAAGGCCTGTACTACCAGTATTATCCTTTTTTTAGACATTTCTCCCCGGCATGTGGAATAACTGTCTTAAAATGTTAGTTGGGTATAACATCCACCCCAAATCACTTTGTATATAAAAGCGAAACTATCTCCTCAAAAAATAAACTCAGATATTCGAAATGATGCTTTCCACACCCAATCAATCCATATCTCCCGAACAGAAGCAAAGCACTTTGAGAGCCCGCCAAACTGCAGTGCAACCCTCTGTAGGGTGCAAATTGAGAATTTGAAGTATGGCTAGCTGGGGGTGTGGGGTGGATATATCGACGGAACAGTGATTAGACTGTTCAGTGACCCCGGTCATGTATAGAAAAATGGCGGTTGCCCGTCACTCCCCAATTCTTGGATAACTATATGTCGAGGGTGGTAACTACCCAGATAGACACCTGGTATGAGCGTATTCATTCGTTTTGGTAGACGTTTTTTTACATGTAGTAGTGAAATATATAAGCTCCTAACTAACATTTTAGGACAGTTATTCCACATACCGGGGAGAAATGTCTGAAAAAAGGATAAAACTGGTAGTACAGGCCTTGAATGTTTAACTTCAAAGTATAAATAATTTATAAGTAGCAACCTTGGTTAATTACAGTAAAGTAATCACCAGTAGATCCCCTTCAAATTCCATAAGCCACTTCAGAGCAAGAAATATGTGAGAAATTACCTATATTCTTCTTCAAAAATGACCCTACGCAAGGATTGGGGCGGTTTGAATTCTGGTATTACTAAGGGTATAATTCACGAGGCAAATGTCATTATAACCCAATGAATGTAATTTTCTATTTCTAAGTAATGGCTGCATATGACATTTTAAAACAATAACTCTGCTAAATGAGTGTTTTTTGGAGAAAAAATTTAAACACGTACAATCAATCTAAATTATTTTTGCATTAAATCGCATATTCAAAGAGGCCCGTGAATTTTATGAAGGTAAGAACCATCATTTTACAGAAAATTTCGCGCCGCAAATTAGAGTATGGTTGAGGAGAGAGCATGTAGCTACCGTATGACAATAATTTTTATATTCCCATACTTATTGTCAGCATTTTATGTAGACCATAGCTGATTCGTTGTGGCAACCAAATTATGAGAAGTTGAGATAGAGATAATATGTATATATGTATGCTATTCATATAAAGAAACCTCTCTTTGTTTACTCATTCGTCCAAGGGAATAATTGGTAACAGAAAGCTTGATTTAAGCTTGATATTCACTTATTTCTGACCAACTTCATGTCAAAATTACTTATTTTTACCCTCAACCTAGTAAACTAAATGTCCAAATATTCCAATTATCGACGTCCAAATTACTTCGGATTTTTTCCCCACGTTGGTAATCACAAGGTAAAAATTACGTAATCTAGTCTTCTTTCAGAAAGGTCGCCGACCTGATTATAACTAAAAATGTTAGTTGGGCTATATTAGGATATAATCCACAATATCTGATCTGGATGGAATTTAGACCTTTTTATTGTCTTGATATATCAAGAGTTTCAGATGATACTTGAGGAACGTATTGTTTCTGTAGGGATTATAGAGTCTAGAGGAGCTCTTTTCTGTCACCTCCTTCTTCATCAAATCAATATTAATGAAACACAACTTCTCGAGAACAACCTGTAACAATATCAATATTGATGAATCTATCACTGGTCATAGATGTATAACATAATATAATGTCTGATGAAGAATACATATCTATGAGTTCGACGGTGAATTTTTCAGATTAGGTTACAAACCCAAAACCTACGGAATCAGCATTGATCCACCACAAAATAATGACGTTCACACAGTATGTATAATGTCTACAGACAGGTTATTCATTCATAGAAAAATGTCTATCTGAAACAACTGCCATATATGAGATACACCAACTTTCAACACAATATATTTTAAACTTTATGTGCGTAAAATTTTTATGCGTAAAATTGATTCTTCATCTCACAACTCCAAACGTTTTTTTTTTAAATTTTTATACATTTCAATTAACAATTTTTTCGAAATTATGAATATATCTGAATCTTAATATTATTCAATCCAAATTAGTGAATGAATATTTCATAACCAGCATAAAATATGTAGTTTAAGGGCCAATTTATTCATCTTTGTTTTAATCCTAAATTTGTTAATGACAGTAAATTCCACACTCCATTTTAAGAGATTAGGTAGTTATTGATCATATACTGCTTGAATAACATTTTTAAGATTGAAAGGGAGACAGAAACATACTCATAGTTCTTCAAATTGCTCCTAGAGACGTCTGAAATCAACCCAGTTCTCAAATAGAATAAGGACTAAAGATAAATTGACCCTCATATAATTGACCTTTCAGGAAAATACGTTAAGTCGGTTATTAACACAATAAAAATACAAATTATGGTGAAGGTTCATTATGTTAATGTTTACTATTAATAATCACTAACTGTTTTTCGTTCATTCGACAAACTTTTGGTATCACACAACAGAGACAACTTCCCAGTAACACGAAACTACCGTCAGTTAGTTATTTTTTCCAAGTGTGCGGTTATATTTCGTGTCCAAAGAACAAGAGAGATCCCGATCTGAGATAGCGAAGACCATTTGTGACGACGTCGTCGACATTTTTGTGGGAGATAAGGTGGCATTGACAAGGTGAACACGTCCAGCTGCCCTATTACTAGCTCGTTGCCTAATTAATTCGATGACAGGTGAACACTGAATTCGGTTCTTCAATCATTTAATCATGGGAACAGTGGGCTTCGAAAAAAATGTCTTGGTGGATTTTCACCTATAATATCAGAAGGGCTTGAATTGTTTCTGGGAATAATATGAGCTTGCGTGGTATTTGGGTAATAGAATTTAACACCATCATTTGGAAAAGGATCATTAATCGAAGCTGACATTTCAAATTAATTTTTCTGATTGTCAAGTTGGTATTATTGCTGTTTTTGACATATGTTGATTTGTCATTTTTGTTTGACCGGTTCTGTCAGAAAGCTTGATGATTACTAGTTGAAATTATATAGGTATATCCTCCAAATGTCGTTGAATAAAAAAAATTGCCATCTTCAGTTGAACCAAATGCCTGATGGATACGAGCCCAGTCTCGCCCTTTAGTGATTTTAGTTAACTAGAGTGGTAGAAATAAGTTTTAACAAGTAACCGTGGGCAATTTCGAAAAAGTTCTCATGTAGTTATATCTACCATATTTCCTCAAATGAAAAAAAACATTTTAAGTTACACCAAATGCTAAAACTCAGATGGGTACTAGTTTAGTCTATCGCCGTTTCATAATGTTAAGTTTGGGTTTCTTAATTCTTTTGAATGATATACCTATCAGCAGAGTGTTTATATTTTTGAAAATTTTTTGTTTCGAAAAAAGCTAAAAATATTTTTTCTACAAACGCCTGTAAAAGTATAATTTTTGACGCATGCTGTCAGTTTCTAAAATGTCATTTTATGACACTGGTGTTAAAAGTACATCATTTTCAGCATTAGTGCTGAAAGTGATTTATTTGTAGAGAAAATATTAGAATAATTCAAAATGGAGTGTTTAATCAATTAAACGTACAATTAGTGAAACTACAATTATAATGAGAAACTCCATGGCTGCTTCAAAAAAGCCACAAGCTTGTAATATCTGCTTATGTCATGATTATTTATGTTCATCGTCAACTTCAACATAGAGTAATTCTACCAAAGCGTTGACGATTTCCATATTTTGGACTTTTCTTTAAAGTATGCAAGAAGCACCTTTTCACTAGCCTCCTTGCCACTGACATTTTTCTGATCACACCATTTCAAGAAACGATCGTATGAAAACTCGTACTGGCGCTTTGACTTACTAGGCAATAAATCAAAAGCAGCTTTATTGGCAGCTTCTTCAATTTCCAGCGGTAGGAATTTATTTTCTGGATCACTTTCCATCGAGGAACGAAGAAACGAGAAATAATCGTGATTTATTGACATTAGTTGTCAACAAAGACAAATCAATAAATTGTGGTTTTGGTTACCTTGGCAACTTGTTTCACGAATAGATTTAATGAAATTGGTTTCAAAATGATAACCCCGAGGCTATTATTTTATCAATTAATTAATGTAAAATAGGTATGCGTTAGTTTGGACTTTTAATGGCGTTTGTAGAAAAAATAGTGTATGATATAACTGCTTAAAGTGATTTTATTTTGTTTGAAGGGATTTGAACACTCCGCCTTCGGCGTCGTATCCCAAACTTCCCTTCCCACAAAATAAAATATCACTTTTGGCACATATATCATAAATAACTATTCTGAAATTATGATAATATGCTTAATAAACCCTGTGAATAGTCTTTCATTGGAAATATGAATCAATAGAAAATGTTGATATTTCAGTGTTAGAAGTGTGAGAAATATTTTTTCTACAGCCGTTCAAAATAATAACCTCATATGCCCATAATCTGTTTCATAATCATATCCATTATGAAACGTCTCAACAAACGAGACGACTCACAAAGACTTCCCAATTCCTGGAAACCAATATTTTCCCTTCAACAAATCCATTAATTTATCCTTCTCAAAACAGACCTGTATACAGTCCACCAGTTTCAACAACGTCGGATTCTCATACAGCTATAATTACCATCCCTCCATCTACCAAACCACAATCTTCACTCTGTCAAGATGAGTACTGGGGGTTGAGGAGACTTAGGCCTCGCCATCGAGTCAAGCAGTCTTGAGAATGGCTCCAAAGTGGGAGCCGAAACGTCGAAAGAAAAAAAATTCCAGACGCCCTGATATAGAAAAAACAACTTTGTGTACAAATAGACGGTCGAGAATACTTATCATCTATATATATGTATATATATATATATATATATATATATATATATATATATATATATATATATATATATTCTATAACTTTCCAATAGAGATTGAGGCTGGAGGGTTAAAAAATCCCATCAGGCAAGACCCAAACACGCGTAAACCCCTCGAGCCGAACTTCCGCGAAGTATTACAAACTCCATCGAACTTCTCCCGCAATGCCGGCCTCCCGTAATGACTCCAAGACGCCGGCATCGCAAATGAGTAAACGGAAAGCCGAACGAAAGCGAGAAGACATTCTGCAGCCGTGATTGGTCGTTACGGCACAGACGGATGATTAGCAGGAACGCGTCCGCATAAACAGGAGCAGGACCTGCCGCAACCCGCATTACCTTGTACGCCTCCAATTAAAGTCGGCTGTGCCGGTCTAAGATTGAGCGCGTCGTTGCGCGATTGTTTGGGCGCCAGATGTAATGACCTATTGAGGCGGGAGGAAATTGGGGCAAGAGAGAGGTGATTCTGAGATGAATGGGATCACGTGGTGTTCTAGAGTGGGTTTCCTCCTCTTTGGATCTCTTTGGAAACTTCCGTGATCTCGTGTTGAAGTTTTAAAAAACTTATCTTGGTAAAGATGGAATGTTTTCACGGACGCCGGAACATTGAAAATAGTCCTTTCAGGTATTAATCCTTGTGAGAGTTGTTGAAAAGTTCGACTTTTCGACTGTCATTTTTTTATATGCAGATTCATGCGAAAGGGAAGCCCTGTAATGTTCAAAGAACACCGCGTGAAACAAGGGACAGGAGATACGAATTAACATTCACTTTGATTTTTTTGAAGTTTGTAAGCCTCAGGAAAAACATCTATCGGCAAGGAATTCCAAAGTTCAGCTGTTCTATTAAAAAAAAAACCTGAGCAAGATTGGTCGACAGGTCTCCAAGCTCACAATGAAGAGGTGAGAATTCTGTACTCGAAGTCGTCGAGTCGTCCGTGTAGATATTGCCAAGGGTTGAACGATTGATAACAATTCAGAATAGTACCGACAGTAAAAATATCTATGGAAGAGAAACAAGTCTCCGACCCTTCTACGATGTTCCAATAAAGTGAGCGAGTCTCTGAGCGAAGACTCACCATTAAGACGGATTGCCTTTGTCTGAATTGAATCGAGAAGCCTCAATGAATCGAGAAGCCTCAATGAATCGAGAAGCCTCAATGAGAGATTATCACTGATCGTAATTCTTAGCATGAAGATACTTGACTTTGTAGGAATAGTTACTCCTGACATCTGAATATTAGATGATGATAGACCGGCTTTCCTTTAGAAGAGACATGCCTGGGTTTTCCTAGCATTAAATTCCACCAAGTTCATACTACCCAATTCTATTATTTCTACCAAGTCATCGTTAATTTAATTGACGTGAATGTTTCTTTGAATTTTTGTTTCTCGAGCTGTTGTGGAGACTCTGGAAGAGAAACTAGTATGAAGAGTACTGTCAGCCGCAATACTATGTATTGAACAAGATGTTTTCTCGAGCAAATCATTGATATGCAGCAGAAACAAAGTGGGCGCCAGAACTGAACCTTGTAGAACACCTGCATTTATTGGGAGAATATCAGCTTTCATAAACGTAGTATTTTTTCAGAATAGACAAGAAATCTGCCTCTATACAAGTGTACAGATCCAAACATTATTTATTTATTCTTCAGATTGTGATCCTATCATACAGGATTACTATAATATATATTATCTTGCCATTACTATGACTTTGCTTCTACTGTACCGATCTGAATGTATTTTTTCAATTGTTATAAAAAAGTAAAAGGGATTCATTCATTGATAAACACTTAATGTCTTTTTATAATCATCGACCTTAATATCCCCACACCAGCAATTTCTTGAAATGGCAGTAATAACAAAATTTTATTTCTACAAAACAAGAGTCAATACAAATATATTGTTAATCCCATTGATACTATATATATATGATATTGGAATCTACTTCAATTATTAGTACATTGTATTTACTCAAACTTCATTATATTAATTAAAAATAATTAAACATCAAAATCAATGCAATGGAAGCAGACTTATGAAGGGGTATTACTCTTCAACACCACCAAATTCGAAACTTTCTGAAATCTAGTTAAGAGCTATTGAGGATGAAATCCCGATTGTACTTGAGGTTGGGAGTTTTAGAAGGTATAAGAAGTTATCGCCAATTGATATGCATACATTTCACTATTAGACCAGTACCAATCATTTTTCTGAGTATTGTTCAATATTATTTTTGAAGTTCTTGAATCTGAATTGATATCTTACAATATCATTTTTATATTTGAGATATATTCTGACCACAGTCTATCTAAAAAAAGAAAAAGGAAGTAGAAATTTGTATTCATCTAGAAATTTTGTTCGTCGTTACAATGCTTCGCTAATGCTGGATTTATAAACTCAACTAAAGTAACATCTCCGAATTAACAATCAAGAATTCACAACTGAGAAAGAAGGAGGCATTCATAAACACAAATATATGGGAATTTGAAATTGGATTTTGAGCGTTTCGTGCTTGACGTTCAGAACTCGGAAAGTGTTCTGTGATCATCAAATGTTTTTGTTTGTTTCATTTTAAATTTTATTTCCTTTCTTGTGCATTTTTTTTACTAATTGATTGAAACAATCGCTTTCTACTACTTACACAAACTTGCTATTTTCGCGGTTTCAAACTTTTTCTGAACTAATACCAATGTTAGAAAATAATATGCCTGATGCGCATGCGTTAAGATCATAGTTGTTAGTTCTTAGTTAAAAGTTAGCCATCTTCTTACTTGGTAGTTGTTTCTGAATAAAACTGTCAATAATCGAAAGTATAGCAAGCAAATATAGAAACATAAATTCAATACAACCCTTTTTCAGCTGTGTGATCATTTTCCAGAGCTGATAACTGTTATTTTTGACGCATTCGTTGTCATGAGATATGGAAGAAATTAATTTCCCAGTTGAATGTTGGTCATCTATCTTATTTTCAATTCAAATATGAATTGCTTCGTGCCTGACATAAACAACTACATATCATTTTATGGTTTTATATATAGTAATTTCAGATGAAAATCATTTAAGTTTCGAATTAATCCTGCATGAATCCACATTGAGTCAATAATATAGACACCAATGAATCTTTATAGTCACAGACTAGATCACTGAATGGTGAGACATGAGATTGAAAAAAATTATATCCATTCTATTCCCACTAGGATGGAACTACCACAAAAAAAGAAACTATACTCACCCTTTATATTCAAAACAGACATTAATTACGACACCATCCTGTGACCGGTCACATCGAGCTTTGTTTGGCCACCTTCCCTTCCGAGGAACCAAAAAAAGGATATCGAATTCACGACAGGTGGCTGGCAGCATCACAAACTAAAACAAAACAACACTCAACCGAACCGTCTTTCTCATATCCAACTATCAACAGTAAAAATCAACTGGAAGCTCTCGCTGGCGAAATTTGAAAAAGATAACCGTGTTCATTGGGAGTGGCTCGACTCCACTGGGAGGGGGTATTATTAAAATTACCCCTTTAATTTCCAGCTAGAACATCCTGGTTGACCCTGAACGCATCTGCATACGCATAAATTATCAGGAGCCTTCCCTAAAAATATGCATCATGAAGCCCGTATATCCGGCCGACCCTTCCCACAAAAAATTATTCACAACCCTTTCTTACGCGGAGAAATATTACATAAACCACGGTCTGGTGGAAAAAGTGAATACAAAGGAGTTCTGGGCCTATGTGCCTAAGAGATTTCCACCGACCTTGCCTCTGCGGAGGGACGATAACAATGCATTTTTTTTAGCGTGGATGGGCTTAGTTTGCTTGTAGCGGTGAATGGAATACATAAATTGCATGCGTAAGGAATTCGAGTGTGTTTGAACAAACAAACAGCGATTTTATTACCTGGTGCGGAAATATTGGAAGAGCAACCCTTTCGCAACTTTATTGTTGCTGTTATCATATTCGATTGCATATTCCCGTGAAGTCAGTCGAGGGATGCAGTGGAATGGTAACGATTTTTTCAACGATTGTTTTTTGCAATGCCATGGAATGATGAAAATTTTGAAGTCTAAGTAACTGAAACAGAGTTTTACAGAGAATATTTCCCTCATATATAAAATGTCCCACAAGAGCAATGCAATTATCGAAAAGTTACTGCGGTAATTGCATTGTATCAAGTCACCATAACAACACTTTTGAAACCGTATCGATAGACGTCAGTAAACAACACAACTAAATGTCAGATAGACTTCAAAAATAGAAAAACATTTCGCGTTTTGGTGAGTGCTCCATACAATCTATAGAGGAAAGTATAAATGAACAAAAAATAACATTTCCGTGGGAATTTCTTCATTCGTGAAATATTCCAATGAATTACATTCGTGCATAAAAATAACCAGATAATTTTGCATTCAAGCGTGATATCTTATACAAATTGCATTCGGTTATTTTCATATTTCGTAAAAACTTTCGCCAAAATATGTCAATGAACTTGCAATTTTTAGATATCACGCTTTCTTGCAAAATTATCGGTAATTTTTATGCACTCGTGCAATTACAACCGAAAATTCCACACCTCTACTCATTAACCAATGAGATGCCTCAATTTTGACTAGTTACCATGGCAACTGAAAAAAAAAATCCGGAAATTATTTCGAGGCGCCACGATATTTTAGTGGAAATTTTTCGACAGTTCAAAAAATGAACATATAATCTACAACCCTCAACTAATGTAGATATATCTGTGAATAATGCAAAATATATTTTAACCAACTTTAGAGACCTAAAATTATGAAATGGCGATACACTGAACTAGTGTTCATCTGAGTTTCAAAATTTGGTGTAATTAAAGTTGGTATTTTTTTTATTCAACAAAATATGGTAGATGTAGATATATTTACAGCTTGTCCAATCCATCTTGGCACAGAACTGAGAACGCATTTGCCCAGCAATCTCTGTGAAGTATAGTAAGATAGAAAAACACCTATTATATGTGTTCACTGTGTTGACATTTATTCCTAGAAGGTTTTATTTGTTTCTTCGTGGTCCACAGTACCAGTCTGCAAGTGGAAAAGTATCTGAGTTTGTGCCAAGATCGATTGGATAAGCTGCATACTACATGTACATAGGAAATTCTTCGATATTACGTCTTGCAACTTGTAAAAATATATTTCTACCACCTTCAGTTACCTGAAATTACCATAGAGTGATAGAGTGGGCTGGTACCCATCAGAGTTTTAGAATTTGGTTTGAATAGAATTAATAATTTTGTTTCATCCAAAGAAATATGGTGGATATACCCATAGTGTTTTTTCAAACTAGTAATTATTATGCTTTCTGGCCGAACCGGTTGAACAGAAATGACAAATCAACATATGTCAAAAAGAGCAATACCCTGACCAACTTGACAATCAAAGCAATCGATGTTCTGAAACAATTTTCCAAGTTTGTAGTAGAAATGATGACAATACAGCCGATTTCAAAGAACGACTTGTCTAACCGAGAATTGATGCACTCCTTATCGTGAAAAATATGAAACCGAACGAATTTTTCTAAAGAATTTTCATAGCAGAAACGGTAGGTTGAAGAAATCGAAATCGACATTTGGGTTTCATATATCTCTTAAACGTCTTTAGTGGTATATAGAATATCAAAAATAGTTGTTCCGTAGTTTTTTGCTGCCATTGCTCTCTTTCGTCATAATTTTAGTGTCGTTCCATTCTACTGTGTGATCTTCATCGACAGTAGGAATGTGTTGAGATAATTCAGAACCACCTATTTGTCTGTTCCTGATGTACATCTTGTGTTCACTCTATAGCACTTCTAATGGTCGAGACGTTTCACCGATATATTTTTGACCGCACGAACAAGGAATTGGAGAAATATAATTTTTTGTTTTTCCCAAATGGATGTCTTGTTGAATGTACCCAACCCTGTACATTTCAACGGGTTTCCTGGTTTCAAATCCGCATAAGAAGTGAAATTTACCGGTGGATTTACAACTCTTTTCGTAAATTATTATACATCACTTTGTAGATCATAGCTCGGGCGCCAGATTCAACTTGTTATGATCCAGATTAAGATGCCTAGGAAACCCTGGTGTATCTACTTATACCTGAATAATTTTGGGATAAACTTGGCGAAAACTGATTGCTTGATTTCTGAGATCGCAAATGCTTCAGATCGCTATTGTAGATGGCGGTCAGTCATATACCATATGAAGCTTAATTTTCAGTAGAGAGGAATGTGCAACCGAATATTCTACCACTGTTTATTATTTGCCTACTGAGATTTTGACAGCCCTGACAGCCAATCAAATGCGTTTCAGAAAACGTGCATGTAACGTGGAAACCTACCGTTAACAACCTGTCAATACTGTCACTGTTACCTCTACAAGTTTTTAGTGTGTTTATATCAGTTTGTAAGACTATACTTTGATTCCGGAAAAAATTACTTTGCCCATTCACCTGAGAATTTACGACAAAGTTCATGCTAGTGTATTGAAAGTGATAGACTGTCTTGGAATTGAAGATACACACATCAGTTATGCAACGGTTCAAAATACGTATCACATCGATATTTCCTTTATTCAAACAAAACTTTGTTTTCAATGTCTCATTGATAAGAGCTACAGATGTTTCCTCCTCGATATAAGACTTTCGCTCAAGCTGAAACGAATAAAATTTGCTACAACGCTACATTCATGTTATTATTTAGGGGCAATTTGTTTTGTACTTACCTTAGGTGCTGAATAAAGGAGAATATTTGGATCCCCAGATTTTGACTGACCAAAAATACGAAATCTTCTACACATCGTGAAAAAGTACTTGTAATAACTTGAAAACTTATTCTACTTATATAGACTTTCAAACACTGTTGAATGCGAAGGAATAATTTCAGAGTTTTCGTTGACAACAATAAACCTCTGAGTTACGTCAATTTGTCAAAACCGGCATTTGACAGATTTTCGAAAATGCTCATATAACGCCCCCTATACAAAAATTAGAAAGCTTTTGTAATCGTCGATTGTTTTTCGCCAAGAAATTCTAAACAATATCGAATCACTAGATACACCAGGGTTTCCTAGGCACCTTAATCCAGATTCCCGGATAGCAATCAGATAGAGGTATCCAGAGGTCAGACAGAGGACTGATTATATATTAAACAATTGTTAGCATCAGTTGAAAAGAATTTGCCTGAACGAACCAGAAGATTCATTACAACCTGACATTGAAATTTCTATTATTCGTGGATGAGGTTTCTAGAACAACATATGCACACATTTCGTGTACTTGAGGTACATTATTGGTTCTTGCTATCAATTCATCATTCATTCTCGATTAATTGAAATTGATTACAACTTCCATTCCAGTTTAGCAAGTGTATGATTGTTCGGACAACAACGCCGAGTATTTTATGTACGCCCATAAAGTACTTTGAGTGCTCCATTCATACAGACACCATAACAATCGAGCAAGAGCTCCTGATCGCAATATGGACGGATACAAGTGGCATGAAATCGATAGATAGAAAGGAGCGTTTGAACTGTACACCGAAACCCGAAAACATGCATAAGCCTCCCCTCCTCCGATCGATAACCAATATCTTTCATATACATTTTCCGGCTCTCCAGACATTCCATAAAGATTAGAGACATGAATAATAGATCGAGTTGTTTTTCGCGCCTTATCATGCCGGCGTTTTTCCAAAATTTCATTCCTCCAGTACATAAAAATGATTTGCGTCTACGTGCAGTTTCTTTAATATAGGAGGTCGTCGTAGCGCCCGAAACTGCTGAAGGCAGCATGTGTGTATTCATATGTGACAGTCGTGGGGGTTGGGGAGCGGTGCCAGCCACGTTGCCATGACGACCTTTTCCATCGGGGGCGTCGCTGCTGATCATCCGCAACAACCCCTGCATCAATACAACGCACACGACAAATGAATGATTAACTTTTTTTCTGTTTACCTCATCCGATACACTAAACTGATCGAGTTCTCCGTTATTTATTGTTTCTGTTTGTCTCGACGGTTCTTTGTTCAAACTTTGGAGCGACTGTGGAGAGCTGGAGTGAAAGCTGAGCATTATAACTTACTTGGAGTCTGCTGGATTCATGTACTTTCGATTCGTGACGATATTATCGGGAAGAAGTCGGGGCTAAAGTTGATTTCTTTATGGAACTCCAGACAAAGTTCTGGATGCTGTAGGCTCATCTGGTGATACGTGAGCATTTTTCTGCTCTCGATCATCATTGATTCTCAAATTAAAATTCGAAGACTTTGTGAAAACTACATAAAACTGTAGTTACAGTTCTGTATTACTTCACTTCATAGAGAACAAAAAAGAACGAATTTCACTTATGTACACGGGAAAATAAGAACCCCATAAGAATACATTTAAAATCACAAAATCGATATCACTAGTTCAGTAAACGAATCAGTAAGTACTTACGCTATATGGTAGACACGATTAAATTTCCACAAAATTTTATTGTCTTCGCGACATGTTTCGGTACACTGTACCTTTATCAAGCGAATGTATTTAAACACTAAATTATTCTTCGCTAAAAGCTCCTTAAATATATCAGGGCCTACTCTAATTATCTATGATTCCTAGAATAATACCACTGACAATGATGATGATTCCTAACTGATGCTGATAACTGATACTGATTCCTAATAATAATTATGATATCGGACCATAGTTACTACTTATTGATTGAATAAGTTCAACAAAGGGGAACTATTGAGATCCAATTGATCATTTAACAAACAATTTGAATTTTTTAATTTATTGATTTCCAAAAATTCTAAATAATTAAGTCTAATGCCCTTATTTTCAACATGCAGAATTTCGAAATTTTTATCGAAGTCATGGCTTTCCTCCAAAATATGATTGGCATATGATGAATGAGTTGTTTTCTTTTCATAATTCATACGATGTTCACGTATGCGGTTTTTGAATGGTCTGCCTGTCTGGCCAATATATACTTTGGAGCAAGATCCACAATTCAATTTATAAACTCCTGATTTTTCATCTTTTATTGTTTTATCTTTGTTATTCTTGATAAACCTTCCCAACGTGTTATCTGTTCTATATGCTACTTTTAAATTTTGTTTATGCAAAAATAAAGCTACTTTTTCCGTAGCAGGTCCTGAATAAGTTAAGATTCTATAATTTAGAGAATTATAGAATCTTAACTTATTCAGGACCTGCTACGGAAAAAGTAGCTTTATTTTTGCATAAACAAAATTTAAAAGTAGCATATAGAACAGATAACACGTTGGGAAGGTTTATCAAGAATAACAAAGATAAAACAATAAAAGATGAAAAATCAGGAGTTTATAAATTGAATTGTGGATCTTGCTCCAAAGTATATATTGGCCAGACAGGTAGACCATTCAAAAACCGCATACGTGAACATCGTATGAATTATGAAAAGAAAACAACTCATTCATCATATGCCAATCATATTTTGGAGGAAGGCCATGACTTCGATAAAAATTTCGAAATTCTGCATGTTGAAAATAAGGGCATTAGACTTAATTATTTAGAATTTTTGGAAATCAATAAATTAAAAAATTCAAATTGTTTGCTAAATGATCAATTGGATCTCAATAGTTCCCCTTTGTTGAACTTATTCAATCAATAAGTAGTAACTATGGTCCGATATCATAATTATTATTAGGAATCAGTATCAGTTATCAGCATCAGTTAGGAATCATCATCATTGTCAGTGGTATTATTCTAGGAATCATAGATAATTAGAGTAGGCCCTGATATATTTAAGGAGCTTTTAGCGAAGAATAATTTAGTGTTTAAATACATTCGCTTGATAAAGGTACAGTGTACCGAAACATGTCGCGAAGACAATAAAATTTTGTGGAAATTTAATCGTGTCTACCTTATAGCGTAATAACTATGGATTTCCATCAAGTAAAGGCCACCTCAGTCCAGAATCAGTAAGTATCTTTATTTATGTCTACGTCCACATTTCTACCTCACTGAATCATCGTGTTGGAAACGCTATCCCCTGTTGAATTCGACTGGGTTTCCACCAATCTGAGAAATGAAAAAAAATTTCAGCTGCTGTCATTGAAATTGTGAAAGTACAAGACAACTTCGAGAATTTGCTGCCGAAAAAAAAAGGAGTTGCAATTCTGACAAATTTCAAGGGCTCTGTGATTCTTCTTGCTGGTATAAATATATCTCACCTATTTTATGCGTTACTAATCGGATATTCGAAAGATCTCCAAACTCTCATGAGAACTTATATTCAATTACAAAATCGATACTGCCGCTATTGATATTTTTTGAGTACAAGACAATTTCAAAACTTTGTTGATCAAGAAAAAAACTCGCGTTGTTCCGATTTCCCTCGGTTGTCCAACAAATTCGGAACATCATACCCGTTAAGGAACTTCAAAAATGAAGCTCGCTAGAGGGGAAGGGAACCCCCCCTGCGCCCCCGCTAAATCCACCCATACAGCGCAAGACAGGTTCCAGAAGTTGGTGAACAGAATGCAATTGCAAACATTGATCATCGCTACATTTTTTTGCATATGATGAAATATAACTTCAAGAATTAAATGTGTTCTATAAATATATTCTCGAATCAATACAAGGAGTCTTCGGATTATACTGGCAGATACTTGATGAAAAACTAAATATTGTGTTAATACAGGAAATCTCATGAAATCTTCAATATAATGTAGTCGAAAAATTTCTTGAAAGTACACCGTTTTTGAAATTCTGGTAATTGAAATGAAAAAATGAAAACAATCAAGTGATCAGTGGATGTATTTTGATCAACAATCAAAGCTTGTCGTAAATTCATATTTTTGTTAGTAATGTTAGTTGGTACATGAGGTTGACTTTCAAAACAATTCAATTTTCCCACAATTATCCAAAGCAAACCATACGCTTTCAAATAAATTAAATTTTCGAAATTCATCCTTTGGCTTTTCTGTACCCTCGAGATGAGAAAAGATAAAAACTTTAATTCTTTATGATATCAGTTTTTGGGGTAAACTGGCCCAAAAACAGATATTTGGCCCGATACGTAACTACGATATTTTAAAGAAAAACAATTTACTGACTATTATATTAGAAATTAATATACTTGGCGACGTTTCGGAAGCTAGTCTGTCTCCTTTTTCGAACTCTTTTGAAAATTTGTATCGACAATTCAACTCATTTATGAAATATCCCAGAAGCAGCACTGATTCTGTCATTATGACAGCGAAAAAACTTTGCCCTGAGTTTCTCAGCGACAAAACAGAACCTTGAAAGCGTGGCAACCAGAATTGTAAACAAATCTTTGACGGCGTCTTTGTTAGTTTTTCACTTGCGTTGTTAAAAGAGTATATCTGATCTGTGAAAATGAAATATACGAATTGTGTTTTTAACAATTGTACTTCTCCGTTGAATTGAATAAACTACACTGTATTCATTAAATTGTCGTACCGAATTGCACTCGAACTTTTTTTTGTCCAAGAAAACTTTACATTTATGATTCGAGTTCAGTTGCCTTCCGGCAAATTAACTCCAAAAACTGACAGAAAAAATTACTCGTCCTACGGACTCGTAATTTTTTTAGAGGCAGTTTTTTTCGTTGAGTTGCGAGGCAACAAAATTCTCATCGAAATGTCAAGTTTACTTCGACAAAAAAAGCTCTCGTGTGATTATAAGTGAGAATAGAATTCTTGGATTGTTGTGTCAAAATGTGACACTAGCATGACTAATTCACCAAAAGCCATACCAAGTATTGATTTTGGAAGCACCAGAAGAGGTATCCAACATTGATCTGTTCTCAATGACCCAACTAACATTTTAGGACAGTTATTCCACATGCCGGGGCGAAATGTCTAAAAAAAAGATAATACTGGTAGTACAGGCCTTGAATGTTCAACTTCAAAGTATAAATAATTTATAAGCAACCTTGGTTAATTACAGAGAAGTAATCACCAGTAAATCCCCTTCAAATTCCATAAGCCACTTTAGAGCAAGAAACATGTGAGAAATTACCTATTTTCTCCTTCAAAAATGACCCAACCGTCGCAAGGATTGGGGCGGTTTGAATTCTGGTATTATTTAGGGTATAATTTACGAAGCAAATGTCATCATAACCCAATGAATGTTTTGGTATTCTCTCTTGGTGAATATTTACCTGAATGTGACTAGATATAAGCCATTACGGTCAGGGAATATAAAGGTTATTTAACAGGTCTAATAGTTCAATTATTAACTTGATTTCATACCGTAAGAAGAAGAATATTGACTTATAGGTACATTTCAAAAATTACGCCATATTCAATTAGAATAACTGTTTTACCCATCAATAAGTATCGATAATATATTGAATTTTAGTTTATTCTGACGATTTATTTCTAAATAATGGCTGCATATGACATATGACATTTTAAAACCATAACTTTGCTAAAAGAGTGTTTTTTGGAAAAAAAATTCAAACATGTGCAATCAATCTAAATTATTTTTGCATTGAATCGCGTATTTAAAGAGGCCCGTTAATTTTATGGAGGTAAGAACCATCATTTTACAGAAAATTTCGCGCCGCAAAGATAATATTGTTGAGGAGAGAGCATGTAGCTACCGTATGACAATAATTTTTATATTCCTATACTTATTGTCAGCATTTTATGTAGACCATAGCTGATTCGTTGTGGCAACCAAATTATGAGAAGTTGAGATAGAGACAATATGTATATAAGTATGCTATTTATATAAAGAAACCTCTCTTTGTTTACTCATTCGTTCAAGGGAATAATTGTAACAGAAAGGTTGATTTGAGCTTGATATTTACTTATTTCTGACCAATTTCATGTCAAAATCACTTATTTTTACCCTCAATCTAGTAAACTAAATGTCCAAATATTCCAATTTTCGACGTCCAAATTACTTCGAATTTTTTCCCCACATTGGTGATTACAAGGTAAAAATTACGTAACCTAGTCTTCTCTCAGGAAGGTCCCCGACCTGATCGAAGGTAAGATTAACGTAATTATAACTAAAAATGTTAGTTGGGGAAAAAGTAGTATTTTTTTCATTTCCATTCAACAAAATGCAAGTAGCCCTCTTCGAGTTTCCTTTTTGTTCTGTCATGAATTATTATCATTCCATTCTTCCTTGTCAATCAATTTTGCTTCTTTATAAACTGTCTGACGAATAGATACTACAAGAACTTAAATAATGGATTTCATGACAATTTTAAAAACATTAAAACAATAATTGAAAATTCGAATAAGTCTCTTCGAAAAATTATCGGGAGTAATTACACAAGTGCTTCAAAATTACGGATAAATTTCCATGAAAGCGTGTTGTCTGAAAACTGCATGAGTTCATTTTCAAATTTCGTCGAAACAGCCCGACTCCGAAGGAGGAGGGCTCTTATAGCAAAATATGAAAATAACCGAATGCAGTTTTTTTACTGACAACAGGCTTGAATGGAAAATTATCAGGTTTATTTTGATACACGAGTGTAATACGGTAGAATATTTCCGGAGTTAAAACAACAACGTTCAAAATTCAGTATTTATGCCTGTCAAGATGACAAATGTACATTTTAACAATCGTTACTACAGATACACGGACCGAGCGGGTATTTTTCGATACCTACCGGGTATTTACCAGCCCGAAAATGTCCCGCGAAAATGTCCCGCTTCATATGGGATTTTCAACATACGAAAGAAATATTCTATTTGATTATTACCCAATAGCAGAATTGCCTTGGGAACAACAATTTCTGAATAATGGCTTTACCTCTGGAATTATCGAGGCGCAATATTTACTAACCATCCAAAACGGTCCATCCAGAATCCCAGCACATTCTCATCGTTTCTGAGTGATGTTAACAACGGTTTGAGAACCAATTTGCATACTAACCCTTCCGTTGTTTGTCATATAATTCTAATGCTAATCGAGCAGAGTTTTACGCGTACGTTAATGTATGCTGAGAGTTCACCTTTATGCAAAGTAGCTCTTTGACGTTTGAAATTGACGTTAGAAATTCGCTCTGAATGAGCAGTTGTGACGTGTATAGGTAGAGACCGACCTTTTCGAGGTGGGCTCTTGCATTTTTTCGTTACGGAAAGGCTTTCATTTGTATCCGTATGGAGCTTTGCGAGATGGGAACAGGAATTATTTTGAGCTCATCTCTATTATAAAGGCCTATCAGAAGATATCCCTCAAAATTTAAATAATTACCATCTATCGTTTTTCACGAGTATGTGTGTTTTCAAATTCTCGTTTTCTATGTGACTGTTATCGATTTATCAATTAGGTACCAAAAGATACGGCTTTTTTGAGGCAGAAAATAATAAATAAGAAAAAAAATGGACTTTCATCATTTTTTCCGTGTGCTCTTCATATACTATGATTTTTCATTGAATTTTTGTTCAATCATAATGAAGTATAGCTTATATCACTCCTGAATAGTGTATCTTTCTGTTAGTGAAATAATTTTTATGATCGGATCAGTATGTCCGTAGTTTATCCCACTACAAACAAAAACAGTAAGATATTTTATAGATTGGGTCCTTTATATCCCAATGTCTTCCAGTTTGACTAGTGCTTGGTTCAAGACAATAATTTCGAAAGAAAGAATTTTTTTTATTTTTCATAGAACTTTCTTCGCGAGATATTTTGTATTCATTTTGGAACTGAAAATGAGTGAAACTATTATCGAACAATATTAAAAAAAAAAATTAGTTTTTCGAAAGCTTGAAAATTTCATCAATTGAAATGGATCGTAATGAATTTTTTATGAAATGTCATATTTATTCCAATAACCTGAAAGATACTGATAGGAACTGATATTTATCAACTTTTACACAAAAATAAATTTGTTTCAATCTGGTTGACAATGTTCCTTGTTGACCGGTATCTAGTCAAACTGGCTAAATATTAAATAAAGTCCAAACCGATGCCGTCCTCCAAAAAGGAAGGTATTACTTTCGTGTTTCTTTATACACCTATTTCAAATGTGATTATTGATCTAGCAGATGATACAGCATTTCGATTTATATTTTTTGACTAGAATCGAATTGGAAGTCACAGAATGCTTGACATTTTTTTTGAGGAAACTAAATAAACTTCATTGTTGATTTTGAAAAATACCACTACTCATGATCTTCAAATTGGAATTTCTGAAGTTTTTGTCAGAACCTGAGAAAATTTTATCTTTGGTTTTTCACTTCATCGAGTTGATTTACTTTAATAGTGTTATCAATGATGTCATACGAAAGCTCCATTCAATTAAAACAAAATAGCTCTTTACTTTCAAAATATGTTTGTACTGAACGAAAAGAGATGAAAATATCAGTCAAATGCCATAAAATAGGCCACTTTTATACACTGAGAAGTTCGACTAAAGTTTTGTAATACTTTCGTCTGCTGAGAAAGAAATCACTAGGGCATTTGTTGAACTTCAAATTCCTTCGCCAAAATTTGCCATATTTCTGTGCCTGGAAAAGCTATACAAATTCTGAATGTGTTGAAGATTTGGCAATATCTAGAACATGAGGTTCTTAAGCTTCAAGTATGTCGGGTATTTGTTGTAACTTTGAATTCTAACTGACTTCTCATTGAAACCATCCTATTATTGATTCACGATGCAGAAAAACTCTAAGTCGTCTTCACAATTTGATATTTGAAGGATGTCAGGACGGTGATTCAGTACATGTTTCGAACCTACATAGGTTCATCATTAGCTGAATTTACATTTAATTCTACAATAAAGGAAGAGTAATATAATATTAGTTGATACTATGAAGTATAAAAATTACTTACATGGAGATGGAAAAATTCAATTGGGAAAAAGGTCACATGGTGAAGTTTAGATAGACATTAGAAAAAATATATTGAAACGAATTATGAATATTTTTGTAATCAGGGGAATTTAGGACATCCCTAACACAATTGAAATTGGGGGACTTGGAGCCCTTGTGCCCAATATGTAATATTAGAAATAGCCACATGAAAGAAACTTTGAAAAAACTACTACAGATCACAAATTGAATTGAGTTGGAAATGAAGGAGAATCAACTGACAGAACTCTCAACTGTCGAAATTTTTTTTTCTATTGTCGAGATGACATGGAAATGCGGCACAGGGCCTGGCACACACAGAACAAAAATCGAAGAGCTGACATTTCGAGTCATGTCCCGGGTGAACAGATCCAACACCTCCTATACATGTCCTCTCGTTACAAAATTTGTATTAAAGTGAAACATTATTGAAGATTGGGTTTAACTAGGATACATTATAGTAAAAAGCGTAATAGCCATGATTAGCACTGACATCTACCATCCATCCTTGGGATGAACAAGAGTTGCCAACCATCAAGCCAACAGACAACATTACACAAAGTCCATAATAATTATTTATGGAAGATCAAGGCAAGGGAATTTTAGTTGAAATTTCCGCAGTCAAACTGTACTTGCTCATTAAGAGAGACAACATTAGTGTTATTGGCAGCGGAATTGATTTCAAAAATTTCTAGACGATTGAGTGCAATGCAATCATAATGTAATTCGTGAAATTATATATTTTTTTGACCTTGATGATAAATTAAAATAGACATTCTGTTATTTCAGGTAAGTTACCTCCACTTCTAAGCTTCGGTCTCATAGAAGATTCTCTCTGGATAGCAGTGGGAGAAGTTGTAATGGAATTCCCAGACGTCTGCACGAGTCGAAATCGGTAATTATAATTTTTTTCATATTTACCGTCTTGAAGTGCGAATAACCTTGAATAAATAGTGTATATTGAAGAGAAATCTAGAAAATTCAACGAATGATGTTAACTTGAATTCCTTGCTGAATGGTGATGGTTCGTACTGTGGTGCCACCGTCAACAAAAGAAATGAATTCACAACAAATACGCGATTCCATAAAAGTCAAGGAAAAGCTTTCTAATTAAGTTTTGTTTCAAAAGCCGTTCATGTAAAGCCTTTAAATTCAACTATGTATTTACTCAAGTGAAACAAAAAGGAAAATTTTGTTTATATTTTCAAAATCATAATAAAGTATTATTGTATAGAAATTCAGGAACAATTGTAATTAAGTAATTCTTAATCATATTTCAACGATTGCTCAAAAATATTCAAGGAAAGTTATAGCATAGAATTATACACAATATTAAATTTTTCAAACCTTACCTTCTCATCACCAAACAAGAAATAGAACAGAAGTAAGCTCGCAACTTTGGAGGATATGGTGGGGAATTCCTACTCTTGAAAATTTACACGTATTCACCTCGATTGGCAAACTCATGGCAGGAAATTTGAAAATCTTTACGACTTCTTTATGGGATATTTTGAAAGCAATTAAACTTAATGGAGACAGATGTTCAAAGCACTTGCTGAAGCTTGCGTGATTCGTAACTCACAAAGAATGTTCTTTGTTCGAGGGGGTATAAAAGCATTCGCACTTGCGAATTCAAGATAGTATTCCAGTATCATAGTATTGGAATAGAGTGTTATGGAAAGAGTAATACAGTAACAGTAATATAATATAGTAACGAAGTAAACGATCAAGTATTATGTACAAAACAGTAGACAGTGTTTTAAACAAAAACGCGGTGCAGTAATAAATCAGTCGCTAGAAGTGCTAAACGTTAATCTGAAGTGTACCCAGAATCGCTCCTCAAAATGTGTAAGTCTAGCCGTTAAAGTCGAAGCGATGATCTGATTATTTATGTACCATGTCCGTACGAGATTGTAATGAACGAAATTATGTGAGTTCTATTGACTAGTCGACGTATTTTGTGTTACGGAATCATCGATTTTGGGCCTTATGTATTACCTGCTTTACACAGCTAAACACATTAAAAACTGTTGAAAATTCCGCCAATTGTTATTATTTCCACCAAGAATTCACGAACCAAAATTAATCATGTCCGACTGGGTATTTAACATCTGAAGGACCGCTCGCCTTTCTGCCAACCAACTATACCCGGTCGTCACAGTACTTCCATTGTCTATATTATCAGATCTATTGATACCTGAACGATATCTCGATATTTTGTAACAACATTATTTTCTTTGATCAATCTATCCTTAATTTCATTATCGACCAAATAATCCATTTCAACCTTTCGTTTTGGATTTGATTTTCTTACATGATTTGTATTTTCAACCTTTCGTTCTCAGCAACAGGTTTCAATTGAGTTGTTAATATAGACAATGGAAGTCCGGACCATTACCATTCAAGAAATGATACTCTTAAACAACCAACATCCGATAACTGTTTGACAGTCATTATTTGGTGGTGGTCGAATGTTGTTTTCGTAGTTATTAGAAGAGTATATTGAAAATCTACCCTTCTGAACTTGTATAGATTCCTATATTAATCCTTGATTTTGTCAGATCGTAGTAGGCTATTAAACCAAAATTTCTGAGGTAAATAACAACTTTCGATCTCTTGGATTGGGGCCTAACTATTTAACTTAACAATAGACTGTCTAATATTATAATTATCCTCTTCTTTCTCAGAAAAACAATGTCAATAATGGAATAATTTCCAATGGAGCTCATTTATTATTTCGAGATATGAAATCAATTTGACGTCTTCAGGGAGAGGAATGATAATATAGTCCTTACTCTCCATTAATACTTGTTTTTGAGTATTGGATTATTTGATACCCTAACGTATGCAAATTCTCAAACAAATCTTGACAATTGATGAACGTGTTTTGTTCTTGTTCCACGGATTTTATGGAGCGAAATGATATTGAAACAATTTATACTGCTGATTATTATAAAAATGCTGTTATTGTAAATATCAGAATCATGATGAACAATTGATTTTTGCATTTTGAATTCTAATCTTTATATTTTTTCACCCGATAAAACAATAACTTTATTGTGTTACATTTGTAGTATCAGGTCTCCTATGGAATGTATATATATATATATATATATATATATATATATATATATATATATATATATATATATATATATATATATATATATATATATATATATATATATATATGTTACAGTGAAGGTTTTCACGGATACTTGAGTATGCGAAATTGGTATTCTGGGAGTTTATCCGTTGATTTGTCGGTATTGACTTTCGACGTTTCGCCAACATCTCAGTTGGCATTTTCAAGACAAGCAGAGCTAGCAGAGACATCAAAAGCACTTCAACACACTCAATCAGAAGGGCAATCCATGCGCAAACAAACCCAAGAAAAACTAGGACGGAGGACCTCCCAGAACCCAGAAAATCAGTGACCCTACCTTTCATCAAAGGAGTCACCGACAAAATCGGAAGACTAATGAGAAAACAAAATATACGAACCGTCTTCAAACCTCAAAGGACCATTTCGTCTTGCTTACCGAGACCAAAGGACAGGATCCCTCTCGAAAACCAAGAGTATATAGCATCACATGCGGGGACTGTGATAAGCAATATATTGGCCAGACGAATAGGAGAATGTCAGCTAGAGTGCAGTAACACAAAAATAGCATAAGGACAAAACAAACATCTTCCGCCCTGCTTCCCAAATTAGGGAAGCCATCGAGATAGAAAAACATGGAGAAATAAACAAAAGAGACGACTCCCAAAATATTCCAAATGTCTGGAGGGCCCTCATCAATAAAAAGAAAAACAGTTCAGGAAATGGTCCTTCGGTGGATGCAGGTCACCACAAACCAGACCGACCGTTACTACCTGAACAATCATTAGCCAAAAGTCCGACAACCATAATCAATCCGACGGCTGAGGGAGCAGATCATATCGGCTACAATTTACGACCGAGAAATCATTTGAAAACTGGCAGAAGTTTTTCAAACAACAGTTGCTAGCACCAAGTAGGAGCAGTAACATTCTTGAAAATGCCAACTGAGATGTTGGCGAAACGTCGAAAGTCAATACCGACAAATCAACGGATAAACTCCCAGAATACCAATTTCGCATATATATATATATATATATATATATATATATATATATATATATATATATATAAATAAACTTCCAAAATAGCAAGAATACTGAGTTGTTGCTTAGGAAACTGAGTAGGCAACTGTTCATTTTTCAACAGGAGGGTAGAATGAATCTCTTAAGGGGGGACATATACAAAATTTTTATAAGAAATTAATATGGGGAAATCCCTACCTGTAGTTGATAAATTGTACCAAATTTGAGTCATAATTGTGCAATAGTGCTCGTGAGTGCTTTCAAGACGTTTTTTCCACATAAACTCCCAGATGGGCTCAGTGTAGTTTCCAGTTTGCTATACATCCAGTAAAAAATAACCTGGTATCTAACTCCTTATATATTTGTTGCAACGTATATTCGAATATGCATAGTATCCCCTGAGCTCATAAATAATTCCATTCCTCTTTTTCGTTTGAACACTTTTCGTGAGTGAACGAAACTTTATTCTAGCATGCTTAGCGACGAGGTGAATCATAATTTCATGACATTCTACAGCATTTCTTCCGCTGAATATTTCCCTCATATATAAAATGTCCCATTGCAATTATATAAATTATTGCAATGCAATTATCGAACACTTACAGCGGTAATTGCATTGTATCAAGTCATCATAACAACATTTTTGAAACCGTATCGCTAGACGTCAGTAAACAACACAAATAAATGTCAGATAGACTTCAAAAATAGAAAAACATTTCGCGTTTTGGTGAGTACTCCATACAATCTATAGAGGAAAGTATAAATGAACAAAAAATAACATTTCCTTGAGAATTTCTTTATTCGTGAAATATTCCAATGGATTACATTCGTGCATACAAATGACCAGATAATTTTGCAAGAAAGCGTGATATCTTATACAAATTGCATTCGGTTATTTTCATATTTTGTAAAAGAGCCCTCGTCCTTCGGACTCCGGCACTTTCGCCAAAATATGAAAAAGAACTTGCAATTTTTAGATATCACGCTTTCTTGCAAAATTATCGGTAATTTTTATGCACTCGTGCAATTATAACCGAAAATTGGTGGGGAGGTAGCTTAGAACCTAGAGACGGACACGTTTTACCGTGTTTTTGTAAATTTCTTCGTTAAGGGGGTGAAAAACGGGAGCAAAATTTGAAAGGGACAGCGTGATGCCTTGGTCCAATCTACGTCAAATTTTCCATAAAAATTCTTTTATAGAATTGATGCCAGACGTGTTTCATATCTATTTGGAATCAATCGCTTGACGGGGTTGGAAAGAAGTGGAAAATTATTTCAGGGGTTAATCAACGCATAGCCCAAGCCAATGATCATAGAGATTTTAACGGTGTGTTCTGTGTATGACGTAGGCATCCGATAAAAAAGGGTTTTCCGAAATTCCTAAGGGGGTGAAAAACGGGGTCAAAGTTTGTATGGGACCACATACTTCGATCTACTTCAAATTTTGCATAAAGATTATTTAACAGAATACATGGAGGACGTGTCCGTATTTTATTGAAATTTATTGTCTAACGGGGTTAAAGAAAGAATTTATGACATTTTCGACTTCGAAGGCAGAGCTGTGATGAAACTGATAAAATTCAGTACTAAGACCTACACAATAAAATTGTATCACTAAAATAATTAACAACCAACGAAGTGGGCACAGGTCAGCTAGCATTATATACTTCAACAAACTTTATATCATTGACGATACATTCTTTGCATTTTTTTCGAATACACACCTAATGCCATCCTAAATAACTTCACATCTTTGAAGCCATACCGCCCGAAAATATATCATTGTTAAGAAGCCACCAGAACTCCGGTAGATTCGAAATCCTCTTCATTCCTATTAGAAAAGCGGATGATAAAGAAACAATAAGCTCCCAAGAGTAGGTGAAGGAAAAGCCAGAAGACATATTATTAGTTGTTTACTACGAGCGCAAGAACACGCGGATAATCCATGTGTAACAAATGAGGAATCTCGAAGAGGATTACTGTCACCAGTCGAAAGTTGTAATGGGAATCTGAGTAGAAATTGTGGGGAAATAAATATATACACGGCGATAATCAACACTGTGGATGTGATAGCGTTATTAAGTTGGAAGTAACGTAAGACGTAAATGGACCTAAGCGGAAATATCCTTTGATGTATAATTACGGAATTCTATGAGGTTTATATTGCTGAAATGGGCGCAGGAAATTATCCTTATGAGGCGATGATATTTTATATCGCGATTGTTTTAATGAAGGTTTCATTTGAAGCTGCAATTAATTAATTAATTATATTATGGGTAGCTGGAGTATAGCTACAACCTGTGATTTCTTCTTTTTTTTGAAACAAAATAATATTAATACTCATTATACGTACTCCAGTATTGATACATATATATTCACTCTAGTCCAGTTTATGACCATTTTTCCGTGTATTTATCCCTTACAGCACCAATTCGCATGAAAATTTGTATTCAGGATCTACATACACTCTTTTTCAGAATCTACCCTGTGCCGAGGGTTGCTTTCTACCTGGGGGTGGATGCCACCCCTTCTTGGGGGTGAAATTTTTCTATTGAAAATAAGTGCGGAAATCAATAGATTGAATTATTCTGAGCACTTTTTGTTCAATGAAGTTTTTTCTGAAATGCAATACTTTTCGACTTATTCGCGAGTGAGATTGTCGGTTTTCAGTCAAAAAAACACATTTTCAGATTCTTTTTCGTGAATAACTGGAAAATAATGCATCTAATCGAAAAACCTGCGGAGAGCAAAATTATAGCTTTTGAAAAAACAAAGGCGATTCGTTCATTTGTGATATATGCAAACCCAATACAAACTGAATAATTGCTTGTTGAAAGTTGATTGGTATTTTCAAACGCCAAAATGGAAAGTTTCTACGTACAATAACAAAAAACCGATGCATTTTTCAGGAAAAACTAATTGAACCTTTTCTGAAGTTCTTCGAAAATTCTTTATTTTTGTTATTTATAAAAGTTTCTAGCATCAAAACTGACCGAGGTATGAAGGAAATAATGTTCAATCCTATTTTTTCCTTGAAAAAAAATTGTGAATAACTCATCCTTGCTTTCCCCCCCCCTTCGGAAAAAATCGTTGCTTAGTGGAACTAAGCAACTATATATATATATATATATATATATATATATATATACAGTGTGCCCAAGATAAGGATGAACAGTATGGGGATCTCGGTAACCGTAAGAGTTACACGGTAGGTCAAATGGACAAAAAGTTGCGCAATTAAGGGGTCAATAAATAGATGTTGAGAAATCCCAAAAATGTTGTTTATTTCCGGAGATATTCGGGAAAAACCGAAATTTGGCGATTAGGTTTTTATTTTTTTCCGAAGTTATTTGAAAAGTTTCCAAAAAACCAAAGGCACTTTCTCATTGCCACTTTTTTACCTCTACAAAATGGCGCTCACAATATCAACCAGCAATGAGATTAAAGATCATCTAGAGAAACCAATATATATATATATATATATATATATATATATATATATATATATATATATATATGTGTTGTTGTTGAGTTCGGGTTGAACCGCGTCTAGAGTTTTGTTCTCGACGTTTCGGCTCCGATTTATATATATATATATATATATATATATATATATATACATATATATACATATATATGTATAATATACTCTAATTCCACAAAAAATATTTTTGTTTTTTCCTATAACTCGCTTAGTCTTCAAGCAATCAAATCCACCAAGAACGTATTTTGTAGCTTTTTTCAAGAGCTATAAGCTCATCCATATCATTTTTTGTTTCAGATTATATTTTTGAAAAGGTTCATGCTGAAAAGGCTCAAAAAAGGTACTTTGCGCGAACCCTCACAATATTTAACTGGCCTTACTCTTACTCTATTTTCATCCAGCAGAAAAAAATGAAACACCGAAATTTTCAGAGAAGAATAGCCTTCAATTTTGTACCCTAGAAAATTTTGCATGTGATAAATACTTTTCGAGTTATTTCGAAGAAATTCTGATTTTTCGCTGAATTACGTATATGATTTTTTCTCTTCAATCTCAATTTTTTCCAAAACTATGTACTTTCAATCGATGAAAAACTCAGATCTCATTGGAAGAACATGAATTGAGTGAATTATGGAGTAACAACGATTTTTTTCAAAGGGGAAAAAATTGAGGATGAGTTATTCACAATTTTTTTCAACGAAATAATAGGATTCAACATTATTTCCTTCATACCTCGGTCAGTTTTGATGCTAGAGACTTTTATAAATAACAGAAATGAAGGATTTTCAAAGGACTTCAGAAAAGGTCCAATTATTTTTTTCCGAAAAATGCATTGGTTTTTTGTTATTGTACGTAGAAACTTTCCATTTTGGCGTTTGAGAATGCCAATCAACTTTCAACAAGCAATTATTCAGTTTGTAGTGGGTTTGCATACATGACTAATAAACAATCGCCTTTGTTTTTTCAAAAGCTATAAGTTTGCTCTTTGCAGGTTTTTCGATTAGATGCATTATTTTCCAGTTATTCACGAAAAAGTATCTGAAAATGTGTTTTTTTTTTGACTGAAAACTGACAATCTCACTCGCGAATAAGTCGAAAAGTATTGCTTTTCAGAAAAAACTCCATTGAACGAAAAGTGCTCAGAATTAGTCGATCTATTTATTTCCGCACTTAATTCCAATAAAAAAATTTTTACCCCCAAGAAGGGTTGGCATCCACCCCCAGAGAGAAAGTAACCCTCGGCACAGGGTAGATTTTGGAATAGAGGGTAAGTAGAACCTATATCCAAATTTTTATACGAATTGGTGCTGTATGGGATGAATACACAGTTTACACTTTTTTTACCGTCATAGACTGGAGTACTCACCTAATAGATGAATATGTAATTTCATCGTTTCAACTTCAAACTGTTGTGATCTGAGATGGGATTGCGAAAATGAGGTTCATAAGTTCTGTGGAACGAGAAACTTTAACAAACCAAAACCAACTGTGCATGACCTTCGCTACTCTTCAGTTTGTTGTATTTGAAAAAGTAAAGGAAAAAAATGGTGGTTGAACCACCAGAGCATTAGTAGTTGAATTAATGAATATAGAGTTGAATGCAAGAAATATGTATGGGAATTAACAGAACTCTTGCGTTCGAGGTTGAAGTTGATGGGGAAACGTACTGAGCTTCCACAGCATTGTTGTGTTCAGGTTCTGATGGCGCTGGAGGCTGGATGGATTCTACTCTACTTTTTGAAATTTTCATTTTGTTAGCTATGAAGTTGTCGATATAAGATTCAGCAACATTGCTGGATTTCTAACCTTCATGGCATTTTAAAGTTGAAAGATCTGCCCCTACATTAACTAAAATAGTCGCAGATGACCTTCGGAAACAGTGGCCAGTGTATAATTCAGAGTTCAGTAATTGCAAAAATTTCCCTATTAATTTCGCCATGGTGCCAAATTCATTTATCCCCACAGGCTGTTTCGTATATTTGCTATTTATGTAATTAAAAAAAAACGTGTTTCATTTGTGCGTGGTCGAAGCTTCACATATTTTTTGAAAATTTGGTAGAATTCTTCTGTGACTATGAAATTTCTAGGAACCTTGGTTTCAGTATCGGGTAATTTCATTAAAAGGGCCGAATTAAAATCTTCCATGTCATCAATTTCTAATTTTCGAAGTTAATCACAACGGCATGTCCCTGTGAGGCCAATAGATAAAGCAGCCTGAAATCAAAACGAAACACTTTTTTTTCGATAACAATTTAAAAATTTTCGATTCATACCTTTATCAGCACATACTTTTCATTAGTAGCATCTTTCAAAAAAATTGAATTTCTTCAGAAGTTAATGTTTCTGACTGTTTTGGAGCATACTTTTTAGATTTGCGTTTCAGAAATGCACGTAGTTTTACGTATTTTGATAAATCAACACAGTTTTTAATAATTAAGGTTCTCCTCAGCATCGAGTACTGAGACCCTAATGTTGATGATGTCAATCCCTCTTGAAAACTCTTCAAAATAAACTAACAAGGTTCTTTCAGAACAAGAATTTACCTTGGCTTGCATTTCCCAGTCCATTAAGTTTCTGTAAGCGATTTCATATTTTTCTCTTGTTGTGCTTGGTAGCAAATTATTGCAAACATCTATTGCTTTCTGAACAATTTCTGGAGGTGTATTTTCCAACTCTGTATCTTCGTATCCCATTATATCAATATTTAATAAATCTAAACTGTTTATACTATAACAATCAACAATGAAACTATTTTCGTTGGGTAAGTTGACAGCAATAATTACACAGTGCTTGGGTTTTGTTGTTATGGAAACGCCAACAATGTGCTACTTGGATATTGCACGCGAATCGTCGGCGTAGCGTTGTCAACATGGAGAACGTGTCATATCAATCTGATGTGTAACAATTCATGACTGACTTGGGTTATCGTGACAACTGTGAGAAATTATTTCTCACTGTGATGGCGGATATTTCTCACTGTGTGAGAAATCTTCCGTTTTGAACGTATAAAAGCGATGAGAGAAGTGGCACATTGTATAGCATCCGTAAAAAAATATAATTTCACCGTTTTTGAGGGGATGGACAGACTGCAAAAGGATAGAAGACATTGCAACAAAGCCATACACACTCGGGTCCAGTATTGATAGGCCTCCATCCGATACTCAACGATGCTAATATCTTCTAATAGCCCCCCATAAAAAGCAACAGCAGGAAATTCGGAAAGTTAACCGAGCGGAAGACGGGTTTGCCTACCGCAATTTTCCTTGTGAAACACGATGCGTTGCCGTCGTTCCACTATGGGAACCATAAAGAAATAATGTTATGTAATCGAACAACATTATTCTTCGTGCATTTCGGGTCTGGTTTTGGCACCGTTTTAACCACACATTTGTCTTTGAGGAAATTCGTGGAAAATTAGTATACGAGGCAATTCTGGGAAACGCTCTCGAGCATAATATTGAAATGAAATGGAAATGAAAGATTGTACGGACTTGTAAATCTCGTGTATGCATAGTAGTTCGGTTTCCGATAGCAAAGAGAGATACGAGAGCGATTATGTATGGCGATGGAACATTTTCGGAAATAACTGTAAATATATTCAATGTCTCCAATCTGAATCCAAATATGAAGTACAATATTCAAGCCACATTCAAACGAAAACAGAATTGACTGAAATTCCATCCAGTTTCCGGAAACAAATAAACATTGTAGATGACCCTGTACATATGAGCTGGATAATAAAGCACCGATATGTTATACTAGTTCATTATTGTATTTTCATTGCTCGGGTACCAACTACATAACAGAGTAGTTTATGGGGGCGTAAAGATCACTTTACGGACGGTGCGGGCCTAAAGTTCATTTAATGGCCAGAACGCCCTATGAATACATAAACATTTTCAGCATGTTAACGTTCGAATATTCACAGTATTTTCCTGGCAACTATTGTATCTGGTTGAAATGGGAAAGAATCATTGATTTTTCTAATGAAATTCGTATTATTTAAGGAGCTAGTGTGGCATGGAAGTTGGAATATACCACGGCTATAAACACCTGTATATGCCCACATACGTTTTAACAGGAAGTCGCCCTTAGGGCATAAACATCCACTTCATACCCTTGGTACAAACGTAACTATTATGTAAGGGAAAGAACACTCATTGAATTTCCTACTCAATCCAATGGAATGATATTTCTGAACGTATTCAAGAAATAATGGAAATATTACTTCAAACTCAAATATTATTACACTAACACCAAGTTTTTCTAAAATTATCTCATATTGTCTGTGGTCTTTACATTTGAAAGATACTACCCTCATGATTTTCTTGTAGATATTCTTTCTTTTCTTAAGAATTTATGAACATTAAGAACGACAATGTTGGCACAAACCGCAAAGTTTACAATTTTTTTCAATTCAATTTTAGAAAGTTGTACCCACCCAAACAGAAATTAGGAATCAATATTGGAATCTATAGAAGTGTAGTAGGACAGATTTTCAATCTATTCCGAAAAGTTACAACTTTCAAGGGTAGATTGAAAATCTGGCCCTTTACACTTGTATAGATTTCAATATTAATTCTTATATTTTCAGATTGTGGTAGGTTAGAAACTCAGAAAACTACGGAGACAATCAACCAGAAAATCTGTAAGCTGAATATTTTTCCGAAAAGGTTCATTCTCCATTTCAGTTTTTGAAAAGCTTCTTCTGACTTGGAAAAAAAAAGAATTCCAAAAAAATATATTTTGACATCGTCGTCAGCGCCTTCGGTAGTTGTTGGACATAAGCTTCCGAATTTCAAGCAGCAAGACGTCTGTTACATTTCAAATACATTTTTGTGTTCTGTGCTTACTGCTATTCATTTCGTTCATTTCATATGAGGAAAATTTGAGAATGAAACTCTGAAAAAGTCTAGGGAATATGTACACGTTTGATTACATCCTCAGAAATGAAGGACTTTAGAGCTGAAGAGGGATTTTGAAGATTCGATTTGTGAAATTGTTTCCATGCCCAAAAATAGTTATTTGTTTAGCAAAGTACTAGGTTGACTGCCGCGGCTGATAGTTTATAGCCGAGCGTAGCTGCTGCGTTGAACATATGAATTTTCTTCGATTGTTTAATGATAAATTGTTACAAAATTAGGTAGAAATCGCAAGTGTTGGAATGGTTGGTTGCTATGGAAATGTATGATTTCTATTTCGTGTGTAGAAATACTTCATTTCTCGTCTGCTTCTAATGATCTAGAAGGTTCAGATATGAACTGTCTTGGAATATGGTTCTCATGTGTGGAATTCGGCACCAGAACATTCATTGCGGCTTCTCGATTCTATTCAGAGAAAGGCAATCCGTCTTGTTGGTTATTCTTTGCTCACAGACTCGCTCACTTCAATGAAACATCGTAGAAGGGTCGGAAGTCTCTCTTCTATAGATATTATCACGGTCGGTGCTCTTTCTAATTGCTATCAATCGTTCCACCCTTGGCAATATCTAGCCGGATGACTCGACGAGTACAGAATTTCCACTCCTTTGTTGTGAGTTTGGATACCTGTCGAACCTCTCTTGCTCAAGGATCTTTTCTCAATAGAACAGCTGAGCTCTGGAACTCTTTGCCAAAAAAGGTTTTTCTTGAGGCTTGCAAACTTCAAAAATTCAAAGTGAATGCTAGTTCGTATCTCCTGTCCCTTTATTGACGCGGTGTTCTTTGAACATTACAGGACTTCCCTTTCGCGTGAATCTGCAGATATATATATATATATATATATATATATATATATATATATATATATATATATATATATATATATATATATATATAAAATAGTATTATTTTGAACGTCTGTTCTCATCATAGTTTGTAAAAAGTAGAGAAGCTAATTAATTTAAAATCTCAGCAGTCCCAACACACCTTTTCAACCGACTGCCACTTTATATCCGTTCTTTCATGAAATCGTCTAGGAAAATGAAGTTCTTCGGCTGTTGGGGTCGGCAATAACGCGACAAGGTAGACCGTTTCAGAAGATATGTATATATATATAAAAAATAGTATTATTTTGAACGTCTGTTCTCATCATAGTTTGTAAAAAGTAGAGAAGCTAATTAATTTAAAATCTCAGCAGTCCCAACACACCTTTTCAACCGACTGCCACTTTATATCCGTTCTTTCATGAAATCGTCTAGGAAAATGAAGTTCTTCGGCTGTTGGGGTCGGCAATAACGCGACAAGGTAGACCGTTTCAGAAGCGGTTATGTGAATTACCATAGAGTGTGCCATAAAAGCGGGCGCAAGAATGCCAGAACTGTAAAACGTAATACGCCAAGGACAATAACCGAATGCAGCTAACGGATATGAAGACATAAACGGAAAAATAACCTCTTCGGCGAGAGGGATATTCAAATTCCGACTGAGACCATATGAATAAAGCGAATTTGGCATGGAAAAGTTGCTTGATTTATAGTATAGGCTTTCGAGAAAATAGTTGTTTTTATACAACAGGAGTACTCAACTAACATTTTAGGACAGTTATTCCACATGCCGGGGAGAAATGTCTTAAAAAAGGATAATACTGGTAGTACAGGCCTTGAATATTCAACTTCAAAGTATAAATAATTTATAAGTAGCAACTTCAAAGTATAAATAATTTATAAGTAGCAACCTTGGTTAATTACAGGAAAGTAATCACCAGTAAATCCCCTTCAAATTCCATAAGCCACTTTAGAGCAAGAAACATGTGAGAAATTACCTATTTTCTCCTTCAAAAATGACCCAATCGTCGCATCGCAAGGATTGGGGCGGTTTGAATTCTGGTATTATTTAGGGTATAATTTACGAAGCAAATGTCATCATAACCCACTGAATGTTTTGGTATACTCTCTTGGTGAATATTTACCTAAATGCGACTAGATATAAGCCGTTACGGTCAGGGAATATAAAGGTTATTCAACAGGTCTAATAGATCAATTATTAACTTGATTTTATACCGTAAGAAGAAGAATATTGACTTATAGGTACATTTCAAAAATTACGACATATTCAATTAGAATATCTGTTTTACCCATCAATAAATATCGATAATATATTGAATTTCAGTTTATTCTGACGATTCATTTATAAATAATGGCTGCATATGACATTTTAAAACCATAACTTTGCTAAAAGAGTGTTTTTTCGAGAAAAAATTCAAACATGTGCAATCAATCTAAATTATTTTTGCATCAAATTGCATATTTAAAGAGGCCCGTGAATTTAATGAAGTTGAGAACCATCATTTTACAGAAAATTTCTCGCCGCAAGGAGAATATTGTTGAGGAGAGAGCATGTAGCTACCGTATGAAAATAATTTTTATATTCCCATACTTATTGTCAGCATTTTATGTAGACCATAGCTGATTCGTTGTGGCAACCAAATTATGAGAAGTTGAGATAGAGATAATATGTATATATGTATGCTATTCATATAAAGAAACCTCTCTTTGTTTACTCATTCGTGTCCAAGGGAATAAGGTAACAGAAAGGTTGATTTAAGCTTGATATTTACTCATTTCTGACCAATTTCATGTCAAAATTACTCATTTTAAGCCTCAACCAAGTAAACTAAATGTCCATATATTCCAATTTTCGACGTCCACATTACTTCGAATTTTTTCCCACATTGGTAATTACAAGGTTAAAATTACGTAACCTAGTCTTCTTTCAGAAAGGTCGCCGACCTGATCGAAGGTGAGATCAACGTAATTATAACTAAAAATTTTAGTTGGGTAGATATGGCCAAGAATGGGATAACATGAATTAAGTGGAATTCAATGCTACGAAAACTCAGGCATGTCTCTTCTCAAAGAGAGCCAATCTATCATCATCTAGTATTCAGATGTCAGGAGTGACTATTCCTGCAAATTCAAGTATCTCGATGCTAGGAATTACGATCAGTAATAATTTCTCATGGGAAAACCATGTGAGATCGATCGCTAAAGGTGCTTCCCAGAAACTTGGATTTATATTTCGTGAGAAGAAATACTTCACTTCCCGTCAGCTTCTAATGATCCACAAGGCTCAGATACGAACTGTTATGGAATTCAGTTCTTATATGTGTGGAGTTCGGCACCAAAAAATGCATTGAGGCTTCTTGATTCTATTCAGAAAAAGGCAATCCGTCTTGTTGGTGATTCTTCGCTCACATACCCGCTCACTTCATTGGAACATCGTAGAAGGATCGGAAGTCTCTCTTCTATAAATATTTTCACGGTCGGTGTTCTTCTGAATTGTTATCAATCGTAACACCCTTGGCAATATCTACACGGATGACTCGACGAGTACAGAATTCCCACCCCTTTGTTGTGAATTTGGAGACCTGTCGAACTTTTATTGCTCAGGGATCTTTTTTCAATAGAACAGCTGAGCTCTGGAACTCCTTGCTAAAATAGGCTTTTCCTGAGGCTTACGAACTTCAAAAATTCAAAGGGAATTTTAATTCGTATCTCCTGTCCCTTGATTCACGCGGTGTTCTTTGCACATTACAGGGCTACCCTTTCGTGTGAATCTGCATATATAAAAGAATCCATTCGAATTGTTCAGATGATTTCTTCTTCGACCAAGTAAAATATTTCAGAACTCTCAAGTATCATATTGACAATCAATTCCAGATATAGTATATTCTTTCGATATTTATGAAAAGCTCAGAAGAAAGACTCATTGAATTCAATACTGAAAGATACAAATCAAATAAGTAGTGTGAAATTGAAAAAAAAATGCCGAAAGAGAGGGCGGTTTTGGCGAGTGTCAACCCACGACTATAAAATAGATCGTCTCATAGAGTTGAAACTCTAAACAACTAGGCCACTTGTGCTTTATAATTCCAATTATTTATTGTTGTATAGAGTAGATGCAAGTCCTTCGATTGCACAAAAATAATCAATTGTGACAATTCAAACGTGACTCAATAAACTAGAAAATATTTCAGATATAAGAACATTTACTTATGCTTAACTGAACCAACTTGCATTTCGTGTTGGTGGGATATTGTAGGTAGACAGTACAGAATTGTAATGTTTCTCTAAAGTTTTCCATGGTAGCCAAGTATTTTGTTGTGATAGGTGAATTCTTATCCTACCTTGTGTGGATATGAAATCATAACGATTCAGTTGTCTGGAATCGCCTATTTATCCGTTCAGTAAACTATAAAGAAATTATCATATTTACGGATGAGGATAGAAAAACTCTTATTGTTGTTGTTCATGGACATTGACGTCAGCTATCAATCATGCACACATCAGGGATATGAAATATATACAGGTAATTACAAAAAAAGCTATTATCTTCTCCAACTCTGAATTGAAAAACCAGCTTGAAATAGAGAGAATTATGATTTATTCATGTACTTCTTGAATAGTTTTCATTAAATTGATGTCTGCAAAACAATAATAGAGAAATTACCTATGGCCATAAAACTGTTGTAAATTTAATTATGTTCATAATCGATTCGAGCATATTCAATAACATGCACATAAATTTATGACAGGAATAACATCCATGTCAGTTCAATTGCTTGCTATTTTTGTTCCATTGAGTTATTTCTGTCAATTTTTCACGAGCTCAGACTAAATGAAATAGGAACTGAATCAGACTAATATATATCATTCATGCTATAACTGCACTCAACTATTGACAGATCTTCATCCAAGACATGCTAGCAAACATTGAAATTTGCTGATCCTCTCTATGGATAAGAATGTGTGCACCATGTTCTTGAAACATGATGCGAAAGCTTCCCGCAGTTGGCCGATATACTTTCAGCTACGTGATTTTCTTTTGAATTCGAAAACTAAGGGGAAGAGAGACATCTGTGCATTATGTATAATTTATTATCAGTTATGAATGTGTAATATTTGGCATTTCCATAATAAAGACTGCCCACCACCTACGTTATCCTTTATCGTATCAATTCGTCGTGATTATGGCAAGATCGTACTTTGAATGTAGCCGCTTACAACTTTCAGTTCAATTCAATTCTTTTTCTTCTTCCATTGACGGTTGAGAAGATTACGATTACTAGTGGAGTAGTAATTTGAAAGATAGGTATAGTGATTCAGATTCTCATTACTATAGGGATACTGTAAAGAACTATCGCAGTAATGAGAATTAAAATAAGCAAGGTGATGAAAAATTAAAAAAAAAAAAGAATGAAATGGAAAAAAATATCAAAATCTCTGAAAAGGGTGACAAGAAAATAAGAAATCAAATTGAGTAGATATTATTAATGGTTTCTAATCATTATTTCTTGTTACTATGATTCTTCTGATTTGTTGAATTATTTGATTTCGATCATAATAAACAATCGAAACAGAAAAGTTGTTGAAAATAAATGAAGTGATCTAGAGTTGAATAATCAAGAAAAATAATGAAAATCTTAAAAATCCATACCAGAATTGAGATAATAAAAGAAGGAACACAAAATGATGAAGATGAATATAGATGAAAGAAATTCAGCCAAAATTTCAAGGTGAGTGAATTCGTATTTTCATGGCTGTAATCGCAAAGGTTTTGTTTATCATTGAAAGGATGAAAAAATATATTCAAGATCGTTATATATTTTTCAATTTCGTCATAACTTATTCCTCACTTAATTTCTCTCAAAATACCAATTCTCTTTTTTTTTCAATTGAATTCTCCTTTCACCGAATGATGCATATTAATATTTAATCGCAACTCAAGAATATTTGAATACCTTCGATTTTTTTTAATTTTTTCATTTTCATTTCTTTCGAATTCCATTGATTTTTATCTTTTTTGATTCTTCGATGTCTTTATATTTTGATGTTTCTCTCCACCTCGAAAACATCTTCGATTTCGACATTTTTTGGCAGCCTTTTCTGTCTTCATCATCCTCAAACCAATATTTCTATACGTCAAATTTCGCAACTATCTATTGAGGAATACTAGCACATTAAAAAATTCAAAAACAAGTGGACAATTGGTATATGGATATGGTATATGGATTTTTCGCTGTTCCACCCAACTTTCATTCATCCAAATAATGAAAGATTTCATTTGTAAACTTTAATAGGTATTAACTATAAAAAATGAGGAAATATGCTCGAAAATGAACTGACATTGAATGGTTAACAAGAAATACAAAAAAACACCAAAAACTTACAATATATTGCTAACCAGCAGGATTGTCGAGAAGGAGATGTGCTGCATTCTCAAAAATGTTCTGGAACCATTTCTGAAGGGTGATACTGACTGATTTACTGAATACTGAATACCGAATCTTGATCTCCCTCAATATTTATAAAGATTCATATGCTGAGATTGCAAGTTTGCTCCCTGTCACCGAACTATTTTGAAATGCTTAGCACGCATCCGTGCAAGTTTGCGAATTTGGAGATTGTTTAATATTCCTAAATCCAGTAATCGTATCAATTTGATGTCTATGAACTTGGAGTATTAAAATATAAAATTGTGAATACTGAGTGTGTCTGTTTTAGAATATTGAAGTTGAGGTTTAAACATCTCTCAATTCAAGTATTTGATAGAATGGATTTGAATAAATCAATGACAACTTTCAATATTCAACAATACCAGGAGTTCCTGGAGATGTAACATGAATTTAAATTGTTTCCTAGACTTCTTTAATGAGTGTATTTGATCGAATTGTTTTCATGTGTGACTCCAATGAGTGATGTAAATACTGGATATAGATTAAAAAAATATTCAGGAGTAGTTACGGTACGTGCCCAGCACATTTTTCGATTCCCCAATTTAGCAGTGCATGCTTTCACAAACTCATACCCTACCGTTAGAATGACTCTCAGACATTCTCGTCACGATTGCACAAACGCGCTTGTGACAATTTCATATGCTGACAGGCGTGAGCGCGAATTATTTTATTAGTTTTACACTCGTAGGTGAACCGCTGGAAGCCAAAAATCCTACATCTCGATCTTTGTTAAAGGCAACATTCTCATCTTCATCTCACACACGTCCCCGAAAAATCTTATTATCAATCTTTCCAGCCGATAAGCACGCCGTTTCGAGTATTCGGTCTTTGTGGCCGCACCAACTTCTGAGAAAAAGCAAGAATTGCTGTTCCCCTTACACTCGTATTGCAGGAATTTAATTGAAGACGCACTCATGTCGAGCATTGCTGGGGTGCTGCTATAATATTTTATAAGTTTAATATATCTGCACTTGAGTGTGCTCGGCCTAGGCGCCAGATACGCCCACTGCGAAAGCTCCGGAATCATGGCGATTAGCTGCAGCTTTCTATTTTGCATTTTGTGGCTTTTTCATATGGTGTCGATTCTGTAATCCGTGAATCAACTGTGGGACAAGTCTCAAGTGCAAGATTATGTTCAAAATATTTATGAAACTTCAATTTTGATAATATAAACTGTGTTAACCGTTCTTGATAGTTGATATACTATTTACGACTCCCACAGTTTTAAACCGTTCTCTACATGTCTTCAAGGAGTATGTTTTGAGAAGGCATTCCTAACCTTTTATTGAAGACGTTTCGAAACTTCTGTGAATGATATTTAAAGCTCCATTGGATACTTTGAATGGATCAAAGGAAGTATTTGTTTGGCTCTGTCATGAGCGTGATTACGAGCTGACTATGCGTTCTTGTAAATAGGTGCATGCTTGTATTCTGTGACTCAATTTGTACTGAGCAACTATCAATGAAATCAACTTCGAATATATTCTCAATCTTCATTTCCGAACCAGAAACAGAGCCAGCATTTTGTTCAGGAAGGGACCTTTTGCAGGATTGCATGCACCTATTAGACGACTATTTGACGTCTGGTAGTACAATGATCCGACAAGATATCCAGTAATTCTACAAGAAAAGCTTGATGGGAAAGAATTGTTCATATTATTCTTCCTGTGTCTCCTATTCTGAACCTATTTCGAAGATGCTCTAGACCTTCTGTGGTTCAACTTTGGAATTTCATCAAACGCATTCTGAAAATTCGTTTATACAGGTGTAGAGAGTGTAACGTGTCCTCCTGGGTTTGAAATCCGTACAGAAAATAATGCTTGCGTTTGACATATAATACCTCTTTTCAAAAGGACAAAATGTTATGTCAGATTTGAAATATGTGACGAATGTCAATTATGAAGATTGCCACGGGAGATATTCGCATTTGAAGAGGAATTTTTGTATAAGTTTTGAGAACGGAAGCGGATTTAGTTTCTGAAACGTTGACGATGAGTGTTTTCATATATATATATATATATATATATATATATATATATATATATATATATATATATATATATATATATATATATATATATACAATGGAATTAAATTATTGCGGCATTCAGACAAATCATAAGAATTTGAGAAAAATAAACTTCTTCGAGCGGGATTCGAACCCACGACCTTCCGTTCTCTAGGCGGATACTCTACCATTCAGCTATCGAAGACCCTGAGTTCTCCATCGCAAATTTCGGAAGGCATTTATCTCAAATTCTATTGTTAGTTGTTATTATTCAATCGAGAACCTTCGGCGGTTTTCGACTGACAGAGGTGTTAGGTGGGGAGGATACACATTCATTATCATATGGTCTTAGTACCCAATTGTACCTTTCAACCGAAAAGTCGTCGATGTTTATCGACTTCAGCAGGTATCAGGTGTAGATACCAACCAGATGATTTCAAGCCGGAAAATTTGAACGATGGATGTATTATTAGTGTCTGTATGATCAACAATGGAATGAAATTATAGCGGCATTCAGACAAATCATAAGAATTTGGGAAAAATAAACTTCTTCGAGCGGGATTCGAACCCACGACCTTCCTTTTTCTCTCTGTCTCTCTCTCTCTCTCTCTCCCTCTATATATATATATATATATATATATATATATATATATATATATATATATATATATATCATTCAATTTCTTCATTTACATCTTATGACTAGTATTTCATATTCCATACCTCAATTTTCTTGTCACAATATCATTTCACTAATTTCGTTATTCAAAAAAATTAGTGACTACATATTTCTGAATTTAGATATCTCGTTTTTTTTGGTAACAGTATTTTCTTTTAATCAACGGTCAATCCCTAATTTCATTATTGACCAAAAATTTGATTTTGATTTGATTTTCCCACTTGATTTGTATTTCAATGCTTCCATTCTTAGCAACAGGTTTAAATACAGTTCAGCAAGGAACATTGTCAACCTCTTTGAAGCAAACGTGTAGAAGATATAACGAGTCTTCCAAGGTTTGAAATGACGTTAATTATCGGCTTGCAATATTCATATAGAATCGAGTCTCGGGCGCCAGTTTTAACTAAATATGCTCCAGATTCCTTGTCAGAAATTTGAGTTTTCACATTCACGAATAAAATCGAAACTAGAAGATAAATGTTGTGAAAGTTTTGAGAACTGAACCGGATTAAGTTTCCGAAACGTTAACAGATAAGTATTTTGATATATATCAGTTCTTATTATTTTTCTGTAGACAATTTGGTTTCGGGGTTGCTGCTTTGGCTTGTTCTCTCCAGCAAGCTTTTTTTCATAGGGGCAGCCTTTTCGGGGTGTGAATTCTCTCCTTCCCCTATATCCCCCATCCTCCCCCTGAGGACCCCAAAAAATAACAGAATCAAAAAGCAATGACATCCAAACGATATCAAGAATCAGCTGTTCGAACCCCCGAATAAAAATGAAAGCAAGCTAATAATAATTGGCGTCGCTCATTCACGTCAGAAAATACTACCTCCGTAAAAAGTAAAAGCTAATAAATAATCCAAAGTCGGGCCGAGAGAGGTGAGCGCTCGCCTTTGTGCGATGCCGTGTTTTACATGCGAAAGTAGATTTGTATTCCGTGCCCTCCTTGGCTTCGGAAGACGAGCGAGTTCATTACTTAAGGAGCGCCCGGGGAATTCCCCGACCTCTCCCAACACCATATTAGTTTAATGTGTTACGACTTTAAATGATCCACATCCGCAGCCACTAGCCGGATTTTCCGCTTTAAATTTGTTTTATTAAGAGGGTGGATTTTTATGAAAGAAACTCGGATACGACGAGTTACGAGGTCGGAGGAGGTTGTTTGGATTGCGGAAAGTGTTGAGCTGGAGGAGGTTGATGGACGGGGATTTTTGGGCGATAATTGGAGGCGTGTTTCTGTTCTGATTATAGGTGACTGTTATTCGAACGATCATCTTCATGTTTCTTTGAAGAATGAAACATTATATTATATATATATATATATATATATATATATATATATATATATATATATATATATATATATATATGATGAATTGTGTTTTCGGGTTTGTCGATTTTGTAAGTAGGGAAGAAAGAGATTAACGATTACTTCAAATTTTGTATCCATTTTTTTCTCTAGGATGTAAACTTAGTTGGCGTAATGCCTGTAATTCAATTTCATAATCATTACCATTTTCAAGTAATGATTTGATTATACCAGGTTCGAAAGAACCAATGCACTAGCCAGAATGCAGAATATTATTTATTTCATTGACGAAATTTGGGACATATAGTTTCTATTAGAGTTTCACCCACTTTCAAATAACTCATTCCATAATATACTTCGTCCCCTGAAAATTCAATAATTTATAGATAGCAACAGGAAATAAATAAATGATGAGTTCTTATGAATGTACCCACCAGATTCACTTACCCATTGGTTGGAAAAGTAACTCCTATTTTTATGAAACACGATCCTCACCGAGTAGAAAACCATAGCCTACCACATTTCCTTGTGGATTTTCGATTTTTTTTTAATATTCCTCTTTAAATAGACTTCTCTCTTTTGCTAGTAGAGAAAATATCCTTTCAGCAGATCAACATGGGTTTTTGAACAAAAAATCTACCATGTCGGCATCTTTTGTGATCTCAGCAGGGAATTCGACTGTGTTAATCATAATATTATAGTAGAAAAACTATCCAGATATGAAATACGGGGTTTACCACTGAACTGGATATCAAGTTTCGTCCGTTATTGTAAACAATATGTTCAATTGGATAATAATTATTCTTCGGATCAGGTTGACGTTCAGATTGGGGTTCCACAAGGTTCAGTTCTTGGCCCTGTTTCATTCTTATTCTACATGAACGATACAGATAGACTTGCTGTTCCGGCATCATTTACTATGTACGCCGATGATACGTCTTTGATTGTTTCGAGTGGGGACGATCCTGAATTGAAAGAAAATTGTACAAGGACTATAATAAATTTGAATGAATGGTTTTCGGCGAATTTCCTGTATATGAATCATGAAAAGAAACAATGTATTACATTTCATACCAGGCAGAAAATGTGCGAAAGGCTTGTCTTCTGCGATATAGAAACCAATGAATATTCAGTCAAATTTTTGGGAATTGATTTAGATAGTGGTCTATCATGGAGGAGTCACTGTGAGTGTCTGATCTCCCAACTAAATTCCATTGCTTTTCAGATGAGAAGTCTCAGAAATACCTTGAATAGAGATATGTTGGTCAAGTTATATCACGCACAGGCAAATAGTAGAATTCAGTATGGAATTTGCTTTTGGGGTTCATCTTCCGCAGCAAAAGAGGTATTTGTTGCTCAAAAAAGTGTACTAAGAAGTATGGTAGGACTCAATAATAGAGAGTCATGTGTGAACATTTTCAAGGGACTAGGGATCTTAACTTTACCATCCCTGTTTATCATGGACATATGCTTGTTCGTTTTCAAGAATTTGAGTAAATTCAAGAGCAGATCGGATATTCACAGTATGAACACTAGTAAAAAAAAAGTTTTGGATTGAGGTGGCCTTTACTTGATGGAAATCTATAGTTATTACGCTATAAGGTAGACACGATTAAATTTCCACAAAATGTATTGTCTTCGCCACATGTTTCGATACACTGTATCTTTATCAAGCGAATGTCTTTAAACACTAAATTATTCTTTTTTAAAAGCTCCTTAAATACATCAAGGTCTACTCTAATTATCTCTGATTCCTAGAATAATACAACTGACACTGATAAGTTTAGGAATCATCATCAGTGTCAGTTGTATTATTCTAGGAATCAGAGATAATTAGAGTAGACCTTGATGTATTTAAGGAGCTTTCAACAAAGAATAATTTAGTGTTTAAAGACATTCGCTTGATAAAGATACAGTGTATCGAAACATGTCGCGAAGACAATAAATTTTGTGGAAATTTAATCGTGTCTACCTTATAGCGTAATAAAAAAAAAGTTCATTTGTAGTACCATACTTTACAATACGTATTTGTTCCAATTCCCCACATAACCTGGGCCCAAAATTTCACAATGTTTTACCTGCAGAGATAAGGGAATGTCAGTCAGAATTAAAATTTGAACATCATTTGAAGAAGTTTCTTGTTGATAGATGTTTTTATAATGTGGATGAATTTCTGTGAATGCTGATATTGTGGCTTATCCCTACCTATTTTTTGTGTTGTTTGGCTTTTGTAGTTTTGTGTATATAAAATGTACATGTATCTCATTTGTTTCTTAATGTTTTGAATTAGGAAGGGAATGATTTCAATATGACTATTCCTATACAAAATTTGTGTTGTCTTAAAGGAAAATAAATGAATACAAATTATAACCAAAGCTCAGAGAATGATTCAACCAACTTTATATTTCGTCGTGACTCTCGATGATGGCACAAATTGGCGAAACCTCTTGAAAGAAAGATGAATCCCAGAAACGTGTTAATCATTTGTAATGAACGCCAGCCACTTCAAAGCTCCTCATAATCTCCCAACAACCTCATTTATTCAATAGAAAATACAGCAAATCACCCCACATGCTATTCCGAAAGCACGATTCTGGAATCTCTCGATGTATTAATATTCAAGTTGTACGATTAATAATGGTCATAGTCGGCGAAATATCAAAACTCAGGAATCGAACGGAAAGCGTGAAGTCATAATTAAGATTTATCGCCATGATGCAGAAGAGTTATTTATGTATCTCAATTTGCGCTCGAACTTGGGAGAAGCGAATTTAATTCAACTAATGATGTCAGCATTGTACAAACTACGGTTGTCGGATTATTATATGCATTCACTATGGGTTGTCAGCGTGAATAACCGAAAATACAGCGTTCCTGCGTATCGCACAAGCTATATTTCATGCGGTGAATGCAAACTATGCTTTCAAGTGGACATATTCTGAATGATACCAATATCTTCCTTGCCTTTTCATAACCATAAAATCATCTGTTCTACAACCACATTCCAAAACACGCTTCTCTGCATAGTTTCAAGTTCGCAAACATGGTTATTTCTCACTAAAATGCCTAGGAAACCCTGGTGTATCTAGTGATTCGATATTGTTTAGAATTTCTTGGCGAAAAACAATCGACGATTACGAAAGCTTTCTGATTTTTGTATAGGGGGCGTTATATGAGCATTTTCAAAAATCTGTCGAATGTCGGTATTGTCAGATTGACGCAACTTTGAGGTTTATTGTTGTCAATGAAAACTATCTGAGATTATTTCTTCACATTCAACAATGTTCAAATGTCTGTATAAGTAGAATAAATTTTGAAGTTATTACAAGTACTATTTCACGATGTGTGAAAGGTTTTGTATTTTATGTGGACAGTCATAATCTGGGGATCCAGATATTCGTCTTTATTTAGTACCTAAAATAAGTACAAAACAAATCGCCCCAAAAAAAAACATGAATGTAGCGTCGTAGCTAATTTCATTCGTTTTAGCTTGAGCGAAAGTCATATCGAGGAGGAAACATCTATAGCTCTCATCAATGAGAGATTGAAATCAAGGTGTTGTTCAAATGAAGGAAATATCGATGAGATACGTATTTTGAACCGTTGCATAACTGATGTGTGTATCCCCAATTTCAAGACAGTGTATCACTTTCAATACACTAGCATGTTTTTTTAACAGAAGGCAACTTTGTCGTACATTCTCAGGTGAATGGGCAAAGTATATTTTCTTGGAATCAAAGTCGAGTCTCACAAACTGATATGAAAACACTAGAAAACTTGTAGATGCAGCAGGTGACAGTGACAGGATTGACAGGTTGTTAACGGTAGGTGTCCACGTTACATGCACGTTTTCTAAAACGCATTTGATTGGCTTCATATGGTATATGACTGATCGCCATCTACAATAGCGATCTGAAGTTTTAATGATCTCTAAAATCAAGCAATCGGTTTTCGCCAAGTTTATCCCAAAATTATTCAGGTATAAGTAGATACACCAGGGTTTCCTAGGCATCTTATTTCTCACAATAATTTAAATTTGACATGTGCCGCAAAGTGACATTTCTGTGCCACAGAAAGACATTTCTGTGGCAAAATTTAAATACCGACACACACATAAGATGTCTAGAAGGATATGGTGCTGGGACTGATATTGTTTAGAATTTTATGGCGACACTTTTCTGTCATTAGTGTCATTTTTACGTATCGTGGTGTGTTTCTCAATTTCATCGCTAGTTGACGCTAATTGGAAGTGCATAGTCAACCGATCGATCGACAAACTATATTCTTTGATTCGAACAGTCAACAAAATGAGCCAAATCTAATGTCATACTCATAAAAAACAAAAGCGAATGGAAGGAACACAATAATTATAGGGAATTTTGCCAGTATTCTGAACAAATAATATAGGTTGTTGATCATTCAGCGTCCAAAAGTAAAAGTATAGCCAGCCGTCAGGTCGGCCGTTCATACATTTCTTAGGAAATTTGTTACTCTTTTCGTTGCAAACGCCATCTGATATGATTTGATGTCGAAAAGCCATGATGCCTATTATCATGGTAGGCATGTGTCGCCAAGTATACCCCAAACATGCCCAGGTATAACTCGGTACACCATCCTTCTAGACATCTTACACACACACTATCCACTGCTAGGCTGCTAGGCTGCTATCGAATCATTCGAATGTCAACAAATGTCAAGCAGAAAATATTTGTGAAATATTCTTGTCCCATAATTCTTTGAATGATATTGAACTGGAATGGATAGCGACAGTTTTGAAATTGGAATTACTTCTCCAGAACCAAGAGAACAAGTAAATTCATTGTCACTGAATTGACTACCTTCAACTTCAACATTTTTTGTTAAGAATGAAACAGGTTATCGGATATGGATTTTTAAATGGTAAACAAATAATGAGAAAAAAGTTACATTGGAAATAAAATTTAGGGGTTGCGTTTTCCACCTCTTACAACCGTGGGGTAAACCAAATAAATTACTGGCTAAGTGTCTTTTTGGTAGTACAAATTGTCAGGCTAAATCCAATATTGTAACTTTTTCAGTGCTTGTGAAAAAATTGTTGTACAAATTTCATGTACCCGCTCTCAGGGGCTGTATCTTAACTAGGGAGGCTCCAATGAAGTTTCTTTATATGAAAGATTCTATCTTTTTTTTTTTCGATTAGGAACACTTCTTTGAATGTTTTACACTTATTCAGTTACACCCTGTAATACATTCGTCCATGAAAGGTCCAGAGTGTCCAGCCTCAGATATCCCAATACAACGAATATATGAAAATAATAATAAAAATAGCATCGGAAATAAATTTTAGGGGTTGCGTTTTCCACCCCTAACAACCGTGGGGTAGACCAAATGAATTACTGGTCTTTTTGGTAGTAAAAAATGTCAGGTTAATTTCAATATTGTAACTTTTTCAGTGCTTGTGAAAAAAATTGTTATACAAATTTCATGTACCCGCTCTCAGGGGCTGTATCTTAACAAGGGAGGCTCCAATGAAGTTCCTTTATATGAAAGATCCTATATTTTTTTCGATGAGGAATCACCTCTTTAAATGTTTTACACTTATTCAGTTACTCCCTGTATTAAATTCGTGCATAAATGGTCCAGAGTATCCAGCCTAAGATATATCCCAATACACCGAATATATGAAAATTGGTTCAATCTTCCAGCGTGCAATATTTCAATCTCCTTATGTTCCCCGTGCGAAGGCGACGCTTCCTGTTTGGTTGGCAGTCCTGCCTTCGTCTGGGGAATAGATTCTCTCTCGTATCTCACAATATATGAAGGATGGAGGTCCCTCAAGACAAGAATGCGAAGATCTGGATAAAAGAACAAAAATAACGAATATACGCGGAGCGACGTTCCTTCTCCAGGAATAGTGAACGAGGGGATCAGCGTCCTCCCGCTATAGATGTATTTCGGATCAAAGGGAATCTGCATGCGGACTCATTGGCGTAGAAGTAACGGGAACCGTTGTTGCGATGGGGGGAACGGTTGTTATCTTGTGACGGATGTTTTCCGAGAGGTTGGGAAGAGTTGGGACAGTTGGAAATGGCAAGAAAAATGAAAGTTTTCGTGAAAGGTATACGGTGGACCTTTTCTGTTTCGTCTCCATGTCAATGGTGAGGTACAAAACTTCGCAATGAAAATCAACAATCAAAAATATCCTCGAAAGTATTACTACATTTCTTCGGGTTTGAAGGCCGTCGTTCTTCGGAATTTCTTCCTGTCGTTTCGCTAGCACGAGTGGCTAGCCTCTTCAGAGGCTCACTCATTTTGACTGGCTGACTCATCAGGATAAAAGTCAAGATGAGTGAGCCTCTGAAGAAGCTAGCCACTCGCGCTAGCGAAACGTCAGGTAGAAATTCCGAAGGACGAAGGTCTTCAAACCCGAAGAAAAGTGGTAATACTGAAAACCTCGGCCGCGAAAGCCTTAACCATTTTGTCATATCCTCGAAATGTGCATACCCCTACTAATATTGTTGTTGTAGTCGAAAACTTGTTTTTTTATACTGATACTAGCACTGAGTGGATGTCTCAAGTAACCTAACTACGTAGAATTCAATTGCTAATGATAATTCAAGTGAATCTATCAAAAAGAAAGAAGATAAAACTTCAGTGTCGGAAAGACTAGGAGTATACAAGTTGTGGTTTCTGCCCCAACTTGATATTGGTCAAACCGTCCAATTACATCAGAATTAATGATGTTTTTCGATTCATGCACCATGTACAACTGAGTTTCTGATCAGAATATATTCAACACGAAGTCGAAAGAAACAACATTGAGACAGTTTCCTCTTTGATTTTCGCATAAAAGTTTTACGAAAATGCAATACAAGTTTCGCAAAAATATGATATTATATCTCCGTAGTTTTTTGAGTTCCTAACCTACCTGGCTACCCTTTCTGGAAGACAAAATCATGTCAAATATCGAATCTTTGACAAATTTTCGAACACGAACCTAGAAGGGAACAAGTTTTGAACACGAAAGCAGATTTGGTTTCAACAGATATTATTTTCTGAATATATTTTTGAAATTGATGATGTCTGACCAGAGTAGATAAAACGAAAGTCCTGTGGTGAAATCCCTGATGAAATCCCTGCTAAACTCCCAACCTTTACAAATATTATTGATTATCATTTAAAACAGGATGTATCTGCGAGTTGTGTGAAAAAAACACTTCACTGAGTAAATAGTCTTAGTGATCTTCGCTCAATAGGTCGCTGAAGGAGCCTTACTCTCCCAGATTCAAGACTTTCTAGATGGGCAGCAGGCTTCAGTTAAAGTTGAATTCTTAGCATACCCTTATATTCAATAACAAACCACTTCATTGAGGCCCAATGCAATATAAAAGTGGTATCACTTATCCTTTTAGACATGTCGAAGTCTTCCGATACAATGACTGGTTAGTTTGACAATCGGCTTTCGATCAATAAGATGAACGTAAATCTGTACTAACTTTGTATACCCGCATTGTAGTGTCTTCCTTCATGGTTTCATACTAGCTCTTATTTGTGTATATACATCAGTCTTGCAGCACTTACAGTTGGATCTGTTTATGTTCGGGAACCTGAACTTTAAGTCTCGCCAAGAAGTTGATGATAGGAAAGTAGTGATTAATGATTCCCATTAAACATTTCTCAATGTCTTGCAAGTGTTCTGTTAAATGAACTTGACCCATTTTTGTGTAATTTATTTCGTTATGTATATCAAGATCCAATGAAGATATTCATGTCTCATTGTTGAACACCAATTGTGCGATTTGAAGCAAGTTCGATGAAGCAAGGTTTCAGTGTAGTAGCAATGTGCTATAATATGTATGTTTTATTGTTCTCATTTTATATTGGATAAGACTAAGGGATTATTATGTCAAGCGGACAGGTATACTTTGTTCAACCATCCTTTGCCGTTACGTCATACGTTGTCCAACTTTATCTCTCATTCATGAAATGGATGAGACGGAATTATGACGTCATTAACGTATGTCTAATGTCGATGTGAATTTTATTTGTTATTTTTGACAGTTCAGTTGTCATAGTTTGATTTGTTCAGTATTTTTGGTCATTTTCGCCTTTTTCAGTTAATTTTTCATTGCCTTTTCGGTATAATGAGAAAGAGCAAAGCTTAATTCTGAAGTTAATTGACTACTTAAGGGAAATATATGCTGGAGTGCCGCTTTTACCGTTAAATGCAGTCTACACCGTATGTATCTACCTATGTTATGCAAAATGTAAGTTTTTATTGATTTGATTTTATTAAATTCTAAAGCGTGTTGCTGATGCTCCAGAAATATCTATTAGAACTAATCAAAAACTAGCTACCAGTGGAATGAAAACAGATAAAGACTACAAAATCAAAGTTCATGTCGGACATGTTTCTGCTCGAGGATCATCGATTTATATCATACATCAACATGCAATAAGAACACGAGTGTATGCGATGTATTCTGCAGGTAGGTACATACTTATAATAATTTTGAGGTTGAGTGTGAAATAACATTCAACTAATATAAGACAAACGTAAAACAGCAGAATACGTCACCGATTATGACGTAACGGCAAAGGATGGTTGAACAAAGTATATGACAGTCAAGAGCCAGAGAAAAGTAATTATAATTCTAGAGTATGACATTACAAAAGTAGACAAATATAACACAATGGAACTTGAGTATGCCTTGCTCTGAACATGTGTTGATGTGAATTGAACAAGGAACTAAACTAAATGTGAAGCAAGGATGATTAGACAGTCAAGATGCGGAGGAGAGGAACCAGAGGCTAGTAGCTTTATGAAAGATCCTGTATTAAGCTATGGAGTCACATCAAAGAGATCAAGATGAATAACAAGCTCTGAAAACCACGAATTAGCATACTGGATCCGCAAAGGTTGCATTGAACCAGGCTATAGGCTAACTCTCTGAAAAATCTAATATAACATATGACAGTTGTATCCGTAAACACATAGATTGAAGTATTTTTCAGGAAAATATTCTTTAAAATCTTCATTACTCAATGGATATGTTCATTCCTCATTGTTTTGATTTCAAATTGTATGATTTTGAACGAATCTGGCAAAAAAGGTACCAATGAAGTAGCAATGGAACTCGCTCTGAACATCTTTTGATGTGGATTAAACAGGTACCAATTCTGGTGGATTAGTATGATGGTCACTGTGCTAGGAATTGCACCTAAAAATGTTAGACCCCGTTAGTTCTCAGCTTCCACACCGACTTCGAAGGGTTGCCTTTCTTGTAGGAATGATGTCTGGTTGAAGGAAACTCATTTCGAAATTCATTCTGAAAAATGTCTCCATGAACAGAACTATCTCAAAAAGACTCCGGAGAAGCAATTTTCTCGAGTCAATTTTTGAGAAGTACATTCGTGTAGCAGCAGAACGCCTTTCGTCGGGACGGGTGCTGCATAAAATATTCATGTTTCACCTGCATGGACGGAATTTGCGACGCTGTACAGGCACAATTTCGTTAGAACGACGTTCGCCGTTGATAGACTCCGCTAGAATGGATATATATGTATATGTAGATTCCTTTTGATCTGGGATATGCTCACGTGGGCGTTGTCGATCGCTCACATTTACATCGAAATAGTGGAGTTGTAACGTGCTAGCATGCGGGAGGATTGAGTTCTTTTTCACTTTTTCTCATCTAGATAATGATTATAATAAATATGAATGCCTCCAGAGAATAGATGTTGACAGAAAATAATATTTCAACAATATAGGGCAAGATTCAGTACCTCCAGACGTTTCTTTTTCGGGATTAGGTCTCTGATTATTATCAAAGGTCTGCTCTTCCACCTCACTCCGAAAAAGGAACACAAGATAATATATTTTCCAGCCTAAGCTATCCCAACCTTACCCCAAAGAAGGAACACAAGATGATATATTTCCTAAACATACTCGAGAAAAGAATACAAGATAATATATCTCCCAACCTAAGCTAACCTAACCTACGCACAAAAAATGAACTCAAGATGATATATTTCCTAACCTAACCTAACCTAACCTCGAAAAAACACAAGATAATGTATTTCCTAAACTAAGCTAACCTTACCTCGAAAAAGGAACACAAGATGATATATTTCCTAACCTAACCTAATCTCGAAAAAGGAAAACAAGATAATAATTTTCGTGAGGAAGGTAAATACAATAAAACTGAGAATTGAAGAAAGATAAGTACCGATGAAATCAGGAGGATTTCTGATGATACGGAATATTCATCTAGAAGCATTTTTGTTGATTCGGCCTTGAGCGATTTTATGATTGTTAGTTTTCTGAGAGGTTTTGATATATTTTTCGTACATTTGACAATAATATACGAAACCGATGGCTTGCATTGCTTGAGAGAGCTACATTTGAAAAACAAGAAATCACATGAATATTAATAAATACTTTCTGATCGCATGACTATTTATTATTTGAAAAAACGGTTAATTCTCACACAGAAAAGGAGTATATCTGAAAAAAGGACTTCCCCCCCTCTATCGAATGTGAAGTACCAACCAGCCAAAAAATGTTAATGAAGAAATAAATGAAAATATTATGAATAAATGTTGAAACCACGTTTCGAGTTGGGTGTATTCACGACGTTTCGATTGCTGGTATCCGCATTCGTCTTCGGGTGATGACTGACAATATTTCGAGGTGTAAAGCCCCGGTTTTCCTGTGGTGGGGTACTAACAAAGAGGCGAGCGGATGCTACTACTAGAAGTGTGCTGATCGATTTTCAGCGGAAAATGGATGTATTGGCGCGATATTCTCCCTCATCGAGTCGAAGTCAGTCCATGCCTTGGAGAAGCGGATACATTCCGGATCTCCACGCTGGGATGACTGAATGCGCCGATGTTGAGGATGTAGGCGGCTTCCTTGAATTTCCGCTTGAACCAGTGCTTGTGGATAACCTGGGCTTCAGACCATTCAATGCTGTGATGGTTTTTGTCCACACATGCTCCGCTATTCCTAATTTCGTTGTTTTTCCTCGTGCGTTTTTCTTGTGTTCGCCTATTCTCACTTCCAATAGTCTTTTGGTTTCTTCGATGTAGGATTTGCCGCACTCGCATGATATCCGGTAAACGCAGTTGTGAAAGCTATTGTTACACGTGTCGCGGTTATTCGTACAGAAAACTGTGATATCGTTGTTAATATGGATTTCCATCAAGAATCGGTCAGTTCAATTCGATACTCAATCGTTTGTTTCTGTTTGGACGTAAACACAGATATGCATCTTGATACATATATTACAGATGCATTTGCTTTATACGTATTCTCGATATATATTATGAGAAATTAAAAACAAAATTCGTAGAAATTTTTACTATTCGGTGATGAAAAATTTCAGATAATTTGATGAGATTCTTCGTAATATCGGTATCGACGTGAGAGGAGTAAAGTTGTACTGCATGAAAAAAAGGTGCGTCAATATAGATTTTATTGAACATTGTAGTGTTAAATTCGAAATGATATGGACCATCCAGAGTCCTGATCAACCTGAGTGATTTCAATTCATCAGAAAGAGTGCTGTGGTGCAGGCTATTATGGCGCTGCACAAGAAGACCGTATTTGAAAACACTCTCCCGAAAGAACTTTTATTCTACGATTTAAAATATTTGTTATCGTATCCTTTTACTAGGCATGTAACAACCATTGTCACTGATTCTGGAACTTGGAATGAATATGTGAAACTGGAATGCAATCAGCAAATAACACATATATAATATAACTACTTCTCTTCGGGCTTGAAGGCCGTCGTTCTTTGGAATTTCTTCCTGACGGTTCGCTAGCGCGAGTGGCCAGCTTCTTCAGAGGCTTACTCATCTCCGATGACTAAACATTTCGATTTCTCAAGGCGTATTTATATCGATGCAGGTAGTCTGGAGTATTAATTACTTCTGTCGGGTTCGGGGAATAATCATCATTATTAGTTGCCGCACTACCTGCTGTGATTTTATTGGTTATTCTTGATTTCCTCAGAATGGGATTCCAAATTCTGTTTAGATTCAACGCTTCTTCCTTTCTGTTAAAATTGTCCGCATGTTTTTGGATCTCTATTGCCTCCCGTACCAGTCGGCTATGGTAACCCTGGTTGGGGGCAATCACTTTTGCGTTTTCGAACAAAATCCTATGGTCACCCTCACTCAGTGCGTGTTCCGCCACCGCCGATTTGTCGGTTTGCCCCAGCCTGCAGTTCCTTTGATGCTCTTTGAGCCTTGTACCCATGGATCTCTTCGTGGTACCGATGTAAACCTTCCCACAGGTGCACGGTATGCGATAAACCCCTGCCGCTGACAGTGGGTCTCTTTTGTCTTTAGCCGACCTGAGGCTTTGTTGGATCTTCTTGGTCGGCTTGAAAACCGTTTTTATGTTATATTTCCCCAAGAGTTTTCCAATTCTGTCAGTGACCCTCGGGATGTATGGCAGATATGCATTCGCAACTACCTGAGAGGCCTCCCTGTTATGAACCGTGGAACTCTTCGGTTTCATGGCCTTGTTGATCTCAGATACACTGTATCCATTTGACCTCAAGGTCACTTGAAGATGTTCCAGTTCCTGCTCTAGATGTTCTGGTTCACAGATTCTTCGAGCACGTTCGTTAGGGTAGATAGGGTAGATATGATAGACGGTTCATAACGTGCTCGAAGAATCTGTGAACCAGAACATCTAGAGCAGGAACTGGAACATCTTCAAGTGACCTTGAGGTCAAATGGATACAGTGTATCTGAGATCAACAGGGCCATGAAACCGAAGAGTCCCACGGTTCATAAGAGGGAGGGAGGCCTCTCAGGTAGATCTGCCATACATTCCGAGGGTCACTGACAGAATTGGAAAACTCTTGGGGAAATATAAGATAAAAACGGTTTTCAAGCCGACCAAGAAGATCCAACAAAGCCTCAGGTCGGCTAAAGACAAAAGAGACCCACTGTCAGCGGCAGAGGTTTATCGCATAACGTGCACCTGTGGGAAGGTTTACATCGGTACCACGAAAAGATCCATGGGTACAAGGCTCAAAGAGCATCAAAGAAACTGCAGGCTGGGGCAAACCGACAATTCGGCGGTGGTGGAACACGCACTGAGTGAGGGTGACCATAGGATTTTGTTCGAAAACGCAAAACTGATTGCCCCCAACCAGGGTTACCATAGCCGACTGGTACGGGAGGCAAAAACATGCGGACAATTTTAACAGAAAGGAAGAAGCGTTGAATCTAAACAGAATTTGGAATCCCATTCTGAGGAAATCAAGAATAACCAATAAAATCACAGCAGATAGTGCGGCAACTAATAAGATTATTCCCCGAACCCGACAGAAGTTATTAACACTCCAGACTACCGGCATCGATATAAATACGCCTTGAGAAATCGAAATGTTTAGTCATCGGAGATGAGTAAGCCTCTGAAGAAGCTGGCCACTCGCGCTAGCGAAACGTCAGGAAGAAATTCCAAAGAACGACGGCCTTCAAGCCCGAAGAGAAGTAGTTATACTAATAACCTCGGCCGCGAAAGCCTTAACCATTTTGTCAACACAAATATAACTTCTCTCAAAATAAAAACTGAGCAACATGAACTTTGTTTTTATCAGCGTCAGAATAATCTTGCTTTATGTTGACCAGTTGGAGTTGAGTACAGGTGTATTGAATGTTTTGTAACCATCGAAACTTGATATAGATGAATAGAAGATTGATTATTTCGTCAATGAATAATACAACAGCGTTTGATATCCATTATGAAACGCTATTTAAAACAACACTTAAATTAATTACTAAACAAACGGAAAACAACAAAAGCAACAACAGATAAACGAGAAATAACTAAGAAAACTTCGGTAGAGAACCGAAATGGAAACGACAAATAGGTGGTAGAAAAGAACAGTTAAATTATGGAAAACTTCGAGCAAATTTCCAATTAACTGGAATGCAAATGTCAAAAGATGACAGAATTCGATTCTTGCACCATCTACTGGAAATCGCAGTAAATTCCGTGCATATGATTGATCGAGTCTAGAGTTTTTGACGATAATATATGCATCTTGCTGCTGTCGATTCGTGTGTAACCTGTCGTCGTTTTTTTCAGTATCGATCCAAAATGGATACCTTATTATTCCCCAGATAGCCCCACGGCTACGTTCGAGATCCGAGCGTTTGAAATACACGCAGTGTACCTCATAAAGAAGAACTTTACACACACACATGTGACGACGGACGAATATATTCCCACAATAAAAATCCGAATTTGTTAGACACGAACCTCATATCGGGGACGTGATCGATTGTGAGAGACTTCGAGGACGGAATCAAATGTTTGTGCGCCAAAATAGGATGATATTGATCTCAGAATGCGAAGAAGGCAAATAAAGCTAGTCATCGAACGAATTTGAGCTATTATAATAAAATAAAGATGTACATCCGTGCTTTCAAAAGGTCGGGTCGTTCTGCATTTTTATATGGTGTGTGGACCTGAACCAATAAAAAAAAAACAGATTCACAAAAAAAAATCAGTTTTTACAGAATATCTCCGTGAAGGAAGGATCTGACCAGTAAAGTCTATCTATATACTTTTTTACTGAAAAACTCAGAAGAGAATCTGCATCAGGATGTTTCGCAGTAAGAACTATTCTATGGGAACTTGGTGAAGAGATGGCAAGTGTATATTATACTTCAATAGACTCACACCTGAGATACGGGATCTGTTTTTGAGGATCATGTAGACAATATTTTTTTAATATGATTTTTGTCTTGCAGAAACGAGCAATAAGATATATGTGTAAAGCTAAATTCCGGGGTTCTTGCAGGCCACTCCTTATAAAACACAAATTTGTACTACTACCTTGTATTTTAATTTCAGAAGCAGTGTGTATCATGCATAGCAAATATAAAAACGAAATACATAAGATGTCTAAATATGACACTAGACAAACACCAAATATAAAATTACCAATTCCAACGTCGACACAAATAAAAACTTCCATATTTTATGATGGTAGAAAATTATTCAATCAGTTGTCGAACGATATTGAAATTTTGAAAGATGAAAACAATTGAAACAGTCTGTGAAGAATCTTCCACTGACGAATGCTTTCTATTCATAAGATGAATTCTACTGTCAGAACTTTTAATGTTATGGAGTTCGACCTTGTCTTACAGTCATAGTAATATATTATTGTTCAATTTGATGTGTTTCAGTGATATTTATTTATTATTTATATTTTTATTGAACTTGAATTTTAAACTTACACATGTTGTTGTCTATAATAATTTTCTTATTCTCTATGTACTTGTGTTTTATATTTGTGTTTTGTTGTATTTGAATTATGATTATAATTAGTTTTCTTAACAGACTGTCATATCGAAATTTGATTATGATTGATATAAAAGACGCAATTTGCTACAATTTGAGACTATAGCGAGCTCTTTACAGGCTCTAATTTAAACGATCCAGCTAGGTATTTTTTTAACTTCTTTTTTTATAATTGTCAAATATTTTGTGAGTATGTTTTAAATTCGCATCTCACATTCATATTAAATTCGATTAACGAGGTCATTATAATGCAGATATTTCATAACGATACAGATTTTCAATCCGTTTCATAATGAATCTCATTATGAAACAAATTATGGGCATATGAGTGTGTCATTATAGCAAGGGTGGAGAAAAATAATTTATAGTTGTTTGATGATGATTTGAACCGATCAGCAATTGAATGGTAGAATGAAAATGGTTCGGACTTTCATTGTCTATATTTTTAACTCTATTGAAACCTGTTGCTGGGATCGGAAAGAGTAAAAATACAAATCAAATGAGAAAAAATGTTATATTGTTTCTCAAATGAAGCTAGCGCTTTCGAAAACAAAATAGTAGTTTGTAATGTGGCCTTCCTCGAGCTCCCTTCTTCCTCTTTTTCAGCCTTGGAATTGTATGAAATTGATTGCAAGTGGATGGTATTTGCCACCAACATGTCAGAATAACAATTTTCCTATCTACCTATAGTTTGTTTCGTAGCTTTCCCAATAGTAGGTACCCCGGCTTAAAATACACCCTCCAACGTTCATGGTGCGTAATGGTAAACAAACAGCCAATAGATTTCTTATCTACGAAATAATTCAATCATCCACTGATAGGAGCCAGGTCACTATAACGATGTTTTTTCATTATCTACAATGAACTGCTTTGGAATTACCGAATTATATTGAGAAATTCTAATAAGATACTTATAAATAGTCACATGTTTTCTTCGAGTAGATTGACTGTAGATTATGACACTTTCGTAAACAAAGAAAGAGTACGAGTTTTGGGCATCTGTTCTCATCAGATAATCAGACATTATAACTCTCTATACATGAAAACATTACTTGCAGCTGAAGTTTTCATTTTTGACAGTTACAACTTTATTGAATACTTGAAAATATAAGATATGGAAAGAATATTACGTGAAGAAAAAAATAAATAATGTTTAAATGTTTTTTCAGTAGGTGGAAATGACATGGAGTCCATTTTTCTAGTTTCGTACCCCATGGAAAAGAAAAAGACAAAGTTTTGCAATATTCTTGAAAAGCAAAATTTACTGACTACTTTGTCATTAAATTCATATATTATAAAAATTTGACGCTATTTTTTTTCCAGGAAGGAGAAAACCCAGAAAAGGTACTTCGTACAAAATAAATGCATCCAATATATTTGTAATACGTCAAGTGGTTGATAAATAATAATTGTTCTGGTTTGGAATGTGATTAACAGATGAACATGTTTAGTTGAAGTGGATAAAACAAAAGAAGGATACATTGTTCCAGTGGTTTTCGAGAAACATGTATTTGTATAAGATGTCCCTCATACTTGCAATATTCCACTGTAACTTTCGTAGTGGGAGATAACTCAGCTGAGCTCTCACTGATTTTTCATCACTACAGAAAATTGAGATTGGGAAGGCCTACTTTTTCTAGTACGTTACTGAACTGAATTTTATAAATTCGATATGACATCGAAGAAATGGTTGACATATAGGAAAACTTGTAGGAGGTAATGAATGAGAAAAAAATAAATGATAGAATTATAAAAATTATTTTTATCTGAGAAGAAATATTAACGAGATATTAGAGATATAGATATTATAAATAAAGAATTCATCAGAAGCATGGTCATTAAAATCTGAAACTTCCACAGAAGTTTGTAGAATACTTCCAAAAGAAGAATTGATGCATGATATGAGCCTTTTGGTCCCTTGGGGAGAATGAAGGTAGAATATATATTTCTTCGGACTTACATTTAGGTAAATAAAAATGTACCCCCTTATCTAGCCTAATATATCATATAACATAAAATAAAATAAATAAAATACGGCATGTCATTTTCATAGGGCAAAGCAATTCTTAAAAAAAAAGCAAGAAAGAGAAAACGGAATCATTTTTGAAAATGAGATGATTATCTGAAACTAATTCAACTATCCAAAATTTGTTCGGTTCATTTTCAAACATCTACAATTTGGTCTATGAGAACCTGGCTCGAAGTATAATTGAGGAATAAATGCCTTACCTGTAAGGAGAGTCATTCCTTTTTTTATGTGGAGATTCACACGAAACGGAAGCCCTGCATTGTTCAAAGACAATCAAGGGACAGGAGATACAAATTAACATTCACTTTGAATTTTTGAAGTTTGAAAGCCTCAGGAAATAGTAATTTACGTAACAAGTCCGAAAAATACTGTTATTTTGGACAGTAGACAAAATTTCAGGACGAGCCGTAGGCGAGTCCTTAAAGTCTGCGAGTCCAAAAGAACTGTTTTCGGTCGTGTTGCGTACACTATTTTTTCGGCAAGGAGTTCCAGAACTCAGCTGTTCTATTGAAAAAAGATCCCTGAGCAAGAGAGTTTCGACAGGTTTCCAAATTCACAACAAAGGGGTGGGAATTCTGTACTCGTTGAGTCATCCTTGTTGATATTGCCAAGGGTGGAACAATTGATATTCAGAAGAGCACCGACCGTGAAAATATCTATAGAAGAGAGACACGTCTCCGACCCTTCTACGGTGTTCCAATGAAGTGAGCGGGTCTGTGAGCGAAGAATCACCAACAAGACGGATTGACTTTCTCTGAATAGAATCGAGAAGCCTCAATGAATGTTTTGGTGCCGAACTCCACACATGAGAGCTGTATTCCAAGACAGGTTTTATCTGAGCCTTTTAAATCATTAGAAGCTGACGAGAAGTGAAGTATTTCTTCGCAAGAAAAAGAAATCCAAATTCCTGGGAAGCACCTTTAGCGATAGATCTCACATGGTTTTCCCATGAGAGATTATCACTGATCGTAATTCCTAGCATCGAGATACTTGAGAAGCCACATTCGATTAGACCAACCCTTCACAATGACAGAAATATGTTTTCTGGTTACCCCCCCTTCCCCGAACAAGTGTTTGAAGGTAGAGACTAGTAGTACGAAGACGGCGCTTAATAAGGATTGAATTTCCTTACAGGTAAGTCACTTGATCCTTAAAAATAGCGGGGGTGTTAGAATTGACCAAATTTCACTTGACTGATCATACATTTGCAATAAAAATCCGTCTACTTTTATCATCCCACCCACCAGAATTCCTTTCTATTCCCTTAAAAAAAAAGGGGTCATCGACCCATCCAACCCCGTAACATCCGCCACCCTCAAACCAAACTGACTCAGCATTCGCATTCCTGTAGAGCGTGGAGTTGAATACATCGGGAAGACATATATTTATCCGGGGCCGGGGTCACTCGACAGCAAACGTCATTTTCAGACGGAACCGGGCTCACCGAACCGAATTTCCAATCTATGATTGGCCGGCGTTTTCCGATGCGATCGCTCCCCCACATCAAACTAGACATTTATAAATATCGCCCCACGCAACTAACTATTCGTGAACGTGGATTGTGAATTGTGTGCCGAGCACGTCAATACAGCCTTGGAATATTGAAGCGACGGGTTTATCCGGTTAGCTGCCAACGGAAAATTATGTTTCGTGTTTTCGTCTTGAGTTGCTCGATGGATGAATCGGGGGGCTAGGGGGTTTTCTTTCATTCATAACACAACCCAACAGTCAATTTGGTGCCTGCAATTATTCAGTTGTTTTTAGGTTGTTTTCGAGCTCAGAATCCAGAACAACTGTCACATTTGGTTTATCAGATATTACCCAAAAGACGGTAACCCTAAATAAAAATTAGAGAACCCAAAGAAGTCGGGAATTTACGGAATCAGTTGTCAAGATTGCAACAACAAATACATCGGCCAGAGCCGACGAGCCATTGAAACCCGTTTCAAAGAGCATTTTGCACGCATGAAATAAGGAAGGGAAGAAAAATCCAGTGTCGCCCAACACGCTCTAGATAATGACCACAAAACTCGTGAAAGCAATCTTAAACTGAACAAGCATGTGCATGACACAAGACTACTCGATGCATGTGAGAGAAATAGCAAAATGTAAAAACAGCATAAATGATGAGAAGGACCTATCCCTTTCAGCCCGCTTTTAAAGTAATCAGAATAATCAATAATAACAGATGACGGACCAAAAATTTTTGCAGGTAGTGACTGCACTAGTTATTATCGAGAAGTTAATTGTAATAATTAACAGTAACAAACAAAGTCCATACCGGACCAAAACACTTTAGGTATATAAACATCTAAGCCTAGCTTTAAAATTAGTATCAATTTTTTTCTCCTGAAGCTGCTAACCTTGTTAGCGAAACGCGCGTCAAGAGCAAAAAATATAAGTTTGGTGTTATAGTAATTGATCTCTAGGAGAAATTTCAACTTCTACGTCAAAGGTTTTACTCATGGTTCATCAGATATAGTATTCGAGATAACGGCGAAACGGATCTGCGAACCTGAATCACTGGATGAAGAGCTCAACCACCTTAGACACGCTTTGCGAGCTAATGGTTACCAAAACGGAGAGATAGACAGAGCAATACGACCCAAGCCAACCACAAATTCACACCCACAAACGAGGGCTGTGACTCCACTCTCAGGAACCGTTTTTTTGCCCTATCTAAGAGGTACCACGGATCGCATTGAAAAGATATTGAAAAAGCACAATATAAAGACAATATACAGACCAACGAAGAAAATAGAGGAACAACTGAGGTCAGCTAAAGATCCAAGAGATCCGTTATCCAATGCTGGGGTATACAGAATTCCATGCTCGTGTGGAAAGTATATATAGGGACCACCAAACGCAGTTTTAAGACTCGAATCAGTGAGCATAGTAGAAATTGTCGGTTGGGACAAACTGACAAATCAGCTGTAGCTGAGCACGCCCTTCTGAACGACCACAACATACAATTCGACAAAACTTCAATTCTGTCAACGACGACTCATTACTCCACTCGCTTATACCGGGAAGCAATTGAGATACATAAGCACAAGGATAACTTCAACAGAAAGGAAGAAGGACTAAATTTGAACAACATTTGGTATTCAGTTCTAAGAACAACCAAGACGAAGCCAGATAGAACCAGGGAATCGGACGACCAACAGAACGCTGGCGGACCGAGAAATAATAACGAGTCAATTCCAGATTTGCAAACAGTCATAGTAAACTCACATAGAGGAGTCCAACTAAGACTGGCCGCTGAAGATGGCTGCCGCAGATGTAGCCGAAAGCTCCGGAAGTAAAAATTCCACTACACGGCCCTCAAGCCCGATAAACCAGAGATGTATTAACACCGGCCGTGAAAGCCTACATTCTTACATTAGTTTATATTGGCGTTTTTTTGAATAAACTAATCTTATTTTTTTATTTATATACAATTTATAATGTTTCTATATTATTATATCCCTACTATACGGTACTACCATTAAAAAAAATATAAGTAAGGTAATTATTTTTATCACATATAGGCATGAAAATGCAGGAATTCACATAAATAACATTCATCATTATCACTTAAGAATTTTCTTTTATACAACTTTCTAGCATGTCGGTCACTAGAACAATCTCGCTGAAGACTCCAACAGCAGTCGGCCATCATGTGGCAGTACCATCTTCCTTGATAACGACTTTCCATACTCTCAATGTCCTGATTAAATCTTTCTTCCTGTTCGTCACTTAAATCACCTAGGTTTTCTGGAAACCGATCTAAGTGGCTGTGGAGGTAGTGAATTTTGATCCTCATGTTACAACCAAGAGTTTTGAAGTTGGATAGCATATTTTTCACTAATTGTATGTAATTCTCTGCTTCATGATTTCCAAGAAAATATTTTACTACTTAAACAAATTAGCACCAAATTTGGATTCAATCTCGTTCATTGATGTTGTAAATTGTGGATCTATAATGAGCCGCCTTATCTGTGGTCCATCAAATATTCCGGCTTTCAGTTTTTGGGTTCTAACTCCAGGAAACTTACGCGACAAGTAATCAAAATAACAAAGTTCCTCTTGATCTAAAGCCTTTACAAATTGCTTCATGAGCCAATATGGTTTATTCACTGGCAACCAAAGGTTCGTTAATTACGTTATGTTGTCAGTATCACTACTTTGGTTCGGGTTTGAAGGCCGTCGTTTTTTGGAATTTCTTCCTGACGTTTCGCTGGCGAGTGGCTAGCTTCTCCAGAGGCTCATACATCTTGAGTTTGACTCCGATGACAGTCATTGTTATTATTATTGTCGCTTATGCTTTTCTGAATTTCTATCTTGTGTTGATATGGAGACTCAAGTCATTGATATGGAGCAGGAACAAAGTGCGCGCCAGAACTGAACCCTGTGGAACGCCTGCATTTATTGAGAGAATATCAGACGATACTCTAACAACAACCACGTATAAAGACCTATCAGAAAAGAAACTCTTCAACAAAGCACACAACTGAGTAGGCAAACCATATAACGACAGTTTGGAAAAGATACCCCGATGCCAAACTCGATCAAACATTTTTTGAATTGTAAATAGGACAACAGCTGACGTTTCTCCAAATGCTGCCATATATATGAAACATTCGCCAGTAATAAGTCACTGGTTGTTCTTTGATGACAAAATTTGTATGGTCGGTCATCAAATGTTTCTGATTTCTTCAAATATTTGATATGCTTCATATGGATTGCTTTTTCCATAATTATTTCACAATCAGATGATATTCTTTTTATCTTTAAATATATCGTCTAATAGTTCAGGCTGTCTTTCACAATTGACAGGACAATGAATGAAAATTAAGTTTAAGGTGGCTATACACTGGTGTTTTCACTCCATATAAAAGATTGCCAGACGACAGATCTGGCCTACTTGATAAAGGATTGATGACGTAGACCGTAGTAATAACTCAAAAAATTCACCAGGTATCGTCACTCTCGCAGTTGAGATGACAGTCATATGCACGACCTGTGCTGCCAACTGGCTATGTCTTTGCGAATTCTGGTCTATGTGCTAAAAAAATTGGTTGATTGTTGATATTTTCATTTGAGCAATATAATATGGTGATCTCAATTCAAAAGCTCGGTTTAGAAGTAGTATCACAATTCAGCCGAATATTATTCACGTTAATGCGTGTGAGCGAATAGGAGTGAGAATTGTGACAAAATTTCATGGACATGTGAAGTGAGAAAATGCCATTTTTTCTGGTGAGTGATATATATTATAATTTCTTATAATCTTCTGGGTTGAACTGAAAATATCTAAAACACATATCACTGCATTTATAGAATATTCAGAACGCGTACACATTCTAGAACGTTGTTGCCAGCAAACTTCTCTTGTGTTTTTTTTTATCACTACGAAATTTTCAAATGGTTATTGAATATCCTAGAACGTGAGATTATTCTTGGAGGTAGGTCATTGAAGATGATGTTTGTTTTCATCAAACGTAAGATTGATCTCGCGTTCTATTCTCTGTTCTAACCAAAAGTGATCTGTATTGGCAACAACGTGTTCCATGGATCGAGTGATCCCGAACATTTTAAGGAATTTCAACCACAAGCACACCCTTGAGGCGTTATTTTGAACAACTACACCTTGTCTACAGGTTTGTCTGAAACAATATCGCAATGCTGACAGCATATAGCCATCTTGATTTAGTTGAAGAAACAAAATCTTCATTCCTTTTTATGTTACAATTGATTCACAGCCTTTATCGATATCATCATCGAAATAACTGCATCACCCTGTATGTAAGAAGAGTCATTACAGTAACCTCGTAACTCGATACCGCCATTCGCGAAACACCAAAAAAACCGTACACTCCACCTATAAAAATATCTGCCGACTTCTTCACTTCCGTTTACAACTGCAACAATTCCAGTGCATGTCCATAATTAGGCGTTTTATTGCTCTCCAGCAATTATCACTTTTATGCCGACAAGAAGCAAATAACCGGAAACACTCGACCTCTACCTGATCCGCAGATAAATTACCGCGATGAATAGAAGCAGTTAGAGGCATTTACTTCTTTAAAAACTCGGCATTATGTCGGGCATTCTGGTTGCGGTTTCGGTCCCTGTTTCTAATGCCGAATGGCTGCCTTTTATTTGCGATTTGCTCGCCCAACAAAAGAACTGACACTGAAACGAATCACATTAAAAGATTAGCGGCTGTGTCACCTGACGTCGATATGTCATTTACCGGGGAAACCCTCTACCTTGGAGGTTTGCGCTTTGTTTGCTTTCCATTCAATTAAGGGAAATTATACGCGATCGACTGAAATAGAAATGTTTCCCATCATCCATGTGCCGGTGTGTCTCTATATCCTGGGGGTGTTTTGTTCTCCTCTTTTTCATTTTCTGTGTTATACTTACTCTCTACGTGATGTAAATCGACTGTTCATATTGCAGTATTGTTTGTCAGCGTTTCCTGGAAAACATTGAAATGAAACATCTACGAAGCTTTACAAGCCACCTGAGTTAGATGAAAAAGTGAGGTGATTCTGCAATAATATTGAGAGGAACCACTTTGTTGCTACAGGCCCTAGTGACTATGACAAAATTGAAATATGCTTGGAAATGCCTGTTAGAAAAATCTGCTTCTTCGTCAATTTCCATCAAAAGTTGCTCTTTTCAATTATTCTTTTCCACTCGTGATAAACACTCATTCTCGAACAACTCCTGACGTATATTATGTCAATGGGATCAGTATTTTTATGATTTCCAAATATTAACAAAAATCAACGGTTAACGTTTTACTGAAACCACTTGTCATTCCTCCCAACATTGTGTAATTCCTACAAAATCAATTTACTATTCAGATCAGGTTTTTGATAAAAGGTTCTTAAGTGGTATGAGAACACTTACTAATCTTTGATCGTTACACCCCAATAATAAAGGTCAGTGGTCAAGTTTTTCTTGGGGCTGAACGTGAACTTCTGGATCTTTATTTTGACCCTTATAATATCGATGAATATACAGGATTCACTTCCGAAACACTCTTTTTTATTTGGGAATGTCAATATTCGCGGGAGTTAAGAAGAAATAAGTTTCAGAAATTGAAAAGTTCGATTTTTCTTTCAATATTTTTCTGATAGGCAAATTTGAGATTTAGAACGTGTTCAATGCAGATGCAACTATGTTTCAATTGATACATTAACCTTTTGGGGTAGATTAGAAAATTTGCCATTCTACCCTTTCGCTCACGGACTTGCTTACTTCCTTGGAGCAAATTCACAAATTCACAACAAAGGGGTGGGACTTCTATCGAGTCATCCGTATAGATATTGCCAAGGGTGGAACGATTGATAAGACTTCAGAGGAACACCTACCGTGAAAATATCTACAGAAGAGAGACAAGTCTCCGACCCTTCTACGGTGTTCCAATGAAGTGAGCGAGTCTGTGAGCGAAGACTCACTAACAAGACGGATTGCCTTTCTCTGAATAGAATCGAGGAGCCTCATTGAATGTTTTGGTGCCGAACTCCTCACACATGAGAACCATATTCCAAGACAAGGTTACAGAGTCAGGGAATGTGGATTTATCTACGAGGTAAACGTACTATTTTTTCGCAAATCATTTAAAATTCGATAGATATTAATGATTATTGAAAAGAACGAGAATAATCTTATTCACAAATTGATGGTGCTTTGAAATTCAAGATAAAATTACTTGGGTTACTATAGAATTTGTTTTTATTCATTCATTTAGAACACTAACAACTGAAGGGAATAGTATGTTGTACAAGTGAGAAAAACGACATATTTCTCATGAGCGCAGAAGTTTGTTGGCACAAGTCCAAGGCGAGTGTCGCTAATCAAGCGATTGAGAAATATGTCATTTTCTCACGTATTGTATACTGTACTTTTTCTACGGTTGTATTGTTTGGAAAGTATTGAAAATTAAAATACATATAATAATACTTGTATGTCATCAACTCATTTTTATATTTCATTTAAAAAAGAAATCAACAGTTATATTTGATCAATTTAGTAAAGTAATTCCTGGTAGGTTGTTTTGTTTCAACATGTTTCCAGCAATTGAAATATTAGCTGCGGTCGGAGTTAAAGTTGATGGGGAAACGTACTGAGCTTCCACAGCATTGTTGTGTTTAAGTTCTAATAGCGCTGAAGGCTGAATGGATTCTAACTTTTTGAAAGCTATGGAGTTGTCGATATAAAATTCAGCAAAATTGCTGGATTTCCAACCTACATGGCGTTTTAAAGTTAGAAGATCAGCCCCTGCATCAACTGAAATAGTCGCAGATGACCTTCGCAATCAGTGGCCAGTATATAATTCAGGGTTCGGTAATTGCAAAAATTTCGCCATGGTGCCAAATTTATTTATCCCCACAGACTTTTTCGTACATCAACTATTTTTGTAATTTAAAAAAAACGTCATCATTTGTGCTAGGTCGAAGCTTCACATATTTTTTGTAAATTCGGTAGAATTCTCCTGTGACTGTGAAATTTCCAGGAACCTTGGTTTTAGTATCGGGTAATTTTATTAAAAGGGCCGAATTGAGATCTTCCATGTCGTCAACTTTTAATTTTCGAAGTTCATCACACCAGCATGCTCCTGTAGGGCCAATAGCTAAAGCAGCTTGAAATAAAAACCAAACAATCGGTTTTCGATAACAATTCAAAAATTTTCAATTCATGCTTTCATCAGCAAATACTTTTCATCAGGTGCATCTTTCAAAAATTGTTGAATTTTTTCAGAAGATGATGTTTTTGACTGTTTTGGAGCATATTTTTCAGATTTGCGTTTCGAAAATGCACGTAGTTTTACGTATTTTGATGTATCAACACAGTTTCTGATAATTGAGGTTCTCATCAGCATCGAGTACCTACAGAGACCATAATGTTGATGATTTCAATCTTATTGACAACTCTTCAAAATAAAGTTTCTGTAAGCGATTTCATATTTTTCTCTTGATGTGCTTGGTAGCAACTCATTGCAAAAATCTATTGCTTTCCGAACAATTTCTGGAGGTGTATTTTCCAACTCTAAATCTTCGTATTCCATTATATTCAATATTTAATAAATCTGAACTGTTTATACTATAACAATCAACAATAAAACTATTTTCGTTGGATAAGCTGACAGCAATAGTTATGCAGTACTTTGGGTTTGTTGTTATGGAAACGCCAACAATGGGCTACTTGGATATCGCACGCGAATCGTCGTCGTAGCGTTGTCAACATGGAGAACGTGTCATATCAATCTGACATGTAACAATTCATGACTGAATTGGGTTATCGTGATAACAGTGAGAAATTATTTCTCACTATAATGGCGGATATTTCTCACTGCGTGAGAAATCTTTCGTCTTGAACGGATGAAAGCTATGAGAGAAGTGGCACATTGTATAGCGTCCGTAGAAAAATATCATTTCATTACAGTAATGAAATAGTATATTACTTTATGAGGCGGAGAGGCATGACTTTTCTTGACGCGCCCGATATTACGCGCCGAACGAAGTGAGGCGCGTAATAGAGGGCAAGTCAAGAAAAGTCGCTTCTTTGCCGACTAAAGTATACTATTTTTTCTTCAAACGTAGCAATTTTCAACCATAAAAAGTACAATTCGTACGCTATTTTTACTCGAAATTAACTGTGACAACTATCAAAGTCGTCTAGATGTTAGAAATTAAAATAATTAAGTCGTCGGTGGGATTTGTGTCAACCTGGTTACAGATGTTTGACAGTTATTTTATGTTATTAAAGACAGCTTATTGTTGTTGCAACCGCAAGCGCAAATTTAGTGCGAAAATGGAAAACCTAAACGAAATTGAGTCCGCGGCTAATGATGCAGTAGCACGTTTGGGGCCCTCCAAGTTCGGAATAAAGTATCGGTTAGCGTACAAGCACTTCCAAGAGTGGTGCGATACAAGAGGAGTACGGCAAGTTACCGAAGACGTTTTACTGGCATATTTTAATATAATGGAAAATGAAAATAAATGGAAATCTTCTACAATGTGGTCACGATACTCTATGATAAAATCCGAGTTAGTTATTAGAAAAAATGTGGATATAAGCAAATTTTTAAAGTTACGTGCCTTTCTGAAAAAGACAAGCGAAGGATATACTGCAAAGAAGTCTAACGTTTTCACTGAAGACGAGTTTGATAAATTTTTGTTTGAAGCGCCAGATAAGTTGTATTTAGGATTAAAGGTTAAAAAAATTATAATGCAAAGCATGTAGTATACTCTACTAAATTATAGAAATAGTTCAGATTGTTTTGTTAATTGGGATTACCGGCGCCTGTCGATGCGAAGCGAAGCGTCATGGGAATACATTCGATCAGCGCAGTAGCCCAAAAAGTAGCTAGTTATTTAAATTTAAACGATGCAAGCGCATACACGGGTCACTGTTTACGATGAACTTCAGCAACACTTTTAATTGATGGAGGCGGAAATGTAGAATGCCTCAAACGACATGGGGGCTGGAAATCAAGCACGGTTGCCGAAGGATATATAGAGGATTCAATAAGAAATCAGAACGATAATGCTCAAAAAATTCCAACCCCTCATGATTCGCCAACATCGGGAATGATTGCTGAAAGTTGTGCTCGACCATAAGTATCATCAACAATTACCAATGCGTATCAAGAGTCGGGAACATTTTTGAACGGTTTCAATTTTCAAAATGCTTCGTTTATTAGTTGTACTTTTAATATTACCATAAATAAAAATGATGTTTAATTGTTGTTAATGACATTTGTATTGTTGCTTTGTGACATGTTTCATATTGTTGCCATGACAACATTTTTCCCTCCGCCGTAAAGAAATGGGAAAAAAAAACTGCTGCCGGCGGAGACATCAAACTTTGACAGGAACAAGTTAGATAAGTAATGTCATCATTATTTGACGTTTGAAGAAAAAATAATTTCCTCGCAGTAAGAAAATCTTGACTTTCTCTTTGAGAAATTCTGTCTGTAGTGTCAAAGTCTCGTAGCGATTTGCGAAAAAAGTATAATATACTATTTCATTTCCATTCATCACTATTCCTCGACCACACAGTTTTCCAATATGGTATGGAAAACTCTTCAACAAAATGAAGAACCTGTTCAGTGTTATTGATGAAAAACCTTTCATCGAAACAATCAGGCATTTCTAAGCTTATGAAGATACTTCCACATTGAGTACATTTCAAGCTTTATCGTTGCTGGTACGTCATTTCATTGCCTCCAAGACAAGCATACGTAATTCCCGATATACCGGCATAATTTCTACTTCCAAACCCTACTCGGAATATAAAATATAAAACTCGGCATGCACATATCGATGTATGGCGCCGAAGTTGGGCATCAGTCAAGAGTCGTGCTGTCGAATCTCGTGCAGTCGCCCAAGCAAGTAGTGAGCCGGATTCGATTCCCTGCCGGGGAGAAATTGTTTTGTCACGCCATACACCACACATGCTACTGACATTTCTTCGTTTTATATGCTTTGTATCTACATATCCCATTTGTATTATAACCAATCCGGGAAGCAGCGTATTCCCGTCTCGTTCTAGTTATAGATTTTAGCTGGTTTCCTTTTCCTTCACAGAAATCCCAATGTTGTTTCCTGCGGGGATAGTGGAAAACGTTTCGTGTGTTTGCCGAGGTAATATTTTCGCGATGTCTCCTAGTTCGATTCCAAAGAAACTGAGAGTTTTCGGTGTTCGAAGTTTTGGGAAACTTCGGAGATACAAGAAATAGTTTGTCTTTCAGATCGACACCATTAGCATTGATTGTAGAGATAAAGTTAGTCAACCATATAGGAATATCATTTATCTACACCCGTACTCTAATAATACACTTATATGCCCACAACCCGTTTTATAATGAAGTCCATTACGATAGAGATTTTTCATTACGATATAGATTTTCAACTAGGATGCCTAGAAGTCCTGGTGATTCAACTGATTAGATTTTGTTTAGATTTTTGTGGCGAAAAAAACAATCGATGCTTTTGAAGGTTTCCTCTATTTTTTCGGTAGAGGGCGTTATATTCCCATTTTTCAAATTTGATGACAAGTGTCAAGTTAATTGTCATATTGTCATGTCAGTTTGAAATTTTGATGTTTACGATGTTTTTATCGTGTTTATTTGTTGATTTCATTGCTTTTAAATATCGAAACGTTTCTACTGGTATCTCATTGTCCACCCATTATCCTTTAGGTTGCGATCTCTTCTCGCTAGCCAATCAAATAAAAGTGGAAAAACCTGACTGCACATTATTTTCACTTAGTGCAAATTTAGCTTCAGACAAGACTGACAAGAGCGTGTTGGCGACATCTGTACGTATTGTACGGAACCCTCCAAAAGCTCAATTATCCACCAAAAATCAAGCAATCCAGATTTCGCCACTTTTATCCCAAACTTCTACAGGTATAAGTAAACACACCAGGGTGTCCAGGCATCTTATTTTCAACCAATAGAAACCCATTATTTTTCAATCAAGCATGATGTGCATGCTCCGCATTTGACGTTTGTCAAGTCAAAATCGGTATAGGTATTGAATTTTCAAGAACATAGCCAAACTTCGGTAATCATAACAAAATGTCTGATACCAGCAATATGGGAAAATCACCTTCACCGGCAGACATATAGTTAGAACGATTGAATTCTTCATTTGACAAATGCATGATTTATTTCTTTATATTTTCATCAAATTTTCTGAGCTCTCCGTAGCCGAGCTGTCTAAGGCGCTGAGATTATATCAGTTACACCCAGTTTCGACGATGCAATTTTGTCGCTGCATCTAGCTGTCAGTTTGCATTGCCAATATTGAAAATAGCACTGAATGTTACCAAGATGAACGTCTACATTATCAAAACTGATATATAATTTCATTCTGTTCTAATAACATAGACGAGAAGTGAAGTATTTCTTTGCACGAAATAGGAATCCAAGTTTCTGGGAAGCACCTTTTGCGATCGATCTCACATGGTTTTCCCATAAGAGTAATCACTGATTGTAATTCCTAGCTTCGAGATACTTGACTTTGTAGGAATAGTTACTCCTGACATCTGAATACTAGATGGTGAAAGATCGGTTTTCCTTGAGAAGAGACATGCCTGGGTTTTCTTAGCATTGAATTCCACCAAGTTCATGTTACCCCATTCTTTTATTTTTGCCAAGTCATCGTTAATTTTTTTGGGGAACGTGAGATCATTCTTGGAGGTAGGTCATTGAAGATGAAGTTTGTTTTCATCAAACGTCAGATTGATCTCACGTTCTATTCTCTGTTCTAACCAAAAGTGATCTGTATAGGCAACAACGTGTTCCATGGATCAAGTGATCTAAACAATTTTTAGGAATTTCAACCACGAGCGCACCCTCAAGGCGTAGTTTTGAACAACCTCTACAGATTTGTCTGAAACAATATCGCAACACTGAAAGCACCAGTATATAGCCATCTTAATCCGCACATTCGCTTTGGAAGATCGATAAAAAATCATGAGATGAAGGTCATCAGCCAAAATTATACAGTCCAATTGGTTGAGGCGTATGTCCTCTGAGACAGTCCACTTCATAGCCGTTGGTTCGAGTCTCACCAATACTCTTATTTATAATTGATTATCAATATGATACTTGAAAGAGAGTTCTGAAGCAATTACCTCGTCGAAGAAAAAAATAGCTGTATAACTCGAATGGATTCTGACCAAATCGCCCTCAAACTTCGTCCTCACGCGATATGGCCACCATATCCACCCTTGTACAAACTATTATTCCAGCCAAGAATTCAAGCAATCGCAACGATATTTTCAAACACTCCGTGAACCCCAAAAACGTGTTCCATTGAACCCAATTCATCGCCATTTATCCACGTTTACAATCTATGCTTCACTACCTCATAAGTTTCATTGTGGAGTCCTGTAAATGTATTCGCTGAGCATCTATATTTACGATGCTAGTGTGGTGCGACAGAGGAATATGCGGCAAATTCTTCCCAGTAGGCCAGGGAAACTTTATGTATACATATCGGTATAGAACGCGTCGTAAAAAGTCGTGCATTTTAATGAAAATATCGACCTCTGCAATCGAAAAATGTGCTGCCTGCATACAAATCCGAAACCTGCAGAAATATCTATTTTGCTACTCGATCAAACATTTGAAAAGTTGAAATATTGGCGGATCCCTTGGGGATAAACGTGGCTTCAACTGCATCAATTTCGATTTATTCAAAATTTTCTCTTCCATTATGTTTCTCCATCCCAGGATTTTGAGCTATTTTCGAAAAGAGGTTTTCAAGATAAATGCTTCCAAAAAACCCATGGAATAACGGGTTATGTCTGTCTAGTCTACAAACAATATTTTGTAATTATTGAGTGGGTTAAAAAAATTATTGTGGGTATTTCAAAAGCAAATGCAGAACGAGAAGACAATGCACCGAGAGTTTCTTGTCTGAGGTCTCTGTATGTGGTTGTTGATGAGGTCTCGTCTGATAGTCTCTCAATAAATGCAGGTGTTCCACAGGGTTCAGTTCTGGCTCCCACTTTGTTTCTGCTTCATATCTATGTTTTGCTGGAGTGAACATCTTGTTTTGCAGACGACAGTATTCTTCATACTAGTTTCTCTTCCAGAGTCCCCATACCAGCTCGAGAATCAAAAATTCAAAGAAACATTCACGTCAATAAAATTACCGATGACTTGGTTAAAATAATAGAATGGGGTAACATGAACTTGGTGGAATTTAATGCTACGAAAACCCAGGCGTGTCTATTCTCAAGAAAAGCCGATCTATCATCATCTACTATTCAGATATCAGGAGCAACTATTCCTACAAACTCAAGTATCTCAAACTAGGAATTACGATCAGTGATAATCTCTCATGGGAAAACCAAGTGAGATCGATCGCTAAAGGTGCTTCCCAGAAACTTGGATTCCTATTTCGTGCAAAGAAATACTTCACTTTTCGTCAGCTTCTAATGATCTACAAGGCTCAGATACGACCTGTCATGGAATACAGTTCTCATGTGTGGAGTTCGGCACCAAAACATTCATTGAGGATTCTCGATTCTATTCAGAGAAAGGCAATTCGTCCTGTTGGTGATTCTTCGCTCACAGACTCGCTGACTTCATCGGAAAATCGGAGACTTGTCTCTCTTCTATAGATACTTTCACGGTCGATGCTCTTCCGAATTGTTATCAATCGTTCCCCCCTTGGCAATATCTACACGGATGACTCGACGAGTACAGAATTCCCACCCCTTGGTTGTGAATTTAGAAACCTGTCGAACTTCTCTTGCACAGGGATCTTTTTTCAATAGAGCAGCTGGGCTTTGGAACTCCTTGCCAAAAGAGACTTTTCCTGAGGCTTATGAACTTCAAAAATTCAAAGTGAATTTTAATACTTACTTATCACCTGTCCCTTGATTCACGCGGTTCGATTCAATGCCTATTTTTCAATTATTCACGAAAAAGAATCTGAAAACTTGTTTTTTTTCCACCTGCGAATAAGTCGTAAAGTATTGCCTTTCAGAAAAAACTTCATTGAACAGAAGTTGCTTGGAATTAGCCGATTCATCGATTTCTGCACTTACAACAAAAAATTTTTCACCCCCAAGAAGGGGTGGTGGCATCCACCCCCAGAGGGAGAAAGCAACCCCCGACACAGGTAGACTTTGCAATATATGATAAGTAGAACCTAAATCCAAATTTTTTTGAAAATCGATGCTGTATAAGATGAATACAAGGGAAAATGGTCATTGACTGGTTTATAAGACTCATAAGTTCCATTCAGAAGTCCTGCAAATGTACGTCGGCGAGTAAATTCACGCCTTGGAATACTCTGCAAATTCCCAAGACGCGTCGCCGCCGGTATTTCCTTGGAAATCTTATCTGCGATATGTGTGCGCCTCCTCGTAGGTACTTATATATGTGACATGTCGGAAACGAATAATGTTTCTTGCGGTGTAGCGTTAGATAAGCAACATCTGAAGCTCGTTGCCTGGCAACGGCGATCTCGTCCTGTCGCCGTGATAGAAGAGAGCTCTCTTGAACTCGGAATCTCTGATGTTCCTGCTTTTCGTGGCGGGTTTCAGTTTAGTCCAGGAAGATTGGAGCAAAAATCGGTCACATGTGACATAGAAAAAAGTATTAGAGAGAGTATCTGATGAAAGTATCGGAGTCCGCAGCTTTCCTTCATATAGAAAAAAATGTGAATGGATTTTAAATTGATTTCGTTCAGCTCTTTTTTTTTCCTTTATTTGCAAATAACTGTTATATCCATTTCTTGTTATACCTCACACGTTGTACTTGTTGGGCCTCGTTCTTCGTGAACAAATGTTTCAACCCTTTTTCTAGGAATAATAGTCACTATTCCGATAATCTGAATAACCATGATACCGGACATTGTATAGTATAGTATTTTTCACAGTAAATGGTATTGGCTTAGTAACTGCAATAAACTACCCTATTCAATCCCATTGTGTAGAAAATCATATGGTAAAAGAGGCATATGTGCTACAGGGTCGAACTTAAGAAATTTGAATTTTGCATAATGTAGGAGATATACAAGTAATTTATTTAAATGTTACAATTCTATTCTATATTTAGTTCAGTGTCGCTATCGCTATCCTCATCTAAATTAATTATAATTGGCGCAATTGATTTTACAGAAAGGTACGAGTTTTCAACATTTATAACATGACTAACAGAACTTTTCTAACTCTCGCTCGATTTAAGTTGGTGCCACATAAGCTCTATGGGATTGAACACGCAGTAGTGGGGAGGTAGTCGTAACACTGTATTTCCCAATTCTTCTGCAATTGTATCACAAACATACGTTTTTTTTAAAGAAAATGACTGCAGCACTTGTAAAAGTTCTTTTTTTGTATAATTTTTCACAGAATATATGTCATTTGCAGCCATGAAGTTTTGAATCTCCAATTTCGTATTCTTTGAGCCAGGAATTTTTTGCAATTGTCGACTATGATAGCTTGCGTTGTCCATTTCTAAAACGCTGTTTGGCGGAATGTTGGGTAACAGACAATTTTTAAACCAATCTTCATAAAGCTCTTCTGATCCTGCGTGTAATATTGTGATTCTCTTCCCTTTATTTGATGGTGCTTTTGTTTTACACTTATCAGAGGAATCAGACCATCCTTTGGAAGGGGTGTCATGCGTGTCAAACCACGTCTCGTCGAGGTAGAGTATTGGCCGATTTTAAGACCCGTATTTTCTTATTGACGTTATATATTCAGAACGCCAGTTTATTAAACGTGTGGATTCCATTATTACTTGTCTCTTGTCAATTTCGCGATATTTAAAGCCCATTGCAGACAGAGCTCGCCAAAGAGTAGTGAGGCCACAGTTGATGTGAGTTTCGTCATTGATGAGCCGCTGTTTCAGAATTCTGATTGTAGGGACACGCTGCTCATCGTACATAGTGTAGATTTTTCGCCTTATCAAATCTTTTTCCCAGTCGTCTAGACTTTTTGTGACACCGGAATCTTCACGCTTTTTCCTTGATTCCATGGAATTTTCAACAATTCGTCTAACTGAAGTAAGAGGCACCTTCGTCAAATTACTGGTTACTTTTGCTGTAGCACCCGCGTTATATCCTTGCTGAAGTAAGGAGCTATACACATTTTTATAATGATTTTCGAGTCACAAGATAAGTGATTCTCCTTTAACGAACCACTGGAAGAAGCACTATTACTTTTTATCCTCGGACGCCACATACTGCCTATTCTGTACGTTGGGGTATAAAATATTTGCTATTAATGTCTGTAATAACGAATAAATGTTATAATACAAGTGAACACTTCCAATGAAATACAAAGACTGAAATGAACAAAAAGTGTCAGCTGAAATCCTCTATAATCCCTCTCTGAGAAACAAAATTACCTGAATCCGGTCCTTTTACTTATGATGTGCATCTCGGATTTCACAACTTGAGGGTCTAATTGGTTTTATTATAATCCTTCAGTCAATACCATTTATTGTGAAAACTTCTTTGAGTACATCGACTGAAATTGAAAATAGTAACACACCCCATAGTGGAGACATACAACCTGCACATTCATTCAAAACTACGAATATTCAACCCCCAGTACTTACACACACTGAACCAACTGATATATCAGAAAACACAAAGTATTGTATTTATCAAATTGCTTGTTCGTGCAGTCACAAATTTATTTGGATTTAATGATTGGATTGTTTACTTAATACTTAATGTTTATTTAATGATTGTTTATTGTTGTAAAAATCTCATTTTCTCTCCAAAAATCTCTCTCAAAAATACGCGCAGACAGTACCGTAACACCACGATATTCTCTCACCAGAAGATTTTTTCCTCCGGCTAACACCTGATAATTTTCGAATACCCGACAAACGTAATGTCCGACATTTTTCCACGTCCCAGATTACCGTAAAACGCTGCCGTGGCGTATGAGGACGACAATGTAGAAGTTACGAGGAGATAAGTAGGAAACGCTTCGGAATGTGTTTATGCATGTGTAGCATTTTAATGACACCGTTGTCCACTCATCGAGAAAAAATGCCTAGCTTCACAAATCAGTAATGGACGTTATCGCACTAATGACGCTAGACGGGAGACACAGGCCCGCGAAGAAAAAACAGAGCAAGTACAACAGATAATTCATTGTCCAGAATCTTAATGGCTAAATCGATAAAAATAGTGTATAAACTATCTATGAATATTTTCAGTTTTTGAATACAAAATGAGACTTTCTCTGCATAAACATGGGTAAACAGAGATCACTCAACGCACATTCAGGGAACCAAATTTGCATGTGCGGTACTACCTTTTACACCAAATCTCCCAATATACCATTGCTAGATGTAATGATAAAGAAATCGACACGTCATGTAGACACAAGTGTGAATCGAAAGAAAACACATATCAACATATATCTTCACTACACCTCAAACCACCACACAAGTGTCAAGAAAGATATAGTAAAATGCCTTTGTGTTAGAACAAAAATTGTATGTAACTCACAAGAAAATATCAATCAAGAGATGAACTTCATAAAATCAGTATTGAAAGAAAATGGATATCCAGAAAAATTCATAGAAAAAACTTTGACAGATATTGAAAATCCGAACACAGACCACTTTGAAAACATACAACCTACACAAAATATACAACCTGTATCAAAAATAGACGCTTTCATAGGATTCGGGCAGTTTTACGAGACGATTTCACTTATTTATGGGCCATATCGCTGGAAAAAATTGATAGAAAACAGGATGGCAAGTTGTCATACAGATAATTGTCCAGAATCTTAATGGCTAAATCGATAAAAATAGTGTATAAACTGTCTATGAATATTTTCAGTTTTTGAATACAAAATGAGACTCTCTTGGTATAAACATGGGTAAACAGAGATCACTCAACGCGCATTTAGGGAACCAAATTTGCATGTACGTTACTACCTTTTTCACTAAACCTTCCAATATATCATTTCTAGAGGTCATGATAAAGAAATCGACACGTCATGTAGACTAAAGTGTTTATCGAACGAAAACACATACCCACAGATATCTTCACTACACATCAAACCACCACGCAAGTGTCAAGAAGGGTATAGTAAAATGCCTTTGTAATAGAACAAAAATTGTAAGTAACCCACAAGAAAAATCAATGAAGAGATAAACTTCATAAAATCAGTATATAAAGAAAATGGTTATCCAGAAAAATTCATAGAAAAAGCTTCAACAGAATTTGAAAATCCGAACAGAGTTCACATTGAAGACATACAACCTACACAAAATACACAAACTGTATCAAACATTATACCTTAGGTTCCTCGTTCGTATGGAAATATAAAACGGATCGGCAACAGGTATAATGTTAGAACAACATTGAAAATAGCAAATACTTCACGGTCAATACGACGGAAAACCCAAAAAAATTGTATTTATCAAATTCCTTGTTCGTGTGGTCAAAAATATATCGGTGAAACGTTTCAGACAGATAGGTGGTTCTGAATTATCATAGCACATTCTTACTGCCGATGGAGATCACACAGTAGAATGAAAAGACACTAAAATGATGGCAAAAGAGAACAATGACAGGAAACGAAAATCAAAGGTATCTTTTTCATCATGCTCTCTGGTGAAGAATGCATATCTATGAGTTCGCTTCATATGGATCGCGGATAGCTGCCCCTCCTGAAGGACAAAATGTTATGTCAGATTTGAAATATTTGACAAATATCAATTACGAAGATTACCAACAAGAGATATTTGCATTTGAACAGGAATTCGCTTATAAGTTTCCGAAACGTTAACGATATGTATTTTCATGTATATATTAGTTATTTATTTTTTTGATAGGTAAAATTTGAGATATACGAGAAGTTGCTGACTAATTGGACTAGTTCTATCCAGAAAGAACTGTTTTTCAATAGGGGCAGCAATTTTTCGGGGTAGATATTAAAATTCTACCCTTCTACACTTGTATAGATTCCAATATAAAATAATGACGTTCAAAGAGTACCGAATAATAATACATACATACATAAATGACATAGAAATAGAAAATACTCAAGTACGAATCATAACTGAATTCAAAGACCTGGGACTCATTATTGAATTTTCGAATAAAATATCATAAAATGTTTTTCTGAACTGTCGAATTACTTGGTATAATTGCATCGTTCAACCACATTTTGATTATTGCAGCTCATTAATATATTCACCCAATTTGGATGTAAAATCCCATAAACTTATTTTGAAATAGAGATGTTTTCACATATTATAATTATTTCTCCGTGAACAATTGAAGATATTGACTTCAAAATCTAGGGTTGTAAAGTATTCGTCAGGAGCTTCAAAATGATGTATCACAAGACCCCCCCTTTTCTTTGAATGTTTGTTCTCAAATGACACCCATTCCCCATCTCGAAAATTTCATCTGTCACTTCCACTCCAAAATATAGTACTTATGCGTCAGTTTCATTATCCCAAGTTTCAATTTTTTGAGTTGAAAAATAAAAGAGGGGGCATTAAAAAAAGCACTGTATATGGCATTATTCTCAATGCTTACAAATTAATTAAATATGACGATTTTTTGTTGAAGGGTTCACTCCAATTTCGAAACAGTATTGAATCTTTCCATCCCTTTATGTACAGAAGTACTTGTTGAACATTTTGCTGCATTTATTTGTGCTCAGCACTTTACTTTGTAATATGGATTGTCTGCATCCCTGATCAAGTTCTAAATTTGCTCTCGATTGGAACAAAATAATGTTTAACGATATAATGAAAATTGACCACATTTTCGAATGTTCATTTTTACTATTATACAGAAATAATTTTCACTAAGAGATTGTTAAACACATATTGTCTGAAAGTATTCATGAAATTCCTTGCTCTTCTTGAAAATGTTTTTTTTACACAGTTATTACCAACAAATATTTTAATGACAAGTCATATTTGTGATGGCAAAAAACTCATTATATTTCAAAAATTTCTTCACAAACGGCAATTAGCCGATAAGAATTTCAACAATTAGCATCTCATCATGCAGAAAACCGCAATATTAATTTCCATATATTAATTAACGGAATGTCAAGCTCTTTACAGTTTCTACAAATGCTTCACCAATCTATTCGTTCCAGCATTCACATGGTAATTATTTTTCAATCACATTCACCGGTCGATTCAATAACCACGTTCACAACTGTCTCCTACGGAATGTATATTTTTTCAATTAAAGAAACATTACTTACATCCTCATGTTTTCGCAGAGGTGGCCTCTCTATATCGGGTTTTAACACTAATGGACAATTCCCTGTGGTGAAATATTCATATTGATTGTTTGTTATTCAGTCGGTAATAGCTATAGGAATAACACAGAGAATTGAAAACCACTTTCATGAGAGAATGTATGTTATTATCTTTCGACAACATAGGTTTTCAAATATCCTGATGGATCTGAACACCAGTGAGTTTGATATATAATTCCAGGTGGCGTTCTTCAAAATATGTGTAAACCAAAAATGTTTCTTTGCGAGCTATTCAACTTCTTGCTTTCCAGGATAATACCTGGATCCTTGAAAAGGAAAGAATGACCAACAACTGTAGTGTTTTTGCGAATAAACACTCATATTTCGTTATAATGAAACAGGTTGAGCAAAGGGGAGTTATTCAAATCTATTTGGTCAATCAGAAAATGTTCTGACTTCGACTTGAATCCAACAGATTGAGTTTTAGATGTTTCTTCTCCAAATGCAATACATCGAAGTAACTGAAATACTGTCTTTCAATCAGAATATAAATTGCTGATGTCGAGTGTCTTTTCATACAAAAATTACTTTTATATTCCTTTATTTTTTTTGTGAAAGATTTCCCCATTTGACAATTCAATATTATTTACAGTATTCACAGTACAGTCTTATTTCAACTTCGATTCACCCTGTACCTTTTTTGATTGATGTCTTAACCATAAAATGGTTTTCTATCATGTAGATCTTCGGAAGGCGTATTGGCTACTACTACAAATTCTTTTTTCTCGAAAGAAGTATAGCTCAGTGGGATAAAAAAACTACAAGATTGTCGAAAAACACATCAGGCATTCATTATCAAAGAATGTATTTTTGAAAAATCATGAACTATTTGTACGCATCTGAAGAAATGATACGCAATTTGCATTGTTTCAGGACTTGTGAATCTTTAGATTTTCGAATGATGGAGTAGGATTGGATTGTATTCATATCACTATCAGTCTCCTTCCTTCAAAGAAACCTAAATTATTTGTTCAGGAATGATCCGAATTGTCAGATCAATAGGCCATAAGGTAAGTTACAAAATTGTTTCAGAGAATTTCAGCAGTAGATTTCAGCAATGAATATTCCTTGAGAGATCCTTTCATACGTTGCTCTATCTCGTAGGGTTCAGCTTGCCTTGCGCAAAAAATGTGTTTTTGTACAACTGTCATTGAAATATTAAATGGTTTATTTTTAATGAGCTCACTCAACTTGCTCCACAAAGTTAACGAGTTGCATATTTTTGATGTCTCTTCTAGAAAAGCTATGAAGACGGTTTCGCTGAAATTTCCTTCGACGTTTTTGAGTCTACACTACAGCTAAGAAAATTAGAAGGAACACACTATTCCTCTCTATTGTTCTTCATTATCCAATACATTAAACACTAGCAAGAACTTTAAATGTGACTTCAAATGAAACGCGTAAGCTGTAAATAATACTCTTTGTTGGTAATCAGGTGATTCGGCGTCACCTGACACGGCCACTTCAAATGTGATAAAATGAAAATAGTTAATCGACAAAAGATGTCGGAATATTTTTTTATAGAAATATTAAATTAAATGTATTGTTTGAACATCATTGTTTTGTGGCGGATCAAGATTTGTTCCGTAGTTTTCTGGGTAAATTTTGCCTATCGAAAAAATATTAAGAATATATCGGTTCTTGAAAATACTTGAAAATACTTATCTGTTAACGTTTCGGAAACTAAATCTGCTTCCGTTCTCGAAACTTCTAGGCAAATTTCTTTTCAAATGCAAATATCTGATATAGACATAAAAATTTGTCGTTCAAGAGGGGCAGCCATCCGCGATCCATATCAAGCGAACTCATAGATATGCATTTTTCACCAGACAGCATGATGAAAGCAGATTCCTTTAATTTTCGTTGCTTACCATTGCTTTCTTTCGATATAATTTTAGTGTCGTTCCATTCTACGGTGTGGTCTCCATCGGCAAAATTTGAGTTATACGTGAAGTTGCTGACTAATTGGACTTGTTCTATCCAGAAAGAACTGTTTTTTCAATAGACGCAGCTATTTTTCGGGGTAGATTGAAAATCTGCCCTTCTACACTTGTATAGATTCCAATATTAATCCTTATTTTTTCAGATTGTGGTAGGTTACAAACCCAGAAAACTACGGAACAAATTGAATTCATTTATTTTATTATGAACAGTTCTACAAGAAACTTTGTATCATATTTGTGTTGAAAGTTGAGTTTTATTTTGTTCGTGAAATTACTTGATTCTCTACGCTCTTTTTGCAAAATTTTTCACTCACAAAATAAAGCCTTACTTTTAATACTTATATCATAGATAGCTATTATTTACGACATCACAGTAGGGACCTCTGAAATTGTCAGTGTTTCTCCACCATATTATGCATGTATCATTCATATAAACCTCCCTCTTGAATCACTCTATTGAAAAAATGCAACAAAGTCCGTTGCCTAGTTTTGAAATTATAAGCATACATAGCGACAGACATACAGCGAGAAGCAACTTTTATTCATACTATAGGCAGTGATATAGCTTCTGTATGATGACCTCAACACGGCAAAAATCTCCCGACGACGGCGACGACGGTAATCTGAAACTTTTGACCAAAACAAAGAGGGCAAAACCACCTCTGTCCCTCAGATGTCACTCGATTATCGTAATTCGTGAGGATTGCACGAAACCATAAACTGCGGAGTATATTGTCCCGACAGTGCAAGCGATAATATCTCATCTGAAAACCAAATTAGCAGCAACAAGTGTTTCCTAATAGACCGCGCTGATTACGTCGCCTCATGAATTTCTTGGAGAGTGAGGCGATTTCAGCATCCACTCACTCCGGTGATTCGAATGGAAGGTACGCAGTGTGAGAATGTTCACGACGTGCGACGGAATGACCGTCGTGGGTTTTTGTATTCCATTTGCGTGTTGAGAGCAAAAGGACAGTGTTTGAGGCTTACGCAAATATTATTTCAAAAAAAGCACACGTTAAGAACGTAATTTTGGGAAATATTCCAGGCACTGACTAGAAGAAAGATATTTTCAAAAAATAAATATATTGTGAAAAGTCAAAACTGCAAATATTATAATAGAGCTACAGCAATAGTCTGTATTCATGATTCCGCAGAAATGGTCTGTCAGTCCATATAGAGCAATGAGTTGGTGCACCGCTCACTGTTCATAGTAGGTTTATAGGTATTGTAGATTTTGTTCGAAGTCCGGCATCGACAGATTTTTTCTTTTTTTTAATTCTTTTTTTTTGTTTCGTAGCTTCTTTTCATTCTCGAAATTCCAGGAGCATGCTATACTGTACCTACCTCCCAGTTTGAAAATCAAAATCGCTTTATTTCTGTCAGACAATATATATTGTATCAGAATTGTCAGTATTCAGGCGGACAAGTACGCTGCAGTACAAAATTTAAAAATTTTGAAATTAACATATATCGGACTCATGTATCATAAATACAACGACACAACAAATTGAAAAAAAAAATCTACTGGATTTGTCGAAAGATACTCATCCAGAGAGTAAAAACATTTACTAATCAGGTACAGCTTCAAGTGTTTTTTATATGCCCTTTCATGTTGTATGATTTTGAGTGATTCAGGTGAATGGTTGTAAATCTTGACACCAATTTTTTTTGGAGCTTTATAGGCGATATTAATTCTTGATATTGACATGGGTAAATCATCAGCACGGCGGGTATTATGTTAATGAAAATCTCTGTTATTGAAAAATAAATTTTTATTTTTGAAAACAAAAATGCACACTTCAATTATGTATAGACCTGGACATGTTAATATATTGAAAGTTTTGAAGATCTGTCTACATGAATGATCTCTCCTGACCCCCGCAATACAGCGTATAATTTTTTTCTGTGAAATGAAAATATTAAGCGCCAACGTAGAATCTCCCCAAAGACACACCCCGTACCTGAGTCTGCTCTCTACCTGCGCGTAGCAAAAATTCAAAATTTGTGGTTGAGTAAGAACTAATTTTTGATTTTTGAACATATAAAAAAAACTGATGAGAGTTTAGAGATAATTGATGTACAATGTTTTTTCCAGTTCAAATTTTCGTCTATATGGATACCCACAATTTTGCAACATTCCTGCATAGATAAAGAAGTGTCGTTTGAAACAATATCAATTTCCTCTAATAGTCTTTGTGGCATGTGGAATTTTATAACTGAGCATTGAAGTATAGATTTGAATTACTGAACCAGGAAACTAACTGGTTTAATGTTGTCTCGCATTTTTGTTTCAACTCCGATTGATTCTTTATTGAATTTTATTTGTTACTTCCATGAATAAATCATTTAAAAAAAGGCTTGTTACTCTGGGGAGCCGAAAATATCATATGCATAACATGTGAGTAGAGTGACTTTTCCAGCCTGAAATGATTAAACTTCATCATCGGGAGGAAAGGTAGCACTTTCCTCCCTTCTTATTCAAATATCTATTATGACTGATATTTTTTCACTGACGTCAATGTTCTTTCATTTAACTGAAATCATTACTACCCGAGTTATGTGCTGCTACCATCTGTTCACTTTTTCGCTTTAGGCAGTGTAAAAAATTTCAACGTGTAAGTCCAGTCGTCCACTTATCTCACATCACCTTTTTCCGTTAGATCATAATTACACCATTAGATATAAGGCTGGAGATATTTTTGAGTTGTCATAAGTAATGTTAGGGTAATGGATAATAAGAAGTTCGTTTTTTATCTGAAATTCTTCTGAAAAGATAAGCACCTAGTGAATTATAGATTCTAACTAGCGACCTGCCCCGGCTTCGCACTAATGAAAAATGGTTATTGTGGGTTATCTCTTATACATAGACATCGCCATCCATCGCGGACTCTTTTTGGGTGTAATATCATTTTGATCTCATAGGGTAGAGCTAAAATTTGCAATTCAAGCACAAAAAAGTGTTTAATTACGACATCGCATTGAAAACCTATAAAATTATCAGTTTTTCTCCACTTCATTATGCATGTGTTATACTTATGAATTCTCCTCTTGAAGCACTCCATCTCAAAGCATCAAGATATGTTGAGTAGTTTTGAAGATCTAAGCATACATAGGGACAGACAGACAGCTGGAAGCGACTTTGTTTTATATTATTCTTATGATATTTTGTTTTATCGGATCTATCAGTGTCTTCATCTGTGAGAGGAAGTTTATATCAATATACAAAACTATAATAATTTGAATCTGCGTATGAATATTTCAAAAACGGTGGAAGGTGGAAATTTGGTTGAATTGAAAGCAGAGATGTCTATTTCAAAATCTTATTCATTCATATCAAAGGCGAAGAAGTGTTTCTCATCGTTTTCTATTCTCCAAATCAAAAAAATATGAGTTACAAGTTTCATGATAATAAAATCTATGAAAAAATTCATTAAAATCCGTTGCGTAGTTTTCAAGATCTAAGCATACATAGGGACAGACAGACAGCGGGAAGTGACTTTGTTTTATACTATGTAGTGATAATATTGCAAGACAATTGTGACTCAGTTTATAATTCACCTCTGAGAGAATTTTTTTTTCTGGAATTTTTATATGATAAAAATCGAACATTCTTGCTGTTGCCTTGTTATACTGATTTCTTCCGAAGTGTTTCCGTCATCTCAATTGTTAGGAAAACCCAGACAACAAACAATAATATCACTTTTCAGGAAAAGAGATTGTCAAATTGATACCTACAGCAGTCACCTCTAGTGAATCCTTGAATATTTTGTGATATTTTCTGGAGAAACGAAGTTTTCCGACAGGGTATGTATTCACATTTGGAAGTATTTGCAATATTGATTTTTTTTATTGAATCATCTGAAGGCAAAAAGGAATTCCTTCCAAAATGAATGAAGTTTTCCAAACAAGCCAGTGGATCCAGTATTTCTTGCTACTGGTTTAATGACTCATATCTTTATATTACCAAATTTCTCAAAATAGCACAAGTTTTGAAAACCTATTCACTTTCAGAAACAATTGCCAACTTCCGTAATGATTTTGAATCGTTGTTCCTATTGTTTAAATACAGTTAGGAAAATCATTTAGATACTTCAAGTAAAATTGGTAATTTTTACTTCAAGCTTTGGACTTGTTCCGGGTCACACATTGAAAAAATCATGAAAAATTATTTCAGGTGATTATTATAGAGGGTATTATTTGATCATCGATCGAAATACATAACCATATCCAGCGCTATAACAATTACAAATGTTCACACAGCTATCCCACCAGAAATAGCTCCCAGCTCATCAATCCTAGATTCCGACTCAATATTTCATCAAAAAATTCAATAAATCTAAATATGTATAATAAAGTGCCTGAATCATTCAAAAAGCTCAACTCCTCTGAATTCAAACGAGCGTTCAAACAGCTTCTACTGAAACATAGCTTTTATACTGTAAATGAATATCTGTCAAGTGATCTATCAGACTATAATATTGTGTAAACACCCTGATAAGTGAAAGCACCCATCTTATTATCCCAAACATATTTTAAACCACAATTTGTTGTGTACGTATAAATGTTGTTTTTATTTGTTATGTTCGCAATGACATTTTTACAATGGACATGTTCCAAACTCTTTGACGTGTGTAATGAAAAATACTTCAAAAACACCAATAAAGTTCTATTCTATTCTATTCTATTCTATTCATCGATAATAGGAAACAACCATAACGAATAACATCGTCATTGCTATTAGCAATTCTTTTGGAATTTGTTTTTTTTATACTGGTTTTGAATCATTCGAAAACTGAAGAAAATCCAAAAATCAAAAAATACCTTCAGAACATTGGCGTGAAAAAAGGAGTGTGTTTTTTCCTACACCATTTGTTAGTGAGGATCGTACAACTAACTGTTACATCTTCAGAGGAAATCAAGAATTTTTAGGAAACCAGGCATCCTAAGTGAAAATCTTACAGTAGACTATCTTTTTCATCTGTTGAAAATAATATTTTACCGTTATGGAAATATAACCTCGTATGACTAGAAAATTGGGTGACTATTTTGACAGCTACGTACGGTATTTTTTATGAATTTGGAGAATGGATTTAAAAAATATATCAACAAAGCATATCTCTTCCCTTGGTGATGTTTTGGAAGCTAGTCTGCTTTTTTTTCAAGCCTCTCGGAAATTTTACATGAGATTTCAGTCCTTGATGAATTTATATGTCAAAATGTGATACTGGTATGACTAATTTATCGATAGTTCTAACAAGTGTTGATCTTGACACATTCTAGTACTTCAAATTGATACTTCCTTGATCAACTTCCCTTTGTTTTATGTTCAGCTGTTCTGTCTCTCAATCGTCTTGATGTTTCACCTGTATGAACCGTGCCACATACACATCGGTTAGTATAAACACAATTTTTTGAATTATGTTTCGTGTTTGATGGTTTGTTTCAACCCAATAGGGATCTGATTATGTTCTGTTTTGAATATTGTTGTTATATTGAATCTATTTCCTATACGGTTGAGCATTCGAAAAGTATTTTCTCAAAGAGCTGCTTGCTGTGCGAAAAAAAATTACGCCCTTTGGATGATCTGCATGTTATTATCGATATCGAAAAAGTCTTCAACCAATGATATATTGTCCAGGATAGCAGCGTTCCACTTCGAAACCAACCGTGCACAAACAAAAAATATTCGTGATGAGCCGCTTCAGACGCGAGCTAAGAAATAAGAACCATATATTATATCTAGAGATGAATGACATGTAGCATCGCAGCCTGTGAGCGTGAATACACCCGAGAAAAAACGGCAATTTCGGAGGTTCATTTCTCATAAATTTCACCCTCCAGTTATACATGCCATTTATAATACGCAAACTTTGAACAATGATAGACAGAACTATTTATCTGAATAGAATACCTTATTATTCTCTACATGATAAACTCCTTTTACTTCCTCCGCATAAACTTTGTCGAAAATACGTATCAACTCGCTTGATAAATTATTATTCGCATGCGATGTGGATAGACACAGTGGAGTGTAATGGAGATTGTGAACGAAAGGTGGAGGAAATTTTGAATTCAGGACCATTTTTTGAGGAGCTCGTGATCACTGGGTCATTATGGTTTCGTTGGGAGGGTGTGGATATTGGGGTTATTTGTTTTATGTACGACCGGGCGTCACTGTACTTTTTCCACGGTTGCGTTGTTTTCAAGTATTTAAAATTAAAATACATACATAATAATACTTGTATGTCATTAACTCATTTTCATATTTTATTTAAAATAGTAATCAACAGTTATATTTGAACAATTTCGTAAAGTGATTCCTGGTAGGTTGTTTTGTTCAAACATGTTTTAGGTACCGTAAAACGGGGTTACTTTGCCAAACCTCGGCTAACTTTGCACCATGCGTGTAAAAGTTTATTATTATCCAATTACAGGATACATTGCTGAATTTCTAGAAATTACTAGTTCCATCCCATAGAGGGAGTTACAAACGTCACCGGAGCGGAATTATACGCTCCGGCCGCCGCGTCAAATGCAGTCAGTTAGATTTCAAAAGCTAACCTTGAAATCTGTGTTATTTGTTGGGTGGAAAAATCTTCGTGGTGAAAGGCTCCCAATCGAAGACAAATGTAAGTAAAATCTCATTTGCAATCATTAAACATTGTTTTAACTATGTACGAAATGTAAAAGAGCAATTTGAATTCGAACAATTATTTTTTTCTTGTTTTTGTTTTACATGCACATTCCTTGGTTAAATGGGAAAAATTTGCACCAGAGTTATGGTGCAAAGTATCCCCTACAGAAGTGGTGCAAAGTATCCCTGTGAATTCTCTTTATCTACTTTTATTGTTTATAGAGGATGCCAAGGGTTTATAAGAGGGCCCTAGGCTCTAGGAGGTATGGCGACTACACGCAAGAAAGTCTAAAAACATGTTTGGAAGCAATCAGAAATGGAATGAGTACCAGAGTAGCCGCGGAAACTTATAATATACCACGGAGAACCATTATGAACAAATTGAAGAATCTACACACTAACAAACCAGGTTACCCTGCTACTTTTACAAATGAAGAAGAAAGAGCTTTTGTTTCTTGCATTCATCAAATGAGCGAATTCGGATTCCCAGTGACTGAGATGGAGCTTCGTCAAATATCCAGGATATTTTTAAATAAGAAAGGTGGGTATCAAGACATTGTTGATTATAGTTTAATATAATTTTATTTCTATTGAAAAGGTAGGAGAATACCCCGTTTCAAAGACAACCTTCCTGGCAAGGACTGGGTTAAAGCTTTCTTAAAGAGGCATAAGGACCTAACAGTCAGGTTTGCCACCAACATAAAGAGGAGCAGAGCAGCTCTCAATCGTCAGCAAATGCAGGAGTATATAGAAAACTTGAAGCAAACCTTGGAGGGGGTTCCACCACATGCAATTTTCAATTATGATGAAACGAATTTAACAGATAATCCTGGTCAAAAAAAAGTTTTGACCAAACGGGGCATGAAATACCCAGAAAGGATAGTTAACTCATCAAAAAGTTGTATATCCCTAATGATTGCAGGAAATGCAGTAGGTGAGGTTCTGCCACCTTATGTGGTATACAAATCAAAACATTAATGGGACACGTGGACAGAAAATGGCCCACTTGGTACTCGCTATGCCAACACAGCATCTGGGTGGTTTGAGTCAGAAACATTTTCTGATTGGTTTTTCCAGCTGTTATTGCCAAAACTGAAAAAAATTGAAGGTAAAAAGGTTATTATCGGCGATAATTTATCTTCGCATCTGAATGTCGATGTATTAGCAGCCTGTAAGGATAATGATGTTCAATTTGTATGCCTGCCGCCAAATAGCACTCATGTAACGCAGCCCCTAGATGTGGCATTCTTCGCCCCATTGAAAAAGGCATGGCGTGAAATTTTGTCAGATTATAAAGAATCCCACGTTGGAAGCAGGTCGAGTGTGCTCGAAAAACAACATTTTCCGACACTTCTGAGACGACTGATGGAGAAAATTTCTGAGAACAGTGCTTCAAATTTGATAGCAGGATTCAGAAAATGTGGAATCGTTCCTTGTGATTTGAGTCCTCTGCTAGAGCGATTACATAACAATCATAACAGTGTCATCAATCAAGAGAATATACCTGAAATAGAAAATTCATTTCTTGAATCTTTGGAAAATAAAAGAAGGGAGGCTACTCAGTTTCAAGTCCGGGGAAAGAAAAAGAAAATAACAGTTCCAGCCGGAAAAAGTATTGCTCACAGTGAAATCGATTCTGCTGATTTACCTGGAACTTCAGGAATAGTTATCCAAAACTCCAAAAATTCAAAAAAGAAAAGGGGAAATGAAGAGAACTCAGATAAGCTTCCGGAATTTAGTGATTCAGATGATGAAGTTGATGAAATCCAAGACATCGAGGAGGAAATTGAATTCACTAAAAAACTTGAATCTGGTTATTTTGCCAAATCTGCAGTTGAAAAAATTCAAGAATTAGGTCTAAAAGAAATTCAGAAAGTTGTAGGCGAATATGTTGTAGTCTTATATGATGGCAATCCTTATCCTGGAGTGATAACCGAAATTGAGGGTGAAATGGTGAAGATTAACGCAATGGTGAAGTCACTGAAATCTTGGAAATGGCCCGAAAAGACCGATGAAATTTGGTATAACTGGGACGATATACTTGGCGCGATAAATGCTCCTAAGCAAATAACCAAACGTGGTTTATATTCTGTACCTGAGTGCGATCGATTTGGGTGGAATTAAGATTTGTGATTATATTAAATTCATTTTAGGTTAACTGTTATGCCTGATTAAACTTCAATTTCCTGTATTTTTTTAGATAATAGACTATTACAATTCCAAGTTGGGTCGATTTTATGCCTAAATCCCTCAAAAATCAAAATTCCTATACCAAAAAAACCGCACGCTTCTAAACTAAATAACGGTGTGGGGTTTCTTTGCCTCTCCTGAATTTTACTATAGAAAAACAAGTCTTGAATGAAATGGTGCAAAGTAAACCCATCGTAAAGCCTACTTTGCACCAGATTTCAAATTTACATATTTCAAATCTGGGCCTATATATCACGTTGAAATTAGGTAGGCACTTATTTCAACACTTCTGATATTGATCCAAACAATCGCAAAATTTTCAGTATCCTTCATAAGGTATGTATCACAAACTATAGAAAATAACGTAAAAATATGGAGCAAAGTAACCCCGTTTTACGGTAATTGAAATATTAGCTGCGGTCGAAGTTGAAGTTGATGGGGAAACGTACTGAGCTTCCACACCATTGTTGTGTTCAGGTTCTAATGGCGATGGAGGTTGAATGGATTCTACTATACTTTTTGAAATTTTCATTTCGATAGTTAAGGAGTTGCCGATATAAGATTCAGCAACATTGCTGGATTCCCAAATCCCATGGCGTCTTGAAGTTGAAAGATCTGCCCCTGTATAAACCAAAATAGTTGCAGATGACCTTCGGAAACAGTGGCCAGTATATAATTCAGGGTTCGGTAATTGCAAAAATTTCGCTATTTCTTTCGCCATGGTGCCAAATTCATTTATCCCCACAGGCTGTTACGCACATTTGCTATTTTTGTAAATTAAAAAAAAACGTGTTCCATTTATGCATGGTCGAAGCTACACATATTTTTTGTAAATTTGGTAGAATTCTCCTGTGACTACGAAATTTCTAGGAACTTGCTTTAAGTATCAGGTGATTTTATTGAAAGAGCCGAATTAAATTCTTAAAGGCCAATAGCTAAAGCAGCCTGAAATCAAAACCAAACATTCATTTTTCGAAAACAATTTAAAAAATTTCAATTTATACCTTCATCAGCAAATAATTTTCATCAGGTGCATCTTTAAAAAATTGTTGAATTTCTTCAGAAGTTAATGTTTTTGACTGTTTTGGAGCATAGTTTCAGATTTGCATTTCAAAAATGCACGTAGTTTCACGAATTTTGATATATCAACACAGTTTTTAATAATTGAGGTACTCCTCAGCATCGAGTACTGAGACCATGATGTTGATGATTTCAATCTTCTTGACAACTCTTCAAAATAAACTAACAAAGTATTTTCGGAAGAAGAATTTACCTTGGCTTTCATTTACCAATCCATAAAGTTTCTGTAAGCGATTTCATATTTTTCTCTTGATGTACTTTGTAGCAAATTATTGCAAACATCTATTGCTTTCTGAACAATTTCTGGAGGTGTATTTTCCAACTTTAAATCTTTATATTCCATTGTATTCAATATTTGATAAATCTGAACTGTTTATACTATAACAATCAACAATAAAACTATTTTCGTTTAGTAAGTTGACAGCAATAATTATGCAGTGCTTCGGTTTTGTTGTTATGGATACGCCAACAGTGGGCTACTTGGATATTGCACGCGAATCGTCGGCGTAGCGTTGTCAACATGGAGAACGTCCCAACTAACATTTTAGAGCAGTTATTCCACATGCCGGGGAGAAATGTCTGAAAAAAGGATAATACTGGTAGTACAGGCCTTGAATATTTAACTTCAAAGTATAAATAATTTATGAGTAGCAACCTTGGTTGATTACAGGAAAGTAGTCACCAGTAAATCCCCTTCAAATTCCATAAGCCACTTTAGAGCAAGAAACATGTGGGAACTTACCTATTTTCTCCTTCAAAAATGACCCAACCGTCGCAAGGATTGGGGCGGTTTGAATTCTGGTATTATTTAGGGTATAATTTACGTAGCAAATGTCATCATAACCCAATGAATGTTTTGGTATTCTCTCTTGGTGAATATTTACCTAAATGTGACTAGATATAAGCCGTTACGGTCAGGGATTATAAAGGTTATTTAACAGGTCTAATAGTTCAATTATTAACTTGATTTCATAGCGTAAGAAGAAGAATATTGACTCATAGGTACATTTCAAAAATTACGCCATATTTAATTAGAATATCTGTTTTACCCATCTAAATATCGATAATATATTGAATTTTAGTTTTTTCTGACGATTTATTTCTGAATAATGGCTGCATTTGACATTTTAAAATCATAACTTTGCTAATAGTGTTTTTTGGAGAAAAAATTCAAACATGTGCAATCAATCTAAATTATTTTTGCATTGAATTGCATATTCAAAGAGGCCCGTGAATTTTATGAAGGTGAGAACCATCATTTTACAGAAAATTTCGCGCCGCAAGGATAATATTGTTGAGGAGAGAGCATGTAGCTACCGTATGACAATAATTTTTATATTCCCATACTTAATGTCAGCATTTTATGTAGACCATAGCTGATTCGTTGTGGCAACCAAATTATGAGAAGTTGAGATAGAGATAATATGTATATATGTATATATTTATTCATATAAAGAAACATCTCTTTGTGTTTTGTTTACTCATTTGTCCAAGGGAGTAATTGGTAACAGAAAGGTTGATTTGAGCTTGATATTTACTTATTTATGGCCAATTTCATGTCAAAATTACTTATTTTTTTCCCCCAACCTAGTAAACTAAATGTCCAAATATTCCAATTCTCGACGTCCAAATTACTTCGAATTTTTTCCCCACATTGATAATCACAAGGTAAAAATTACGTAATCTAGTCTTCTTTCAGAAAGGTCGCCGACCTGATCGAAGGTAAGATTAACGTAATTTTAACTAAAAATGTTAGTTGGGGTGTCATATCAATCTGACATGTAACAATTCATGACTGACTCGGGTTAGCTTGATAACAGTGAAAAACTATGTCTCACTATAATGGCAGATATTTCTCACTGCGTGAGAAATATTTCGTTTTGAACGTATGAAGGCGATGAGAGAAAAATGTTTTTTTCTTGATATTCCAGAAACAGTTCCACAATTTCGGAAAATTCACGAAACGAATTCCCTGTTTCAATTCGTCAATCGTTTTCTTTCCAAAAAAGCACGAATTCAAGATAGAATTTCCCCTCGGCATTGTGCGCCTTGAAACTTCCACTGTAAGTCGAAATCAGGACGAGCTTTGCATATGACAAGCGTTTAGTGTCAGCTGCTCATATCCTCGCTCATCATCTAAACGGCTCACATTCGGTGTAATCTTCGACGGCGCAGCCAGAGTAGATCGGGATAATAAATCAAAAGCACCCCGTTTATGTCTCGGCCATCATCCATCAGCCCACCTCGGAAAATTATCCTCAAACATTGTCGTTCGTCGCTTGTCTGGGCGGGTGACGGGGCGCTTGCTGGGATGCGTGGTTCGGGGTAATGAAGTGGAGGTCGGGAAACGTCTAGAAATGTCAAGAGGATTTTCCGCAAGTCGGTAGGAAATTTTGATATTCCTGACACAATTTCTTGAAGAAAAAAGTGAAGATTCTTAACTAACATTTTTAGTTATAATTACGTTAATTTTACCTTCGATCAGGTCGGCGACCTTTCTGAAAGAAGACTAGGTTACGTAATTTTTACCGTGTAATTACCAATGTGGGAAATAAATTCGAAGTAATTTGGACGTCGAAAATTGAAATATTTGGACATTTAGTTTACTACGTTGAGGGTAAAAGTAAGTAATTTTGACATGAAATTGGTCAGAAATAAGTAAATATCAAGCTTAAATCAACCTTTCTGTTACCAATTATTCCCTTGGACAAATGAGTAAACAAAGAGAGGTTTCTTTATATGAATAGCATATATATATATATACATATTATCTCTATTTCAACTTCTCATAATTTGGTTGCCACAACGAATCAGCTATGATCTACATAAAATGCTGACAATGAGTATGGGCATATAAAAATTATTGTCATACGGTAGCTACATGCTCTCTCCTCAACAATATTCTCCTTGCGGCGCGAAATTTTCTGTAAAATGATGGTTCTTACCTTCATAAAATTCACGGGCCTCTTTAAATATGTGATTTAATGCAAAAATAACTTAGATTGATTGCACATGTTCAAATTTTTTCTCCAAAAAACACTCTTTTAGCCATGTTATGGTTTTAAAATGTCATATGCAGCCATTATTTAGAAATAAATCGTCAGAATAAACTAAAATTCAATATATTATCGATATTTATTGATGGGTAAAAGAGATATTCTAATTAAATATGGCGTAATTTCTGAAATGTACCTATAAGTCAATATTCTTCTTCTTGCGGTATGAAATCAAGTTAATAATTAAACTATTAGACCTGTTAAATAACCTTTATATTCCCTGACCGTAACGGCTTATATCTAGTCACATCTAGGTAAATATTCACCAAGAGAGAATACCAAAACATTCATTGGGTTATGATGACATTTGCTTCGTAAATTATACCCTAAATAATACCAGAATTCCAATCGCCCTAATCCTTACGACGCGACGGTTGGGTCATTTTTGAAGAAGAAAATAGGTAATTTCTTACATGTTTCCTGCTCTAAAATGGCTTATGAATTTTGAAGGGGATTTACTGGTGATTACGTTCCTGTAATTAATTTAACATTGCGACATTTGACATCTTGTTGGGAAGGTGGGGGTTGTTCAATCGTATTGAAGCACAGGATTCCAAGATCACCACTTACATATTGCGACATAAACTTGGAGGGTGGGTTTTGTCTACTTACTACATGCTATCGAATTCGAAGCGGATAGAGATTGTCGAGATAAATGTAGTCTATGAATGATTGAAGACAAAATTTCACATCTTCACTTGTCAACCAATGAAATGCCTCAATTTTGACTAGTATAACTACAACAAATATTTCCGGTAATTGTTTCGAGGCGCCACGATATTTAACTGGACATTTTTTGACAGTTCAAGAAATGAACATATGATCTACCTGTGAATAATGCAAAATATATTTCTACCAACTTTAGTGACCCAGAGTTATGGAAGGGCGATAGACTGAACTAGTATCCATCTGAGTTTTATCCTTTGGTGTAACTAAAGTTGGTAATTTTTTTACTCAACGGAATACGGTAGATATACCTACATAGGAATTTTTTCGAAATTGCGTCATGTTACTTATAAAAATATATTCCTACCACCTTCGGTTAACTAAAATTACCAAAGGGCGATAGACTGGGCTGGTACCCATCTGAGTTTCAGCATTAGATGTAACTGAAGTTGGAATTTTTTTGTTTAACGAAATATGGTTGATAAACATATATGATTTTAACTAGTAATCATTGGTCTTTCTGACAGAACCTGTTAAACAAAAATGACAAATAGAAATATGTCAAACACAGCAATACCCTAACTTACTTGAAAATCAGAGAAATTAATTCAAAATATCAGGTTGGATCAAAAATTTTTTCCAAACTGTGGTGTGAAATTTTCTTACCGAATACCAAGCAAGCTTAAATTACTCCTGTAATTTCTTCGAGCTCTTTTGATATTATAAGTGAAAATATTCTTTATACCCACATAAGCGAAGATATCCTTAATATACAAGCTCTGGTCAACCCCTTAACTGGTCTCAACTCTGACTGAACGAACTCCAATTCTCCTCCGCTATTCCTCTCCCGCCCAGAAACGTAGATTCAAAATTAATTCGCTTCTTGTCGGATAAATCCAGAGATCGAAAAAGAGACATCAGACACAAGCTGACGGAGATTGGGAAGCCCACGATATGTGATCGGATGAAACGGGTGTGACTAACAAGACGTGACTGAGCAAATGAAGTATCAGGCTTATTGGCCGATGGTAGTGGATCGCTTGATGGCTAGAGAGCTTCGCGTGTATCCCATTCATTTGGGGATAATTCCTGCAAGGATTCCGAGGATATTTGGAATTCCTCCACGAAACAGGAATGGGATTCGGTTGGCGTTTGTCTTTTTCTTGTGCGAGTGGCACTTTCGTTGCTCGCTTTGTATTGCTCTCGGTTTCTCATAAGTGAAAAGGAAACGAAAGTTTTTCCGCTTTCTATTACATCATGGAGAATCATAGTGGTGAAGTTGTTTATTGAAGAATTACCTTTGATGTTTGTGAACAGAAGATATTTCTACTTGATCTTACGTGGAAAACTCATGCGAACTTGATATTTTTTCACAATATATTGAAAGATAAAATGATAGTTCTTCACATTGAAATTTCACTCCTCTTGAGTCAGCAGAAAAGTTGATCTTCCCTCACTTTTAATAGGTTTTGAAAAACTTTGTTTCCTGATTGACATGAATGAAAAACTAAATGTACTCAGTCGATCTTATTGAGAATTCTGAGAAACAACCGATGAGAAGACGGCAATTTGGCACAAGATGCTGGTTCTGTAGGAGTATTCAAAGTTTATTGGTGCTATCTGGGTGATTATTATGTTGGGCCAAGTTTCAGGAGAAGTAAATTGATACTGAATGTAAAGCTAGGGTTAGTTGTTTATATACCTAAAGTTTTTCCGATTCGCTATGGACTTTGTTTGTTACTTTATTCTAATTAATTTCCCGATAATGAACTAGTGCAGTCACTACCTGCAAAGTTTGTTGGTCCGTCATCTATTATTAGTGATCATTCTGATTACTTTCTCACCAATAAATTGAGAAGTAGGCTAGAAGGGGTAGGTCCCTTATCACCATTCATGCTGTTTTTACATCTTGCCATTTCTAGACTCTAACATGCATCAAGTAGTCTTGTGTCATGCACATGCTTGATCACTTTAAGATTGCTTTCACCAATTTTGTGGTCATTGTCTAGAGCGTGTTGGGCGATACTGGATTTTTCTACCCTTCTGTATTTCATGTGTGCAAAATTCTCCTTGAAACGGGTTTTAATAGCTCGTCGGCTCTGGCCGATGTATTTGTTGTTGCAATCTTGACAATTGATTTCATAAATTCCGGACTTTTCTGAGTTTTCCAATTCATTATTTGGGTTACCAAGAAGCTGTTGTTATTTGTAAGAAGTTTAATATGCAACTTCCATATCCACTTTATCGAATATCTGTTGAAGTCCTCTAGTCACTAGAGGACTAGAGTCTAGTGTATTGAGGTTCATATAGTATTACTATAAACTTTTCATTTTTCTCATATTTTTGAAAAGTCGAAGATTTACGAAGTGCTTCCCCAAATTTGCATTTTCTAAAGAAAATGTAAATTTAGGGAAAGATGCAAGATTTAATATACGTCTGAAGATGCTTACCTTGTTAGCGAAACGCGCGTCGAGTGCAAAAATATCAGTTTGGTGTTAGGGTAATTGATCTCTAGGAAAAGTTTCATGAATAAATGTATTAAAAATTGTTTCAATTGTCACAATAGATGTTTTTTTTCTTGTGGAATTGAAGAACTTACACCTACTCTTCACACAATTAATCAACTGAAATTATACAGTCCAAGTGGCCTAGTTGGTTAGAAGGTTACCCCTCTGAGACGATGCACTTCATAGTCGTGGGCTAGAGTCCCATCAGAGCCGACTTTTTTTAGTGTTTTTTCAATTTGACATCACTAATTCAATTCGTATTGTACAAACTTGAATTCAATAAAGTTTCTTTCCTTTGAGTTTTTCATAAATATCGAAAAAATACACTATGTCTAAAATTGATTATCAATATGATACTTGATAGAGAGTTCTGAAATATTGACCTGGTCGTAGTAAAAACTGTATACATATAGTATTTTTCACAGTAAATGGTATTGGCTCATTAACTGCAATAAACTACCCGATTTAATCCCATTGTGTAGAAAATCATCTGGTGAAAGATGCAAATGTGCTACAGGGTCGAACTTGAGAAATTTGAATTTTGCATAATGTAGGAAATACACAAGTAATTTCTTTAAATGTTACAATTCTATTCTATATTTAGTTCAGTGTCGCTATCGCTATCCTCATCTAAATTAATTATAATTGGCGGAATTGATTTTACAGAAAGGTACGGGTTTTCAACATTTATAACATGACTAACAGAACTTTTCCAACTCTCGGTAGGAATGTCATTCATACAGTTCCTAATTGATTCTACCACACTACCACTTAAAGTCGGAGAAGTATTTTTTCCGCGCACGCTCGATTTAAGTTGGTGCCACATAAGCTCTATGGGATTGAACACGCAGTAGTAGGGAGGTAGTCGTAACACTGTATGTCCCAATTCTTCTGCAAACATACGTTTTTCTTTAAGAAAATGACTGCAGCACTTGTGAAAGTTCTTTTTTTGTATAATTTTCCTCAAAATATATGTCATTTGCAGCCATGAAGTTTTGAATCTCCAATTTCGTATTCTTTGAGCCAGGAATTTTTTGCAATTGTCGACTATGATAGCTTGCCTTGTCCATTACTATAACGCTGTTTGGCGGAATGTTGGGTAACAGACAATTTTTAAACCAATCTTCAAAAAGCTCTGCTGTCGTATCTTCGTGATAATCAACACAAGAGTCCTCAAAATTTTTGGGAGAAAGCCAAATAGCGTTTGGAACAATCCCTCTCTGAGAAACAAAATCACCTGAATCCGGTCCTTTCACATTTATGATGTGCATCTCGGATTTTACAACTCAAGGGTCTAATTGGTTTTATTATAATCCTTCAGTCAATACCATTTATTGTGGAAAATACTATAACTGAATGCATATTAGCCACATTATCCTCGTGTGATATGGCAACCATATCTTGTTGCAGTAAATCTTGACGTTCTCTTCAAGAAAATTTTTCTGGAATGTCAAAATTTCCTAGCGATTTACCGAAAAAGTTTTACTGCATTCAATTAATACTTCTTTCAAGGTGTCCTCAATTCGATTTGAGTCTTTGGAAGGGAACGAGGTTGTATATTGATCATTACAAAATTTGGGGCAGTCATAAGAGATGATGAGAAAGCAAAAGATGGAGTGCAGTAGCAACGCACATCTCGAGTAACCTTGTATACTACTTAGTACTCTCCTTAAATGACTCCCAATCATATTAGCCTTGTTAACTCCGACAGAAACGTAATTTCCCATAGAAATATGACAATGGAAATATCTCAAAGCGGAGCACAAAGAAATACACATGCAAGTCTCTGTACGGAATAGAGCCAGCCCATTTGCCTAACAAACACACGAGAGCAGCATGTAAGCATGTTGTCAGGATTCCAAATCCGCCATTAGCAGAAGAAACTAGCTATCACAAAAGGAGCAAACCGAGCGGAGCGCAGGAGAGATTCCAAATGACGATGCCAATAATATACCTTCGTCAAAGCACATCGTTATTTGGATGCGGCAGTCGAATTCATGCAGATTTTTTTTGGATTGGTGTCACACAAGCAAATGTAAAGTGCTTCACGATGGGCTTCACAATGGAGAAGTTCCACGAGGTATCACTATGTTCATTTTTAAATAGAATATGAGTCAAAAACTAGGATTCAGTGGAAAAGTGTATGAAATTCATCAATAAACATAGTCCATAAAATGAAGTTGAAAAAATGGTAAAACCTCGCAATTTTTTCGTCCATCACCGATTTGTACTAAAATTTGGGATTAGGCTTATTTTACCCTCTAGTTAATTTTCTATATTGTGCCGTTGTACGCTTTTTGTTTTTTAGGGGTGAAAACTACCCCTCATTGTCAAAAATCATGAAATAACATTAAAAACCTATATATGAGTAAAAATAGTTGAATAATGATTGTTTGATGCTTTAGGATACAATAATAATCTTTCAACCTAACCCTTGTTAAAAACTACCCTTGAAAACATTGAAATTTTTATAATATGTCTTCGAACTTTAGAATACACTGCTGAGAAATCAACGAAATATACACTCACACACGTAAGCAGATGTTTCTTCTTCTCTGTCTTCCAATATGAATGGAAAAAGTGAAACATATAACGTATAACGGCCAAAAATACCGGTTATGTAGATCACTACGCTCCGAAGCGGGTAATTCAAATTTTTCAAAAAAAAATTTGATCGATTTTTTAAGCATAGCTCCTTCATTTTAGGTGATAGAAAACGATTTTGTAGGGCTTTGCAAGAGCTATATGACTATGTGAATTGAATTACTCAAGATCCCTTAATTTTCAAATGGGGAGAGTTCAAAGCGCTTGACTAAGGTGATGTTCGATCGTAAATGTAGGTGTTAAACGGTTATATCTCGCCGAATATTCACTGTACAAAAAGCCTGCACAAAGGAGAATTTTTGTCATTGAAAAAGCTACAAATAAGTACTGTATTGCTTTTTTCGTATCTTTAGTATTTCGGGAATAATTTTTAAGAAAAAGGTTAAAAAAAAACGAAATTGAAAAAAATAGTTTCAAATTTTTCTAAAATTGGGCATTTCAAATTGGTCAAACTTCGTGGGTATAATAATAGTACATATATAAAGAGAATCATAAAGAAGTGGCGATCAATATTAGTTACGGGGTACTTTGGAGGTTGTTTTCACAGATTTTTTTCGTAGAAAATAGCGAGTACCGATCTTATTTTGATCATAAGTCGGTCAATTTTCATGCTAGGGAAACATTATTTTGTTTGAGAGCTCTAATCGAATATTTTGATGAAGATTCTATTAGCTTTCTTTGAAATATGCAAATTTTTCTCGTTATTCCGCTTTAATTCTTCCAATTTACACATTTGACGAAAAGAGCTAAGTATTAATTTGCTGTATCTCAGTTCGTATTTGTCGTAGAAATATTATAAAAATAGCATTGCTTTTGTTTTTCAAATGCTACAATTTGGCTCTTCACAATTTTTCTGGATGAAATGCATATTTTTAGAGTTAATCGCATAAAACCATTCAAAAAAGTCGATTTTTTCGTCAAAAAACTGTTACTTTCAACTTCGAGTAACTCAAAAAATATTACTTCTACGAAAAAAATATATGGAACCATTTCTTTCTAAGAATTACTTTTTCCGTCGATTCCTACAGTTGAAATGTAATCAAAAATTTCCACCCCCGAGGTGGGGTAGCAACCACCCCCAAGGCTCTTGCGTACAGCGGCATGATATAGAAAATGATCCTTGAGCTATTCCCTTCCTTCTGTGAAAATTTCAGGTATATCCATAATGGACGAAAAAAATGTGTTCATTTCCTGAACTAATTACTGAGAAATGTAGTATTCCAGTCCAGTATATCACACTCGAACGTCGTCCGAGGGCTGTGGCTAATATCCATTCAGTAATACAGTTATTTTTTCCTTTGACCAGGTTTAATACTTCAGAACTCTCTTTCAAGTATCATATTTATCATCAATTTTAGATATAGAGTATATTTTCGATATTTATGAAAAACTCAAAGGAATAGTTATGTACTAGTGTGTTATGTTGAGAATAAGTCACGCCAAAAAGATTTATACATAAAAATGTTCTATTGGCTTAATTTTTACATTTGCAAAAAAAATAGCCCCTCCATCGCTATGGACCTTTATTACATAATCAACATTTCAAAATATGGCAAAGTAACGAGATATTTGAAAAGCAAATCACAGGGATACAAACCAAAGAAGTCCAAGACATTAAAACGACCTGAAATAGAAAAGTTTTAGAATGAAGCTCCCGACGACGAGTACTTGTTGATGGAAGTGGCTTTGATAATGGGGATTAACAGTGGTTGTAGATGCGATGAATCGGTCAATTCGAAAATAGAAAATATTCAAGGCAAAGGATAATATTTTCAAGTTCTGCTAGACACTAAAACCAATAAATCGAGAAGTTTCACTATACTTGAAAAAGGATTTCCAGTCAACCCGATCAATTTATGTGAAAAATACATTTTTTTTGAGACCAGAGAACACTAGTTCTAGCTGCTTTTTTGCTTTTACAAAAATGGGAGGTGTACCAGCTAATCTGTAGAAATGAACACGTTGTCGAAGATACCTTCAAGAATTGCAATTTTTTGAAATTGGAGAAACCAGCGCTCTACACCGATCACTTCGGCGACTCTTTTGGCCAACGCAGGGGCTAACATGACTACTTTAAAACGTCACGTGGGATGGAAGTCCTCGACGGTAGCAAAAGGATACCCAGAAGAATCGGTGCATAACAAAATAAAAATTGCAGAAAAAGTAAGAGGTTCTCATGTGTCGGCGTCTTCCAGCACTATCAGCAGCTGTACAGAAATAAAAGCGTCTGTTTCCAATGAGCCAAAGAATTTTACAATAACATCGAACTCGAATAAACCGTTCGCATTTTCCTTCAATTTCAATATCAATGTGAATTTTGTTTGTAATACTAATAAATAAATAGAACACTACTTTGAATGTGAACGTGAGTTATAATCCCTAACACACTAGTGAGTTATGGATTATAACACACTAATGTTATTTGATAGATTACCTGTCTAAAATGATATTGATAATGACAGTTATAACTATCATGTGTTGGATAAAATAACTTCAGTATTGAACTGTTCGAGTTGAATAAGAAATGTCGAAATGAAAAATGACAAAAAAGACGGTTTTGGTGAGACTCTAACCCATGACTACAAATTCGATCCTCTCAAAGGGCTAACCAGCTTACCTTTAATCATCTCTACTAAATTCTCAACTTTGGCCAATACATTTTTTGTTGCAATCTTGACAACTGATTTCATATGTCTTTGACTCTTATGTACTTTCTAATTTTTGTTTTGGATTATTCAAGAGTGATAGTTTTGTAGGCGAATTCCTCATTTATGTTTTTGAAAATCTTTATTTCTATGGAATAACTACAAACCTTCTTCAATCCTCATCTTTCCGAAAAGTCTGAAATTCACGAAGAAGTTACCTAAGTTCACATTTCCAAATTAGTTTGTCTTCTATCATCTACTTTCATTGTGGTACTTGTTTCAAACGAAAAGTTATAAGCCTACGAAAGATAAATTGCAGTGCTGTAAAATTGTAAGTTGAGGACTTTGGTTTCATTTTCATTGGGTTAAATATAGTGAAACTTACCTACAAAGTCGCAATGACACCATCAAATCCATTGAATTCAGAACGTGAATATCTCACGGCTCTTCCATTTCTGAACCCCCACCGATATCATTGAATTTTTTTCTCACACAGGTGAATATAAGAATGATTCTTATTCGTGATTGTGATAAGTCTGGAATATCATTCAGCGATTCCGTTATAATTCAATTAAAGCTGCTTCTCCACCTGCTCCCTCCAATTATACCCACACATGTCAGAGCTTCTTAGGAGGCGACATATTAGATTTTGCGTTTCCAATTTCGTCTCGTGAAATATTTTCATTCAATCAGAGAAACATGGTTCTCGACGAAGTCGGGAGATGACACGTGAATAACGGCTGGAGATATAGTCCCGTTCCTGGCGGGGTTGCCAAGTGAACATCTGATGAATCGTCATTTGAACATATAAAAATCACTTCCGGTCGATGATTTATACAAAAACACATTATTTTTTTTTCTTTTGGCAGTCCAGCGTTCCAAATTGTTTTACTTAATTATATTTGCTCCATGCTCTTATCCAAATGGCCTAAGACAGACTTTCACCTTTGCTGACCTGTGGTGATCTTCATGGTTCATGTAATTCTCTGCCTTGCATAGTCATCTGCAAAATGTCATAAAAACCCTGATGCTTTTGTGTAGTTATTTCCTCTCGATCTGAGAAATCATCATCGTTACTACTGCTATTGTTGACTGAATTTTTTACCTCTAGTACCTCTTATAATGAAGCACTTGGCGGCTTGTTTGTGGTGTTAACGCGAGTTAACCTGAGGATAATGAAACCAAACTTCACCTCGAATGACCCTTTTCAACTCACTTGGGTAGAAGTTATATTAATTTGTGTTATTTACTGATTGGTTTCCTGAAACTCCCAGTTCAACATATTTTTTCCAGCATCAATGACAATTGTTGTTACGTGCCTAGTGAAAAATAATGCAAAACAATTGTTCAAAATCATGGAATGAATGTTCTGTAAGGCGAATGTTTCCAAATGCCCATAACCTACAAACTGCCCAAGGGCATGCTTCAAGAAGTGTACCTCTGTTGTCAAATCTCGAAGAGATTTCTTGTTCTTGATTGTTCGAAATCAAGAATGCAACAGATCGAGAATTAGGGCTTACGATTTTTCAAGTGTTAGGCAACGCACCAGGGTTTTTATGCATCTTGTCCCCCGAATGAGACTAAGTAATCTTGAAACAGCTCAATACAAGAACCTGATTGCTCTTCGCAATGTCATATCTCTTGACTAAACCTACATAGTATTTCCTGAATCAGTTCTAGGAATTATTACTTTTAGGCGCCCTCGAAGCATTCAACTTTTCACATCACTGGAAAGTATTCCCGAAGACTTGTAAAACAACCAGCGCTGAACCAATCCCTGTGAAGGATATAAAATCCAAACTATAGACCTATTGTGATACTATCTATCATTCCAAACATCATGGCGAATTCGTTTTTCTTCCATTGCACGAAAATCAAAGAACGAAAAACAAACAACGTTTTCTCTACAACTGTATTTTCACTTGAAATTTTAAAACCCAAATTTGGTGTAAAATCAATCAGGTTCATTTATATCCTACCATCATGGTAACGCAAAATTGTCAATGGATATTGGTTGCTGAATCTATAAATTATCTTTCTTTGCGTTCAAAATGGAAATGATGATGGTGATATCTTGCGATAGCGATAGTGAAGAAATAAAAGATGCAGAGAAACCGCTACAGAAAATGCTAACAACTGTTAGTGTTCTACATAAATGATTGAAAATAGTTTTCATAGTAACCCAAGTTTTTCATCAAGAATTTCAAACCACTATTTATTTGTGAATAAAATCATCCGCGATTTTTTCAAACTCAAATAATATCTGTCAAATTTCAAACGATTTGCATAAAAATAGTATGTTTACCTTGTAGGAGAAGCCTCTGTGTTGCTAGGTCTCGGTTGGCGCTGAACAATACACTATTTTTATTGTAGAAGGAGCTGTGTTTTATATATCCATAGCAACACAAAAATGATAGCTGTTTTCAACAGTTGTAGGAAGTATTTTTCCATGCTCATTACCATTGAAAGATAAAAAGTCATTTGGTAAGGAAATAGGTCTTCGATTCTTTTTTTTCAACATGCAGATTCACACGAAAGGGAAGCCCTGTAATGTTCAAAGAACACCGCGTGAATAAAATAACATTTACTTTGAATTTTCGAAGTTTGTAAGCCTTAGGAAAGACCTCTTTCGGCAAGGAGTTCCGAAGCTCAGCTGTTCTATTGAAAAAAGATCCCTGAGCAAGAGAGGTTCGACAGGTCTCCAAATGCACAGCAAAGGGGTGGGAATTCTATACTCATCCGTGTAGATATTGCCAAGGGTGGAACGACTGATAATAATTCAGAAGAGCACCTACCATGAAAATATCTATAGAAGAGAGACAAGTTTCCGACCCTTTTACGATGCTCCAATGAAGTGAGCGAGTCTGTGAGTGAAGAATCACCACAAGACGAATTGCCTTTCTCTGAATTGAATCGAGAATCCTTGATGAATGTTTTGGTGCCAAACTCTACAAAGTGAAGTATTTTTTCTCACGAAATAGAAATCCAACTTTCCAGAAAGCACCTTTAATGATCGATCTCATATGGTTTTCCCATGAGAGATTATCACTGATCGTAATTCCTAGCATCGAGATACTTGACTTTGTCGGAATAGTTACCTACTCCTGACATCTGAATACTAGATGATGATAGATTGGCTTTCCTTGAGAAAGCCAATCTATCATCCATCCATTAAATTCCACCAAGTTCATGTTACCCCATTCTATTATTTTTACCAAGTCATTGTTAAATTTTATGACGCGAATGTTTCTTTGAATTTCTGTTTCTCGAGCTGGTATAGGGACTCTGGAAGAGAAACTAGTATGAAGAGTTCTGTCGTCCGCAAAAATATGTACTGAACAAGATGTTTTCTATAGCAAATCATTGATATGAAGCAGAAAGTGTCCAAGTTCACTTTTTCAACTGAACACGAGTCCATATGGAAGTCGTCTGCTATTTTGAATTGACATTTTCATATTGGATGACAGCTTGAACAGATGCCAGTATTCCTATACTTTTTCGGAAAATACCCACGGAAATCTCAATATTTACGATTTTCAGCACACTTGGCAACTCTGCATTCACTACTCGCTGTATACGAGAACTTATATAATATCACTTTTCTAAAGAATCTCGATAAATGATATATCCTGCGCTGTCATCGCGTCTTGCCAGACGTATTCATCCCCTTTGAATTATTGCTACCGAATAAAATTTATTACAATTTTTCCGTGGATTTCGGATTAGATATGTGAAATATTAAAATCGTATTTTCTTTTCTTTGCGGATGTATCAGAAATATCCGAAGTGGATTTGGGATCGGGATCAGGTCTATCATCATTTGAAATTTCATCTTCAGGTTCGCACGAAATGCAAACTTCTGTGATGTTAAAAATACATTACCTATATAACATAAGAAGAGATTCAAAGTCTTATGTACTTTAAGTTTCTGAAGGCTATGAGGTCCAAGAAACACCTATCTTGGTGAAGAATAACAGATATTGGCAATTCTGATGAGAAACTGACTCAGATGAGAGAATGAGTTTGGACAGATTACAATGAAAGTATGAGATGACAGATTTCATTTTCAACAACCACTACGGATATGTCTTCAGAGAAAGGACACCAGAGAAGAGAAGATGACTTTAGTTTTGAGGAATTAAATTTCGTCTTTTACTTCTTCAAGTTTATGTTATTCCGATGAACAAATTCCTACGTCAAGGATTCAACAGAATCCGTTGGTAAAATTAAAGGCTTGACCTTGGAACCGACAGATATCATGGTCAGCTTCGATGTTGTGTCCTTGTTTACCAACGTCCCACTGGAAGACTCTCTGAGGGAGATAGCCTGCCTGTTCCCAAGTGATATCGTCGGACTTTTTAGAGCATGCCTTACGGGAAGCTACTTTCAATGGAGGGGAAACTTCTATGAGCAATTGGATGGAGTGGCGATGGGAAGTCCACTGAGCCCAGTGACAGCCAACTTCTTCAGGGAACGTTTTGAAGAGAAGGCAATCGACGCCTTTGATTTGAAGCCGATCTTGTGGCTACGCTACGTGGATGACACCTTCGTCGTCTGGAAACATGGAAGGGACGCTCTGAACCTTTTTGTGGACCACCTAAACGCTCAACACCCCAGCATCAAATTCACCATGGAAACCGAACAGAACCAGCAGATAGCATTCTTAAATGTTCTGATTGAACGATGTGGCGCTAGACTAACCCACAAAGTATACCGAAAACCCACGCACACGGATAGGTACCTGTACGCACTATCGAACCACCATCCCTGTCAAAAGAGAGGAGTCATATCTACCCTGACTGAACGTGCTCGAAGAATTTGTGAACCAGAACATCTAGAGCAGGAACTGGAACATCTTCAAGTGACCTTGAGGTCGAATGGGTACAGTGTATCTGAGATCAACAGGGCCATGAAACCGAAGAGTCCCACGGTTCATAACAGGGAGGACTCTCAGGTAGTTGCGAATGCATATCTGCCATATGTCCCGAGGGTCACTGACAGAATTGGAAAACTCTTGGGGAAATATAACATAAAAACGGTTTTCAAGCCGACCAAGAAGATCCAACAAAGCCTCAGGTCGGCTAAAGACAAAAGAGACCCACTGTCAGCGACAGGGGTTTATCGCATACCGTGCACCTGTGGGAAGGTTTACATCGGTACCACGAAAAGATCCATGGGTAGAAGGCTCAAAGAGCATCAAAGGAACTGCAGGTTGGGGCAAACCGACAAATCGGCGGTGGCGGAACACGCACTGAGTGAGGGCGACCACAGGATTCTGTTCAAAAATGCAATACTGATTGCCCCCAACCAGGGTTGCCATAGCCGACTGGTACGGAAGGCAATAGAGATCCAAAAACATGCGGACAATTTGAACAGAAAGGAAGGAGCGTTGAATCTAAACAGAATTTGCAATCCGATTCCGAGGAAATCAAGATTAACTAATGAAATCACAGCAGGTAGTGCGGCAACTTATAATGATGATTATTCCCCGAACCCGACAGAAGTAATTAACACTCCAGACTACCTGCATCAATATAAATACGCCTTGAGAAATCGAAACGTTTAGTCATCGGAGATGAATAAGCCTCTGAAGAAGCTGGCCACTCGCGCTAGCGAAACGTCAGGAAGAACGACGGCCTTCAAGCCCGAAGAGGAGTAGTTATACTAATAACCTCGGCCGCGAAAGCCTTAACCATTTTGTTGTTCATTTTCATATTTTGGCGAAAGTGCCCGAGTCCAAAGGACGAGGGCTCTTTTACAAAATATGAAAATAACCGAATGCAATTTGTATATCACGCATGAATGCAAAATTGTCTGGTCATTCTTATGCACGAATGTAATTCATTGGAATATTTCACGAATAAAGAAATTCTCAAGGAAATGTTATTTTTTGTTCATTTACACTTTCCTCTAGAGATTGTATGGAGCACGCACTAAAACGCGAAATGCTTTTCTATTTTTGAAGTCTATCTGACATTTATTTGTGTTGTTTACTGACGTCTAGCGATACGGTTTCAAACGTGTTGTTATGGTGACTTGATACAATGCAATTACCGCTGTAAGTTTTCGATAATTGCATTGTTCTTATGGGACATTTTATATATTAGGGAAATATTCGACAGAAATATTTTCCTCCATCATGATATTGATAATGAAAAAATTCCAATATGATTACTTCAACAAAACACTTAAAGGCAAAAGGTAACCAATATATCCCTACGTATGACACTGGATTCGGCACTTCTTCCACCGATATATTTTCCAATAATTCTAGTCTCCTTCCGCAAGAATATTCCCTGAAATACGTTTACAAACGATAACAAGAAATATATTTTGTCAAGATTAAATTCTCCGCGATTGAATATGTGCTTTCGTTTTCTATTTTCCTTCGTATCCTTCACGTTCTATTTTTATTTCCGGCTGCTTTCTGGTACCTACCGTCGTCGTTAGCTAATATGAAGTTGAAGAGCGCTCTTTCTTATATGAAAGCCACAGGCGGAGTGGAGGAATAAATGGAAAGATACGCCGGATTCGGTAAATGGTCCATGTGATTTGTGCAGCTTGTGAGATGCTGACATTGCATACAATCTCATTGAGTCATAAATACTGAATACTGGAATCTGGAAAGGCTTCATTCTTCCTCATAAGATGCAGTGGGGAATATCAAATCTTTATGCCCATTGTCTAACATAAATTGAATATCTTCAACCTGGAATACACTGTTACGGATTATTGTTTGAACGTCATTTTTTTGTGGTGGATCAACATTCAAAACAAAAAATACTTTAAGATCAATAATCTAACATACCAAACCGAATAACCCAACAGAAATAAAAAAAAAACTGTATTTATCAAATTCCTTGTTCTTGCGGTCAAAAATATATCGGTGAAACGTCTCGACCACTGAAAGTGCGAAAGAGTGAACACAAGATGTACATCAGGAACAGACAGATAGGTAGTTCTGAATTATCAGAACACATTTTTACTGCCGATGGAGACCACACAGTAGATAAGAACGACACTAAAATTATAACGAAAGAAAGCAATGGCAAGAAACGAAAATTAAAGGAATCTGCTTTCATCATGCTGTCTGGTAAAGAATGCATATCTATGAGCTCGATTGATATGGATCGCGGATGGCTGCACCTCTTGAAGGACAAAATGTTATGTCAAATTTGAAATGATTTGACAAATGTCAATCACAATCACGAAAATTGTCTTTACCAGGTATTTGCAGTTGAAAACGAATTCGCCTAGAAGTTTTGAGAACGGAAGCAGATTTAGTTTCCGAAACGTTAAGAAGATATATATACCAGTTCTTATTATGTTTTTGATAGGAAAAATTTGAGTTATACGAGAAGTTGCTAACTAATTGGACTTTTTCTATCCAGAAAGAACAGTTATTCAATAGACGCAGCAACTTTTCGGGGTAGATTTAAAATCTACCCTTCTACACTTGTATAGATTCCAATATTAATTCTTATTTTTTCAGATTGTGGTAGGTTACAAACCCAAAAAACTACGGAACAAACAGTGACGGAGTTCAGTGAAAAAAAAAGTTGAGAAATGTCACTCTAGCAATTTGTAAGAGTTCCTACTACAATAACATTTTCTTGAACATTTTTGTACAACACATCGACCACACATTTATTCACCTATTGATTTACTGATATTTTCTTCTTAACTAACAGTCAAGAATATATAAATAGTTATTTATTATACAAGGAAAAAGGTATTAGATTTTAGCTCGAGGTTGTGTTGTCCGAGAATGAGAGCTAAAATCTAATATTTTTCTCGTCTATGATACACAATTTTTTTCTGTCACGGGAAAAACGACGGATATATATATATATATATATATATATATATATATATATATATATATATATATATATATCTATATATCCCTATCCTCGATCTCCAGTGATGATAGCCAGCTAGTGAGACAACTCAGACCTAGACGCAAGGTCACTAAGTCTTGAAAATGGCTCCGAAATGGGAGTCGAAACGTAGACAAGTAAATCTTTCCAGACGCGGATCAACCGGAAGTTCCAGCCAGCACATTTCTGACCGCGGAAGCCTAGCCGATCAAATATATATATATATATATATATATATATATATATATATATATATATATATATATATATATATATATATATATATATATATATATATATATATATATATATATATATATATATATATATATATATATATATATGCTCTCTGGGCAGAGTGAAGATTGTGGTTTGGTAGTTGGAGGGATGGTATTTATAGCTGTATAAGGATCCGACGTTGTTGAAACTGTCGGACTGTATACAGGTCTGGTTTGAGAAGGATTAATTAATGGGTTTTTTTCTAAGGGATAATAATGGTTTCCAGGAATTGGGGAGTCTTTGTGAGTCGTCTCGTTTATTGAGGCATTGAGGGCGTTTTTCAATTCCTATTGCTTATCTAAATCTAAATAAAAGTAAATGTCAAAGACGTCAAAGTTGTGTACACTGTTGCCAGACAAAAAATGGACAAGGCAAATGCGTAGTTGGGCTGCACTTCTTAAGAACTTTGAAGGGCCATAATTTCAAAACGAAGGAAGGAAACCGAGTTGTGATAAACTTTACAATATCACTCATCAGTAATACATCGGTCGCTATGAGCCCTTTTTTGGGTTTTTTTTGTGGAACTCACGTAATTCGGCCTCCTCTACGAAAAATCCAAATAAAATTTTCGTCGGTTTCGTATATTTTAGGAGATGCAGGTCCATTTTTTCAAAAACTTCACAACTTTTCGCATCAAATTTCTGTTGTTTGAACACACAAAATTCGTCCATCTTCTGATCAAACACCACCCACTCTCTTATTCATTCGTTTCAAACATTTCAGGGCAGAAAAAAGCATTGTTCTTTCGAATGATCCAACTTTTTCCAAAAGTCAACATTAATACATTCACTTCTCAACAATAACAATGAGAGCGGCAACACTGTAAATATATCACTTTCGACTGTCATTGTACTATACATTACAAATTGGTTATTGTTTGAAAATAAATGCATTATTTGAAATTTGTGTGTTCAAACAACAGAAATTTGACGTGAAAAATTGTTTTACAACAAAATAGACCTCTATCTACGAATATATACGAGACCGTCGAAAATTTCATTTGTATTTTTCGTAGAGGAGGCCAAATTACGTGAGTACCACAAAAAAATTCAAAAAAAGGGGGTCATAGCGACCGTAGTATTACCCTCACATCAAACTGGAGGGTCGTGACCATATTGCATGTAAAGGTCAGACTAAGAGAAACAATAACTACCAGGTCTCACCTACCGAAGGGGCGTGGTCTATTTTATAATTTTTTCTTTATTTTACATGTCAAGTCTATGGAAGGAGCTTTTGACTTCCTCAACATCTTAAAAGTCGTGGCAATTTCATAGAGATAAATTACACTATCATCAAATCGTAATGTTGAAAACTGATTTCGTACACCCCCCCTTTTCTGTACTTTCTAACTCATCATATGGACAACCTAGGATTGGTTGTGATTTATGAGTTCTTTGTGCAACTTCCATAATCACTTTTCAGAAATCTGTTGGAGTCTTCTGTAATCTACTACTTCTCTCCTATTGCTGACATAGGAGCACATTGTTCACCACGAAGGAAAAGCTCAGCATTCCTGGCAACTGCTTAGTAGAGGCGTAAGCCGAGACTCAGCAATACAGAGTCCAGAAATCCGGTTTTTTTTACGAGGTCAACATACTATTTTTCCGCAAATCGTTTAAAATTCGACAGATATTAATTAGTTTCGAAAAAATCGCTCATAATATTATTCACAAATCAATGATGCTTTGAAATTCGTAATTAAATTACTTGGGTCTCTGTGGAAACTAAGATGCCTGGGAAACCCTGGAGTATCTACTTATACCTGAATAATTTTGGGATTAACTTGGCGAAAATCGATTGCGTGATTTTTGAGATCATAAAAACTTCAGATCGCTATTGTAGATGGCGATCAGTTCACTGGAGAGAAATGTGCAACCGAATTTTCTACTACTGTTTATTATTTGCCTACTGAAATTTCGACAGCCCTGACAGCCAATCAAATGTGTTTCAGAAAACGTGCATGTAACGTGAAAACCTACCGTTAACAACCTGTCAATCCTGTCACTGTCACCTGATACCTCTACAAGTTTTTAGTGTTTTTACATCAGTTTGTAAGACTAGACTTTGATTCCGAGGAAATATACTTTGCCCATTCACCTGAGAATGTACGACAAAGTTGCCTTCTGTTAAAAAAACATGCTAGTGTATTGAAAGTGATACTGTCTTGGAATTGGGGATATACACATCAGTTATGCAACGGTTCAAAATACGTTTCACATCGATATTTCCTTTATTAAAACAACACTTTTTTGTCAATCTCTCATTGATAAGAGCTATAGATGTTTCTTCCTCGATATAAGACTTTCGCTCAAGCTGAAATGAATAAAATTAGCTACGACGCTACATTCATGTTATTTTTTGGGGCGATTTGTTTTGTATTTACCTTAGGTACTGAATAAAGACGAATATCTGGATCCACAGATTTTGATGACTGTCCACACAAAATACAAAATCTTCTACACATCGCGAAAAAGTATTTGTAATAACTTCTCAATACTTATTTTACTTATATAGACTTTCAAACACTGTCAAATGCGAAGAAATAATTTCAGGTAGTTTTCATTGACAACAATAAACCTCAAAGTTACGGTCAATCTGACAAAACCGACATTTGACAGAATTTTGAAAATGCTCATATAACGCCCCCTATAAAAAAATTAGAAAGCTAAATCCTAAACAATATCGAATCACTAGATACACCAGGGTTTCCTAGGCATCTTAGTGGATACCTATTATGGTTGATTTGTCAAACTTTATGAATTCAACTGCTGGTGTTCTCAAAGGGAAAATGGTAAGTTTCGATGAAATTTCCATACCTGGGACTACTTCAGAACTGGTTAAGGCAGTGAATACTGCTCCATTAGAATTACTGCCAAAGAAATCAAGAGAAAAGTATGAATATGCATATAAACGTTTTCTGGACTATCGCAGGAACACTAAAAACTGTGAGAAAATATAATTTTTCAACTTGTGATTTCTCAATAGTTTACTGAACGAATAAGTAGGCGATTCCAGTCAAATGAATGGATATGAGTTCATATACAAGATATATTCATCACGGAGAACAAAATCTTTGCTTAGCAGGGACAACTTAGTAGAAACGTCACACAAGTAAAGATGAAATGTCCATTCCTGGAACTCCTCCAGAGCTGGTTGAGGAAACCTTGACTTTTCTTTTAGAAATTTTACCTGGAATGTCGACATATCATAACAATTTGCGAAAAAAAACTTTGCAAAAAATCTAAATTTTCGCAAAAAACTAAATCCCATATAACTTATAGCAATTTTTTGCTTTTTCTGAATTGACGTTTATAAATGGAGTTCAACATCCATTTGTAAGAAAAGTACAGGAAACTGATCGACCACTTCGAGTCCTAGCCAAGTAGGTACTCCTATGAAGACTGATGTTCGTTTTTTCCGACTTGATAAAAAACGTTACCTGTACAAAGACCTCCGGTAGGTACACACAGACCAATTCATATGGTGAGCCACGGCACAAAAGGAACTCATTACAGCGAACAACAAAAAACGACGAGTCTCCGACGAGGGTAAAACATAAGACTATTTAATGTGAAAGGGGATAATATGTATAATATGTGTATGCAGATGGCCCACAAATCAAGTATTGTCTGGCGAGATAGGGTTGATGGGAACCCATACCTGCCCACTGGTGCATAATAAACGCTCCATTATGAATTTGTTGCGAATATGCATATTTTTAACATGTGCGACTTTAAAAAATGCGTTTTATTCGATCCTTATCGGCGATTTTATGCGAATTAATGGAGCTTGTGATGTTATTTAAAACATTCCATTTATATTGTTATCCTTTCTCTACGGCTCTTAAATCAAAAATACCCTTCACGGCTACCTATTCACTGGAGGACTACGCGTCAGCCAATAAATCACTTGTTCCTTTTGTGCGGTGTGAATTTTATCGTGTTTCGATGTATGTTCGACTTTTGTGCCCAAGTTGCGTGCGTGCTCTACAGGGTGTTGTCATCGGCGACAACAATGCCGGGATTTTGAGTTTTTGGCCGCCCACACGGTAGAAGATCTAGCTTTGATTGCGGACAAAAAGAAACGCAAATGTGGAATTGCGTCGTTAACATGTGAATTGCATTGTAACAATGTTTTCAATGTGGAAAAATGATGAAAAAGTTCAAGGCTAAGCAGCATTTCCTAAAATTCCTTATTGTCGGGTCTCCACACACCACATAGTGAGCTACAAGTCTATAACTTTTTTAGGGGTCAAATCAAAGAGAGAGATAGAGAGAGCTTCAGTCATCATTAAAATTTTCATCACCGTTACTCATCAGACTAATCAACAAGTGAACAAAGTATGACTTCTTGAGTTATTTTGAAATTTTCATGAAATAAAACAGGTAAAAACATTCACAAAAATCATGGGAATGAAATAAATGGATGAAGAAATTTCAAAATACTATCACTATTTTCGAAATTAGTCATGTTCTTGAAATTCACTAACAGAATAAAAAGTCTGTGGAATAAAATAGTCAAATGATCGTTTTTGAATAGATTGAAACTGTTGACATCACCAAGAATATCTGTTGCATGGTTATAGCAAATAATGCCCTGGCATATACGTGAATTTTTTTATGCTCCAAGGTGTGGAAATGGCAAGCGTGAATAATATCTTTCAATATTCATTTCTACTAAAAATATGTACAAGGAAGAAAGAGTAAAGAGTGATAGTTGGATTCTCTAATGCAAACAAAATACTCCATAACAGGACTTTCCCCAGAAGATCAAACCATAGCTTGAAATGGATTGTACTAGTCCATGATAGGCAAGTTCAAGGACATTTAGTGACACAGTAGTTTATAGTTGTCTGATAACGAAGCACGTGCTTCCCCATTCAGCGATAATATTTCCAATATGTGCTTTCCATGTTAATTTCTGATCTACGATTAGAACAAGAAATTTGCTTTTAAAGACTTGTTTGATGGTCCCATGTTGCAGACGTATAGTGGACTATAGTCAAAGTATTTTTCGGTATAAAAGCATATATTGTGTTTTGAGTTCATTTATTATCAATTCATGACTATTGCACCAGTGTTGGAATGGCAATACACATTCATTGGATTTTTCAATGGACAATATCGAATTATTTTCAGCTATCAGTTGATTTGTGTCATCGGCATACACATGAAAATGGTAAGAAACAAAGGACAAGAATTGACCCTTGAGGAACTCCAACAGTATGTTCACGGGATCTGATTTGAAAGAGTCAATCAGGACTATTTGTCTTCTGATATTTGAATAAGATGCGGCCCAGATGATTATCCAGCATAATTGATGTTCAGGACGATTCAATAATTTCTAGCACAATGCCCTCAATTTTCAGTGTTACAGTCGACTAACTGAATTTCCCAATGCAAAAAAAGAAGTTACTATCAAATTTTCTCTTCTTTTTTTAATGTGATAGGTCTATAAAAAGTAATTATAAAGAATCCAGGCGAGTGTTCTACCGTAGGGTATAAGTTTTTTTTAAGATTTTTGTGAAATTATTATTTTTTAATGGGTTCGGATCCCAGTTCTTTATAGCAATGGTTTATTTGTGATTAGTTTTTCAGAATCTTCTTGAAAACAGCCAAATTCTGCCTTAACTTGCCATTTTCGGGTAGGAAATTCAGTTTTCACCTGTTTATATTCGATTATACCCCCAAATATCCTGGAAGATGTTGTTGTTCTGAAATGTTATTATTGTTCATTTCTTTAACCAGCTCACGAACGTCCACCCTCAGAAGTCGAAACTTGTGTGAGCAACGGATTAACGGGGCCTTACATTTTAACGTGCGATTACCCAGCACGGTTCTTGTTTCATATAGCAGCATCGTTCTGAACATGAATTATGCTGGCTCTATTGCTCCCCTTAAAAGTTGAATGGGCTTTCGGTTGGCATTATTGTTAAGTTGGCGTTTCGATAGATCCCAGTTCTGATGACATTGGGTAAGGACATTCAGCATCACATTTGCTGGTTCCCTTGGAATTTTGTTGTATTACTGGAAAAATGAAATAAATATGGCACTATATCAAACAGTATTTTTGATTGATCAGTTTGTACGTAGCCCAGTAAAATGTGGACGATCGACGTGAACAAAATGAGAAGATTGATGTTGCATAAAGTAGTAAAGTAGGTGTTATTGAATATTAATATTTTATTTGTTGATTATTTGCGATTGAGTTGTTTCATTTAAATTTCGGAAATGATCTCAACAAATGCAGTTTTCCTAGAGTTTTGGAAACCAAAACCGTTTCCGTTCTCAAAACTCATTCACAAGTTTTGTTTCTACAATTTTCGTTATCGACACTTTGTCAAAGATCTGATATTCACATGCTATTCTCCTCAGACAGTATGATAACAGCAGATTGCTTCAATCATTATAATCTCAGTTAACTTTCTGGAAAAAATTCAACTTCCGTTTAAAAATATTTGCTCTTCGATATTGTAAAATTCATTTTATTCCTTTCTTCAAATTTCAGACCTTTGAAAAATCTTCATGACTAAATACGGGACCTTGAACATACTGAAATTCAAATCGAGCCATATTTTGAACAGACAGGTGCATTTGGTTTCCATAATTATAACAATTATAATTAGTTGCAATAAGATTAATGAATTATTTTTTTGCATTTTTGTCACACCACAAATTACTAACTGATTCTGGTGTATTCCTCTTTACAAGAAACATTGTGGAAGGTTAAAAACTCAGAAAACATCAGAGAAGGAGCAAAGCTTTTGATTTTCATGATGTTATGATTACATTATCATTACAAACTCTGTTTCATTTCTGGTGAGCATGAAAACGATAAATAAATTTGTAATATTACTACCTCCCACACCAATTCAATTATATTTTTGTATTCAACCTCACCCTATTGTTTCAGGATATCCAGTGATGACGAATGAGAAATAAATGTGGATTAGGATACCAGGTGAGTAAAACTAATCGAAAACTTCTGGGTTAGCCTGCAACTGAAACCAGAAACTAGGTCATCATGTCATTGTTCAGGTTCAGGGATCCTTCACTGAACGCAAAGTAATTTCCTTGCCTGGAAAGGGTTGGCCCGACACCTAACAGATGCACGGCGTATTCTGTTTTTTGTCCACGCATCGGTATTTTAACAGCTCTTCGGGCAAAAAACTAATGAATACTGCATTATCACGAGTATGGTCATTACAACTCACATGCGGACATTAAGGTAATGCTCAGCTATAGTTTTTCAGATAGTTATAACATCAAAAATGGTTTTTCACGTTTCACATAAAACATTGGAATAATGAAACGTTATGAAAATTATGGGTTGCGTTTTTCGGAGTGTTCAGTGAACTCGTTTTCTAATTCTGTATGAGTTCTGTTAATGATGTGTATGCGATACGTGGTGAAACACATGTATTATGACATGAAGATTTGATATTTTGGTTTCGATGATTGATTAATGTTCACAATTCGCGATATAGATGATATTTTTGGTTTTGTGAGAATAGAAGACAAAATATTGATGAAATGAATTTTGATGTTGAGGCGCTGATAACATTAATCATTACGAATTTTGTGCTTTTTTGAATTATTTGTGCAAAATTCGATAATGGAGATCGGCATTATCTTGAGATGCATTATTGCAATACATGAAAATTTTTGAATGGTTACAGACTCTATCTTCCTGGCCTATAGAATGTTAGAATTTGTATAATTTGTTTCGAGATTTTGATGGGAGATAATCGAACGTATTCGAGTTTCATTTCAATTATTCTTTCTTCGAAACCGTGAATTATTGGATAGTAACGCAATAAGAATGAAATTTCAACATACTTTACTATGATTAAGGGATTGATCGACTTACCTGTATGGATGATAGATCATTCTTCAATATAACTTCATTCGTAGAGGCTTTTGCGAAAGCTATATTGCCGACTTGTTATAATTGCACGAGTGCATAAATATTACCGATAATTTTGCAAGAAAGCGTGATATCTAAAAATTGCAAGTTTATTTTCATATTTTGGCGAAAGTGCCCGAGTCCGATGGACAAGGGCTCTTTTACAGAATATGAAAATAACCGAATGCAGTTTGTATAAGATATCACGCTTGAATGCAAAATTATCTGGTCATTTCTATGCACGAATGTAATTCATTGGAATATTTCACGAATAAAGAAATTCTCAAAGAAATGATATTTTTTGTTCATTTATACTTCCCTCTACAGATTGTATGGAGTACTCACCTAAAAGCGAAATGTTTTTTCATTTTTGAAGTCTATCTGACATTTATTTGTGTTGTTTACTGACGTCTAGCGATACGGTTTCAAATGTGTTGTTTTGGCGACTTGATACAATGCAATTACCACTGTAAGTTTTCGATACAATGCAATTACCGCTGTAAGTTTCCGATAATTGCATTGCTCTTATGGGACATTTTATATATGAGGGAAATATTCCTTATCAATATGTACGGTTATTACATGTGACCTTTTTTTTTCTCAAGTTCTCCCTTCGATTAATCCATATGAGAAAATTCATACAGATGATGTTTTTTATTGATTATGACCCCCCATCCCTCTATTAAGTTAGCGATCTTTTTAACAAATTTTAGAAATGAGTCTTAAAATGCGGATGGTGTACGTGGTATCAAGCCATTATCAGTTCTTTGTGACTTCATTTTGATTGTTTGCATGAGTGATAGTTCAATACACAGTGTATAATCATGAAAGGACAACACCGAAAAATAATTATTTATGTTTCGGTTATATTTCACCTGATCTTGAATGTAACTGGGATCTATTCAATTACATGTGATTTTTTTATATATTGCACGCGATTATGCTGAAGTTATTGAACAGGGAAACAAAGAGCAGTGCAATCAATATATTGTTTTCATTATTGCGCACTATATGATCGTATAGTGTGAACAAAATATTAATTTCAGAAAAATTCCAAATAAACTTTGGATCACTGTTTGACTTTGGAAATATATGTTTTTCGCAAATCGCTAAGTTTTGACATTCAAGACAAAATTTCTCAAAGAAAAAGTCAAAATTGCCTTGCTGTAAGAAAATGATATTTTCCTACTCTGGGAAAATAATATTTCTTAGCAGTTATTGAGCAACGTCTCCAAATCGATTTGAAAAGAAAACAAAGACTCTATAAAAATATTAAGATCGAACATATTGGCGAACCCCTGTTGACATAGTCACGAAGAAAGAGTATATCTGAGATAACAATTGCTCTGCTCATATGGCACGATATTACGTGTGTTTGCTACAAAAATCAAGCAATAACACATGACTTCTCTATTGTCGCAACTCGGTACTCGCTTGGCTTATTACGAGAGGATTTTTCGCTATTTCACCCAACTTTCATTCATCCAAATAATGAATGAACTCATTTGAAAATTTAATTGAATAATTATTATAAAAAAAATGAGAAAATATGCTCGAAAATTAACTGACGTTGAATACCTAACGAGAAATACAAAAAAACACCAAAAACTTACAATATATTGCTAACCAGCAGGATTGTCGAGAAGATGTGCTGCATGCTCAAAAATGTTCTGGAACCGTTTCTGAAGAGTGATCAATGAATACTGACTAATTTACTGAATACTGATACCGAATCATGACCTTCCTCAATATTTATAAAGATTCATATGCTGAGGTTACAAGTTTGCTCCGGTCACCGTACTAAGGTGAAATGCTTAGCACGCATCCGTGCAAGTTTTCGAATTTAGATATTGTTTCATATTCCTATATCCTGTAATCGTATCAATTTGATGTCTATCTACTTGGAGTATAAAAATATGGAATTGTAAATACTGAGTGTTTCTCTTTTAGAATATTGAAGTTGAGGTTGAAATATCTCTCCATTCATGTATTTGTTTGAATGGATTTGAATAAATTAATGACAACTTTCCATATTTGACAATATGATTGAATGCCCGGCGCGCCTTACATACCGGAAAATAGTTGTTTCAGAAAAGTTTTCCTTTCTCTGACTAATTCATATATATTCAAGAGTAGCTTGCTTATGCTGATGTTACTTCCTTCATTGCTGCTTTGTTTCACGTCGGTTCGACGGATTTTTTTTTGTTTTGTCAGCTTCGTAAACAAAACACCACGACGGATGTCCGGCTCACAGAGCTCTCGCGCTTCCCTGCTGTTAACTCCTTGTCGGGACACGCATGCAGAGTGATGGCAACTGAGTTTAGATGAAATATTCGATAAAACTAGCGGTTTTACAACGGGCATAGCTCGGCACGCATAAACTAAAGGCAGGTAGGTTGTTGATAGCCGGTGAACGTTGTAATTTGGTGGGCATGACTACGAGTTGTGAACAAAAACAAAACATTTCGTGTGCGGTTATAGTACCGGCGATAAGGACTGGTTTCGATGCGTTGAAAATTATTGGGGAAATGAAAGGAAGGATGTAGGTGTTATCGTAGATTCCATCGTCCTGTAGTTATATCTCGTCGATTTACATTAATCTAATTATGATATTGTGAAATGATAATTTTCGAAAAAATTGTTATCCCAGTGTTACTAAAGAATCATCAGCAAATCCTCAAACTTATCTACTGGAAATTCATATCATATCGAATCTGCTTTCATAGCTCTACGATTTTAATATCCACATAATTATTGTATCAACCCTTTATCCGTTTTGACATATAATTATCGAGCCTATCAATACAATTTCTAAGGCAATCTATCAAAACCACCTGTATATCCATTTACTACTGTATCCATTTATGATCACCAAAATATCAGATCTAGACTTTAGGATTCTCTAAAAAAATATTATTCTTCTACCAGTAGAAAATCTTCAAGTTTTCTTCTTCAAAATCCATATCATGTTGAATCTGCGTTCATAGCTATACGATTTACACTATCCATAAAATTCTCATATCAACCATATATCCATAACTAATATATAAATAATCAATGGGCCTCTATCAGTATAAAACTTAGGAAAATCTAGACTAGAATTTCCGAAAAATCATCCATCATTTTTTTTTAAATCTTCAAGTTTTTTCGTTGAAAATCCACATCATATTGAATCTGCTTTCTTAGCTATACGATTTTCACTATCCATGAAATTTTTATATTGACCCTGTTTCAATTCATAAATAATATTATCTGGTCTATCAGAACAATTAATACGCAATAGTTTTTTTTGTGAATTTGTAATCGGAAAGTCATGTTCTGAACAGCCAAATAGTTTGAAGATGACATTTCTATATGAATTCCCAAGAGTACCGTGAAAGTTTTATGAAGCTTTGTTTTCGCTGGTTCCAGACCAAACTTTCACTTTTATTCCAACTATGAAAGTTGTCACAACATTGATTGATTGAAACGTTCATATACGAAGCTCTACTTAAATATTTTATGTTTGAACGCCTCCATGAATTAACATTGTGACAACATAAAAAAAAATAGGAGAAAAAGTGAAAGTTATGAAAGTCCTCATTATTGAAACTTGTGCCAGCCAACAATTTCTGATCCCTATGATTTTGTCTCGTGACAATATACTCTTCATTCTTACAAACGAACCATCTATAACTAGGGCTAGGTTCATTTCTCGACTCCTGAAAACTCCAATTCGATAATTTGATCAAGTGATATTCGATGGAAATGATCTAGAACACAAAATTTTTAGTATGCGATTTCATGAAAAAAAGAAAGTAAATGTATACAAAATAACATTTCTTAAAGAATAATATGACTCTGAATGATATTCAACAACTCTCGATATTTAAATGAAATTGAAACTCATTCAAAATCAAAAATCAAAATCAAAAATCTTTATTTCCGTCGACCTGTGTAAGGCATGGAAAATGTCACATACAATATACAATACATGAACTCACTATTATAAAACTTGCTGAATGAATTTAACAGTTTCAATAAATTTAAAGAAATTAGGAATACATAACAAAGAATAAAATCAACAATGTGGAGACATAACGTTTACAATGAAGTCAAAATTCAAAAAGTACAAAAAATATTATAAATATTGGTAAACAAGACAATAAATATTTTGAAAATTAAAATCCCAAATCGGATTAAAAATATTCATCGAGAGAATAGAATATCTTTTCACATAATAGTTTTCGAACGTTTTGTTTGAATATCTTTATACTGCTGATTTTTTTCACAGATGTTGGAAGTTTATTATATATTTTTATAACATGAGGGCCATTAGAGACCTTGGATAATGTATGACTAGGAATTATGATGTTATAATTCTTTCTCAGGGTGAAGCCTGAAAGAAGACGGGTTTCATCTCTATTCTGATGCAATGAGTTTTAACATAGGTGACACAGTTGAAGATATACATGCAAGTGACAGTTGATATGTTCAACTTTGCAAATAATGGTTTACAAGAATCAAAAGGTTTTCTGAAACAGATTGTTCTGATGATTTTTTTTTGTGAAACTAAGAGTTCATTGATTCTATTACAGTTGCCAAAACATATGATGCAGTAGTTGAAGGTGGGGTACACATATGCGTAATAACAACTCTTGAGAATATCGATGGAAACATAATTGCGAATATTCCATAAAACAAAACAATATTTTGCTAATTTATTCAATATGAAATCAACTTGGAGATTCCAATTGAGCTGGGAATCGATAAAAAGTCCTAAGAATTTTGTGAAACTTTTCTGTTCTATAGTTTTCTCCTCGGTCCTAACCAATACACTATATTCAGTTTCCCGAATTGAAAAAAGAATGGTGTTGGTTTTGAGATTATTCAAAACCAAGCCATTCTCAGAACAATATATTCGCATGTTGGATACCGCTTTATTTGCTCTAACTGACAATGTTTCACATATTGCACCACTGACAGTAAAAGAAGTGTCACGCGCAAATTGTATGGAGCTATTAGGATCATTGATTTTTGAAAGGTCATTCACAAACCAATACCAATAATTCAGAACCTAGAGTCAGTGTGCAATGAAGTAGAGGCTGTCCCATTTTTTTCAGTTTCTTCAATTCACATTCAAATTTGATGATGAGAACTTATTGTTCAATCAACAATTTGATCACAAACTAATTCTCCACCTCATCTTCATGAAAACTTCATAATCAACAATTCAGACAAATGACAAATCTTTTTCTTCAATAGTTGGAAGAATTCACAGGTTTTTCAAAATATATTTGAAATGATTGGAAAATAACTATGTAAAGTTCATCAAATGAAGTACATACGGTCTTGGTTCATTTTCATGCATGTCTTTCAGAAACTACAATTTTTGGTAGGGTTTTTCAAACTGTTCATTCACTATCATTCTATATATCAAATAGAAACCAAACTGTTATTTGTTTAAGCTGATATTATCCATTTGGAGGAATGTAGGGTAGCGGTAACAAAATATATAGATGAAAGAATCGATAAAACCAGTGGTAACTGGTATTACACACGCGCACAAATTGGCAAGGAGATTGGTAATTGGTGATTTGGGATGAGAACTGTAATTATCTAGACATGCGAACAATCCGTGAATGAAAAAAAAATGTGTAACACGTACATGATAGTATTCATTACTATGAAAAGTATAGGTTGAGAAGCATGAAAAAAAAATGGTGAAGTAGGTAATGAGCGAGCCGAAAAAAAAATTGGGTACCTGCAAATTTCATTCAATTTTCATGGTAACTTGATTTCGATTATGAACCGGGTAGTAGTAACATTTTCAGCATATACCCCTTCTTCACATGATTTTATGCAAGTCTCAATAACTTGACTGTGTGTTACTGAATCTTTGCAATTTCAACTGATTCTTTGAATAATATGGTTTTTGTTTCAACCGACTTGTTCAGCTATATTTCTAAAAATGACTTTGCTTATGACAATAAGATTCTTCAGACAATAAGCTCATTTTGAAAAATGAATTTAATTTTTGTTTTCAAGTAGAGAAAATATACTTTGGAGACACTTGAGCCACAATGACTTGTATTCTATGATTGGTAAAAGAGATGAGGTTGCGTCATCTCGCTAATTTTAATTGTGACAACTCTTCAGTAGTTCTTGAAATAGTGAAACTCGTAACGTTTTTACGATGGCGGTTGAACTTGTTTATTTAACATCATCCGTTGTGATACTGCGAAGAGGAATTTGGGATTGATGTGTTGAGAACGTCCAGACTCACGGGAGACATGATGGACAAGTTCATTCTGAATTTACGGATTTTTTGAAATAGGTATTTGTGTCATCAGTTGAAAAAAATTAAATTCTGTCTGTACAAAAAACGCGATTTCTGCGGTAGGAACGTAGCGAGATCCCGTAAAGAATAAAGTGTGGTATAAAAAATGTATTTTTACATCGTTTCACATTTCTTGAAATATCCATAGAAATTCATCAATTTCAAAATTAAAATTGTCTACCCCACAAATTTTTTCAAGAATCAAGTTCGTTTATTACAATGTTTGTCAAATTAGGGTCGTTCACGAGTTTCTAAACTGTTACTGAATATTTGCTAAAAAAAAAATTACGAAACAGCGTAAAAAACAAAATTTTGGGAAAGTAGGTTGTGTCTAAATCAACACTAGGCATAGCTGTTGATGAATGAGTCATGCCATATTGTCACATTCTGACTACGTACCAAAAATTGTAATTTCATTGAGAATTTTTTGCTGAAGTATAAATCCAATGAAATCAGTTAATTTGAAGTCATCTGATCGCACACAACCAATCAGAACAGAATTATACCGAATAATTCCCTCATATATAAAATGTCCTATAAGAGCAATACAATTATCGAAAACTTACAGCGGTAATTGCATTGTATCAAGTCACCATAACAACACATTTGAAACCGTATCGCTAGACGTCAGTAAACAACAAAAATAAATGTCAGATAGGCTTCAAAAATAGAAAAACATTTCGCGTTTTGGTGAGTGCTCCATACAATCTATAGAGGAAAGTATGAATGAACAAAAAATAACATTTCATTGAGAATATTCCTGAAATATTCCAATGATCAAGCGTGGTATCTTATACGAATTGCATTCGGTTATTTTCATATTTTGTAAAAGAGCCCTCGTCCTTCGTACTCGGGCACTTTCGCCAAAATATGAAAATAAATTTGCAATTTTTAGATATCACGCTTTCTTGCAAAATTATCGGTGATTTTTATGCACTCGTGCAATTATAACCGAAAAGTTCCCATGGGCTCTTTTCACTTTATCATCTTATTGCCATTACATACAAATTGATTTACTTCGATTATGACGTTTCAAATATTTGATATTTCAAAATGTCACTATTTGGTTGTAATACTATCTGAAATATCAATGAAATTATAGAATCAAATATACCAAAAATCACAGTTTACAGTCAAGAGTTTGTATAGAAAGCATTCATGAATTTTTGAAATGATAGAAAGTATCATTCAAATTGAAATCGGGAGGCGGAAGAATTGGCGTCAATTTTAAAATGATTCCGCTGTGAACATGAGAACAAAAGATGGTAGACAGTTTAGGGTCTAAGCCATGTAAAACTTAGCAGGATGAATTGGTTTCTCTCTTGATTTTCATCAAAAATTAGCAAAAAGCTTTCCATCCCAATAACCCTCGAACATTGATAAATGATCAAAAATTTTATAACAACTTTTTCAAGCTTGTTGCTCACAGGAAACAGAACTCCGCCTATGGCGTCGGTCTGTTTCCTAACAACAAGCTTTCGATATCTGTTATAGAATTCTTGAATAATTATCAATGTCCTTGGATTTTTACTATTGGAAACTTTCAAAAATAGGCTTGGGAAGGAAGGCAGACTAGCTTCCGAAACTTCTCCAAGGGGAAGTACATGCATCCTATCAATAAATTTGTTCATTATATGACCAAATTCATGAAAATGCTGACGAATTAGTCTCTCAAATTTGCATTTTTTCAATATTGCAGTCATACATCGTCGCAAATATATCAATATGCCCTATAAATATGTTATAAGAACTTATAAATCTACTTCATCTCCATTTGTAGGGGAGAGAAAACCCTAGGAATGGATTCCAGTGATTGAAAAAGTCCAAGTTCTCTAAATTATATGGAAAGACGACAAACAACGTTTTACATTATAATATATTAAAGAGTCTAGAGAAATCTACGATAATCGCTTATGAAAAATGTGAAATGCAAGGAAAATAAGTTATGCTTGTCTGTTTCAAAAGGGTAAACGAAAAAAAAAAGGAGTATATGAGATTACAGACAATTTTTCCTGTATCATTTTGAAGGTCAACATTTTCAGGAAGCAATAATATTGTGAGTCGAGTTGTGAGTACTTTGTAGTAAGACAGAAATTAACTTGTCAAAATAATATAGAGGAAGGGACATATTTTTTTTAAAATAAGCCAAACACTAAAAGAGTACACAATTACCATAACGATTCGGATATCGAAGGTTTAGGTTTTATAAAGATTGAGATTTGTATCACACAATGATTTTGATAACTCCATGTTTGATTCAAATGTACAACTGGATGCTTTTGTTTAACTTTTCTCAACTGAAATAAATGAAATTTGGTCCATTTTGAAACTGATTGAATCAAGTTAATTGAATTAGATGTTCAAATAGTGAATAGTATACGTAATAAACCGTGAATTGAGGTGATACAACTGGAATGGAGGTATGTCCTAAGGCATACGAATACGCTACAGTTCCTGACAATTTCGAGAAGGATGATTCCCCAACCCTCCAAGGCGCATACTTGTCAAAAAAATTCGCAGATATTAATCTAACAAAATTGACTACATCAAAAGTTCTATACCAAGTTGGAAGGTCACATTCTGATTACCTACCAAATGAAATCAAAATACTGAATAAAAAAACAACCAGAGGGAGAACATAAACGAAATCACCGGTAAAAAAAAAGGTATTTACCCTCGCTCACAAAACACACATTCATAAAAAACAAACACAAACGTTGAATGCATAAAAAACGAAAGCCGTCGTCGAAAAAACCGACGTGAGTGACTGCCAAATGAAAGCACTCAACCCTTCGGTGAACTAACCCTTTGAAAGTGTGTCAATGCTATGCAAAAAAAAACGTGGGGAATTATGGCCGCCGCGGCAGTTCCGCCTAAGCAATTGTTTTATGCCCTTCCACGGTGCACGCAGGGACGGTCCCTTGCCCATTGTTGTGCGACTCGGTGCCCAATGAATGGCAAGGGCGCTCGCCGGACACGTATGCACCGGTTGCCACGGCAATCGCACCCCTTTGCGTGAACGCGTGCATCCGGCCGGTTGGCCGTTCGGCCGGTAGGTGGCGCTGGAATCAGGACGGGGCTCCTCGATGTACGGGGCTAGGTCCGTAATTTTTTTAGGGGTGGAAATGAGTATTGAGTATCATGTGCTTTTTTTTCGGCAATTGAGAATAGGGAATATGCACGACATTTGTTATGACTTAAATTAATCATTCACATGTTTATAACGTAGAAAAAAATATATAAATAGGTGAGGAAAATTGCAATTACTGTTGTAAATTATTTATTATATTTGTGACAATTGTATACTCCGTAATCTCCAAAGTTCGACGGAAACGAATACTTAACAACTGACATTTCTATTTTAAGTTGAATATACAATATGAATGTGGAACCTTTCCCATTTGAATTTGCCCACAAACGAAACAATGAATTGATTTCTATGAGAACTGCCCAGGAATCAGTATCATTGATGTTCCAAAAACTACATCTGCTCCTGTTTTCAAAACTATTCCTACACAAAAAATATTAAAATATCAATATTTCTGTGACAAGTCAGATATCTGTTGAATTGTCTTCCCTATTAATGATTTCAATTTCAGATTGTGGTACTTCTAGAGATACTGAAATAAAACTAGATATTTTGGCGGAGTCGCCGATACCATATATTTTTCTGTCGGGCATGAAATATCGTAAACCCTTTCGCTTACCCATTTCGTTATGACTACGGTACTGATGAAAACAATATTACAAAAATCATTTGGTATATGAATCACACAGGAACAAAACTTGAATTGAAATATCATTTTTATCAGACATCTTGAGTGGGTATATCAATCTTTTTATGTAAAAAAAAACGGGTTGAAAATATTGGTATTATACCCAAGGAACAATCACAGTGGAAACGTTTGGGTTCAGTATGATTTTTCGGAATTTTTTTGGCTTCTGACTATATCAAAATAAAGGAGACACAACTTAATAACACAACAAATAAACAGCTATGTTTTCAAGAAGAAATTTTCTTTGAAGACATTCTTCCTATGGAATCGCGGTTCTATCATGCTAGTTCCTCTTAAGTGGCTGTTGAAAAAGTTCTCGACAGGAATGGAAATCAGCTTCGAAATAAGTCGAAATCAGCTGAACAAATATTATCAACAAATGGTACTCACATGGTCGATTGGGATAACATCAATTTACTAATGACAGAACAGGTTGGAACAAAAGAAAACTCTAAAGATGCTACTTGCATTTTGTTAAACAGAAATTAATCGATTGATTTTTGTTCATTGAGTATGGATCAAAGTTGAATCCCTCTTATGAAAAGGAAAGTTGACCTGGAAAGATTCAGTTCGAAAAAGGTTGTGTCAAAATCAACACTAGGCATAACTATGGATGGATGAGTCATGCTAGTGTCACATTTTGACACTACGTACCAAAAATCGAAATTTCATTGAATATTTCCCTCATATATAAAATGTCTCATAAGAGCAATGCAATTATCGAAAACTTACAGCGGTAACTGCATTGTATGAAATCGCCATAACAACACATTTGAAACCGTATTGCTAGACGTCAGTAAACAACACAAATAAATGTCAGATAGATTTCAAAAATAGAAAAACATTTCGCGTTTTAGTGAGTGCTCCATACAATCTATAGTGGAAAGTATAAATGAACAAAAAATAACATTTCCTTGAGAATTTCTTTATTCGTGAAATATTCCAATGATTTACATTCGTGCATAAAAATGACCGGATAATTTTGTATTCAAGCGTGATATCTTATACAAATTACATTCGGTTATTTTCATATTTTGTAAAAGAGCCCTCGTCCTTCGGACTCGGGCACTTTCGCCAAAATATGAAAATAAACTTGCAATTTTTAGATATCACGCTTTCTTGCAAAATTATCGGTAATTTTTATGCACTCGTGCAATTATAACCGAAAATTTTCCGAAATAGCCTTGAAGAAAGAGGCAGAATAGCTTCTGAAATGACGACAAGAAAAAGTACACGCATTTTCAATATATTTGTCCAGTAAATCTTCAAATTCATAAACGTAATAGTCACACAGTTTTGCATTTTTTTTATTTTGCATATACGTGTCGGAACAAAAATAGCAATTTAACGAAAGAACAGATATTATAGGAACTTCAAACTTTACCATTTTCATTTCAAGGGGAGAAAAATCTAGAACTGGATTTCAGAATGCCTCATTATCCGTAAAAAATACATCGATTCTTTGAATCATTCAAAAATCGGTTTCATAACCCTTTTCGATGCGATACTTTCAGAAAGGCCTTCAACTGAAAAATTTCATGTATCTTCCACTTTTTTTAAGCTCAAATTCTCTTATTGGAGATTATATGTATAAAGTAATCATAGACAAGAAAAAACACGTGTCGTTTCATATCTCAATAAATCATAACAGGAAAAAACTCCATTTCACGTGACCCACTCGATTCCTAATTCATGAAAAAATAGCAATCGATAACGTTATTATAGTACGTACGGAAGGTTCTAGTTTTTTTATATCGCGTGACCGAATTTTCCTACACTTATTATACCTAATAAATGTTAATTGAATAATGTACTATGATTTATATCAGTTCTCGACGAATACTGATACTCGTATTTTTATAACGTAATAATAGGTTAGTCGAGACTTTTATAATTTCATTTTGTCTTTCGCTTTTTTCCCCGGAAATGGCTGTAATCTGATAAGTGGGCAGACCTGTTATTACGATGAGAAAGACATTTCACCTTTTCCGTTGATTTGTCGGAGCGGTTTTTATTGATTGAGTGAGAGATATTCATAGGGGACCCCTTATTGACTGACGATATCTTTGTGGGAATCCAAGAATATTGGTAGGAATTTTCATTGCTCAATTATTTGTTGTCTACTTCCATGAATGTCTAGTGGAAATTACAATGGAATAATTTTCATTTTTATTTATTTTATTTTCAAAATTCTTTGACAGATTTCTTTCATTCAGTTCCATTCATTTCCAGTGAGAATCACCCAAAAAAGTATTTTTGATTATTGTTTATTTCGTTTTTCAAATTTTCTTGACAGAAACCAACTGGAAGAAGATAGTCCAGTTCATTGATATTATTCAATACGATTGTTGTTTATTCACCAGTGATGTCAAAAACATTTAAATCACTCATCACAGAGAAAAAGGAAAAACATGGCAAGTTTCGAAGTGAAATTGATTTTCAATAAATCCTACGTTGTTTTGAATTCACAGTATCTGTTTGGTAATGTCCATTTTTTATTTACCCAAAAATCTGTAATTGTGTCTTTTAACTCACTTTGAGTCATTTCCATTCGAGCCATAGGGCCCATTGGGCAATTTTTCTTAAAATTTTGAAATTAATTTCTTTCTTACGTATATCTTTTCAAATAAGAGATTTTTCCCTCTGATTTATCTAACGTTTTCTCTATTATCTCAACCTCTGAAAATATATAATTTGAGTCAAATTGGTTGGACTCAAATATTCATCCACTTGATACTTGGATCACATGAGATTTAGTGAGGGAGTATTTCACCATCTTTTTCTTTTGGAACTCTCTATCGGATATTTTGATTCTGTACAAACAAAAACTGAAATTTTCAGAATAACTTTTCTATCTCAATATCTATCATGTTTCAATTCAGTTTTAGAAATTTGATTTTGTTAAATTCATATCTTGAACACAACTGTACCTAGCTTCAACTATACATCATTCAGTAATGAATCATAGTCTTAACACGTGTTGAAATACCATTTTTTCAGATTCAATTTAAGACCTTAGTCATAAGAATTCATCATCATAATCTTGTATATTACTGTATTGAGTCTATAAGTTAAATAATCACTGAGAGACATCAGCTAGTTACGTCAGTCATACAAGGTTCAAGTGTAGTGTATCCATATCTGGTTTAAAAATAACTTGTTCATATCGTTTTTCATGAAACAACTGAAACGGTGAGCCAAATCTGAGCTACTGACCTGCTTATCTGTACCTGATAGATTACCAGGAACACTAGGGTGAATCTAGTGGCCCAACAGTGGTCGCAAGTTGATCCACTAACCTACAAAACAGTACCTGAACGTCTCCCAGGAATATTAGGGTAAAACATTCACTAAGAAATAAATCGTTAAGTTGAAGATAATTATTCATAGAACTCTATACACATCAATCTGATATTCCATTCAGAACAACAAACACTTCATTGAATTTTTATGTGGAAAAAGGAAGATTATGTGACGATATCAAGATAACGTGAAACAAATTCAGGTAATCAAAATCAAAATTCAAAACAATGTTGCTTCTGCGTTAGTCAAATTAGAAGAGAGCGATTTTCGAATCCAACATCGCGTTCTGTAAATTTCTTAGCATTGAGCGTGATATATAGTACATAGGTTCACTAAAGTTAGTTACAAAAAATATAAGTGGTATGAAAACCAAACTTCGTTTTCATTGTAGTTTTATTTTCGATTAATTTCTGTTAATTTTCATTCCTCAAGCGTTCATTCCACTGTACTTATTCAGTTCTAGAACCTCTATTTAATTTCAGTTTATTTGATCGATAATTTTTTGACAAGTTTCTTTATCAGTGATTTCTTTCAAAGATTTGAAGCAAATTATAGAAATTGGTGCAAACAGATATCGTTGTATACTTAATGCTCTCCTTTTCACTGAAATTCTTGATGTAAGTACAATTTCGTATTGATGTAATTGATATTTGAACAAACGATGATACAAGCCGACTCGATGCATGTGAGAGTCTAGAAATAGCAAAATGTCCAAACAGCATGGATGGTGACAAGGTACCTATTCCTTTCAGCCCGCTTTTCAATTTATTGGTGAGAAAATAATCGGAATAATCAATAATAACATATGACAGACCAACAAACTTTGCCACGTAGTGACTGCACTAGTTCATTGTCAAGAAATTAATTAGAATAATTAACAGTGACAAACAGAGTCCATATCGAACCGGAGAACTTTGGGTATATAAACAACTAACCCTAGCTTCGGATTTGGTATCAATTTTCTTGTCCTGAAGATGCTAACCTTATCAGCGAAACGCGCGTCGAGTGCAAAAATATCAGTTTGGTGTTAGGGTAATTGATCTTTAGGAAAAGTTTCAAAGTAATTGATATTTGTTGAAAGTCGTTACCCGTCTAGCAAATAATGAATTTATGCCCTCACACCGGCCGTAAATGCCCGTGTGACACTTCCCTCAACGGTGAAGGTGTCCCGGCCTGCATACATTAGCGGCCCATCTGCATCCGCCTCCTGCCGATGCTGGACCACGCAGGTGACGTTGCCGTCAATTAACCCACTCTCACTTTCTACGCACCCGCTGGTACCGGGTGTCCTCTGCTGCTGGCTTATCTGTCGTCTGCAATTACAGATCACGCACCTTTATATCGAGGTGGAGTTGACGAAAGAAGTTTCAGTCTTCTATCCCATGAACGGTGATGAAAAAATACAACACATTGATGGCATAGCTTAAAACAGGAGGCTTCATCTTGCAAATGCTTACAGTCCCAAAAATAGTTATTTATGATATAAGTGCTAAAAGTGATATTTTATTTTGTGAGAAGGAAAGTTTGGGACACGACGCCGAAGGCGGAGTGTTCCATTCCTTTAAACAAAATAAAATCACTTTTAGCACTTATATCATACACTATTTTTTCTACAAACACCATTAAAAGTCCGAATTAACGCATACCTATTTTACATTAATTATTTAATAAAATAATAGCCTCGAGATTATCAGTTTTGAATCCAATTTCATCTAATCTATTCATGAAACAAGGTGACAAGGTAATCAAAAACAGAATTTGTTGATTTGTCTTTGTTGACAACTAACGTCAATAAATCACGAATTATTCTCTCTCGTTTCTTCGTTTCTCGATGGAAAGTGATCCAGAAAATGAATTTCTACCGCCAGAAATTGAAGAAGCTGCCAATAAAGCTGCTTTTGAATTATTGCCTAGTAAGTCAAAGCGTCAGTACGAGTTTTCATACGATCGTTTCTTGAAATGGTGTGGTCAGAAAAATGTCAGAGGCAAGGATGATGACAGTGGAAATATGCTTCTTGCATACTTTGAAGAAAAGTTCAAAATATGGAAATCGTCAACGCTTTGGTCGAATTACTCTATGTTGAAGTCGATGATGAACATAAATAATCATGACATAAGCAGATATTACAAGCTTGTGGCTTTTTTGAAGGGACCATGGAGTTTCTTATCATAATTGTAGTTTCACTAATTGTACGCTTAATTGAATGAACACTTCATTTTGAATTATGTTTTTATATTTTCTCTACAGATAAATATTTTTTAGCACTAGTGCTAAATCTACTTTTGATCTACTTTTAACACCAGTTTCATAAAATGGCATTTTATACACTGACAGCATGCATCAAAAATTATACTTTTACTGACGTTTGTAGAAAAATATATTTTTTATAAATAATATTTATATTTATAAACAATATACATATTACATGGGGACTGAATGCAATCAATAGTTTCAACAATAAATACGCCTTCGTATATTGCTAAATGGTTGACGAAATAATTTGAAAATCTTTTCTTTCGAAGTAACAGAAACTCACTACAATATATAAGAAAATTAAAAGCTAGTGAATTAGAAGAAGGCGAATTATACCCGATACCACAAGCTCTGGATTATTCGGAGGATCAAATATCTCGGTAAATGACACTGTTTGAGCTTACAATCAACTCACCAAGCTCTGTATCGATTACTGCAGCGAATTTAGAGGATGTAGAAAAAGAACAATTGCTTTTTTTTCATGTATCGGTTATGAGTAACAAGCAGAATAATTTCTATCGAATCGTTGCCTCCAACATAAAATGGCAGCACTGCAATTTCTCGTTCTTATGCTTATCTTCCCATTTAAGGAAGAAACATGCGGTAATGAAATAGTAGTTTGTACAACAATAGTGAATATGATCAATATCAATTTCGACTTATACAGTTAATAAATAAACAAACTTCAATTCAATATGAAACGATAAGTTATGATAAATCGTTGAAAAAAAGTAGAAAAAAATGTTAGAAGGTAATGATTGCACTTAACACATATGATTCATGTATGAAATTATCTTCCTAAATGTAAAATTCAGAGTGTTAGAAGCACACTTCTGTCAATATTTCACTCAATTTTTGCTGGAGAACATTTGAACAAGAACATTATTTCAATTCTGGTTGTAGAATATCAGAAAGACGTATGCCAGTGTACAGTGAAACTTTCCTCTAGATAGGATGGTGAACTTTGCCGGGCATAATATTTTGTTGTTTTTTTGTGTCATAGGAATGATTATCGCACAATGTCTTGTGAAGCTATTTATGTTTTTGAGTTTATGAATCAACAGCTTCAAAATGAAAATGAGGGTAATTGTTGTGGTAGAGCACGTTACTGTGAAATAAACATCAAGCAAACATTTTTTGTAGCTTGTAAAAACGTATCAAAAAATGTTTGGAGTAACGACATTACCCAGCAAATTTCTATACGTTTTATTGATCTATTCTTCTACTACTTCTTGAATCTCCAATGATCATAATATGTGATTTGCTTTCTCCTCATTTCCTTGATTCATCTGAATTTCGAAATGAAACATCGTTCAACATATATTGGTGTGGAAGGTATGTCCTTTACTGCGAAAAATCAGATCCTCTGCCTCACAACATGATCAAAAATTATCACCAATTCATACAAATCAGTATATATCCTCTTCCTAGTCGTATTAGCACCAGGATCCACTCCAGGTGCAGGATTGATGGTTTTTCTATCGAACCTATTTTGAAAAATGAGTCCCTTCACAGGATCCTGCAGCACCTTATAGTTCAGAGAATCATTCGATACCACTTTGCCAGACCTCCAATGGTAATACCCGAGATCGGTGATTTTCGGCAGAATTTTCTTCTTCCCCCTGAAAAAAGGTTTCCAATCTTCAGTAACCAATTTCTCCCCGTAGTCGATATACCCGGAAATTTCGAACCCAGCCTTCGTGTAGTACTTCAAGAAGATAATGGTGGAGAGGATGCCAACTCTATTAGACCGCTCCCTTAGAGCAAGATCTTGGTGGAGAGGGTCGCCTTTGACCATCCCTTCGCTGGAAAGCTCGTAAGGTTTGTAAGGTGGGTACAGGTAGAGATAAACAGCTGCTAACCTCTTCTCGAACTGCTCCCTGCTGAGGGTTTCCCCTGAACTCCTGTAGCCCAACTCTGCAATAGCTCTGGCAACTTCGATGCTTTGGAGGTAGCATTCATCTTGAGTAGTCCCTAGAGAGTCCAGATAGTTTTCATAAGCCTGGAACTGCAGAAGTCGGCGATCTGCTTCTATTTGTGGAGAAGCTTTGAAGTGGCCACGATTCGCCATGGCTTTTTCCGAGGAATTGGTTAGGGCTGGAAGGTTATATCACTTGGCAGTTCACATCGGAAATGACAGTTTTCTGGCTGTCGTTGGTGAAATGATATATTTGACATTGAGTGTTACACATGGTACAGCGTGGTGGCTGTTGGTTTGTCGTATGCTGAGATATAATAGGACTTTATAGTTTTGAGAAAAAGCATGATTATCTTAGAAAAACATACATGGTTTTTCTGGAGAGAACGACGTTTTGTGAAACTACTTTTTCGACTTTTCCTTCTCCGAATAAAAAGAAGGAAGTAGAAAACTTTTTTAAAAGGTTAACGAAAAAATGAAACACTCTTTGTTTATAGGTACGTGTATATCGTTCCTAAATTTCCATTAGTTCTTCACAGAAAAAGAGGGAATCTATCTAAAAAAACTTTTACCGTCTATATGGCGCGACGGGCGTTAATAGAGGAGTTATTATTTTAGTCTAATTTATATCTTCGGATGAGACAAATCAGTCTGAACAAAATTTTAGAAATTGTCGTTTCAAAATTAGAGATTGATGTAACACTGATGAATAGAACGAAGTTGAATGTAGATGCGATCATGGATATCATAAAAATATGTACTGAAAAAATTTATTTTCAATTCAAAAATGATTTTTATCAACAAAAATTCGGTGTGGCTATGGGTTCACCACTTTATCCGATTCTTAGTAATATTTATGTGGAGTGTTTTGAGGACTATTTCATAGAAAGATGTGAAAATTCGAGTTATACGAGAAGTTGGTGACTAATTGGACTTGTCTTATCCGAAAATAACTGTTTTTCAATTATTATCACAGTCGCGATAGACAGAAGTCTACACTTCCACACCTGCATAGATTCCAAAATCAATTTATATTTTTTCAGATTGTGGTAGGTTACAAACCCAGAAAATCACGACGTGAAGATTTATCCACCACAAAGTAATTACTTACAAACGCTACCGGACAATAGATACCGTGAGAGGTGTTCTACAACTTCGAATTCACTGGATACCGGTGAAAACAACAAATTTAAAACATATTATGATCAATAAAAACCATATAATGAATAAGTGAATTTTTAAATCTGTTGAAAATATACGTGGTCTTCTGTGAAATGTGTTCAGTTCAACCAAACGGAACTACACTTGTTTCAGTTGTTATTCAGAAAAGATCAGTTGATTTGCAGAATATATCAGTTTTGATTGAAATAAATCGAATATAATTCAGAAAATGTCCATTGTTATCCAGGTTCAATTAAACGGTAATTAGAAAATGAAAGGGATGGAAAAACCCCAACCAAAAACAAAACGAACATGTGAAAATAACAAAACTTCATTCAACCAACAAAATAATTTCAAAAAAACCATGCAGGTTGGCAAAAATTTTAGCAGATTCAATGTCAGAACAATATTTAAAACAGGAACACAATCAGATCACCATCAACTTGAATTAAACCTCTAAATAAGAAACAGAATTACACTGGTAGTGTAGACCATGACGAAAGAAAAGACATCTTCTGGGAATAAATTTCAACACAGTGAACAGTAAGTGTTTTTTTTTTATCTTAGTATATTTCACAGAGATTGCTGGACAAATACGTTATTAGTTCCGTGCCAAGATGGATTGGACAAGCTCAATATGAATAAAAACCCTGGTGTGTTGACCGATATGCTTTCGTTTAGCCAATTCCTCTCGACCTGAGAAATCGAGGAGTAAACTTATATTTTTTGACGGTAGGTGGTGTTGAGGTGGTGATACAAATGCGATTTTCTGAGGGGACATTTTCATTGAGGCGGCAGCTTAGGAGTGATTATCGATATCGGCGGTCTGTTGGATAAACTTTTGCGGGATCTTTCGTTCACTAATAGACTTATCAGTATACAAAATACGTAAGGTCAAGTTCGTCTAAAAGAAAGCTATTAATTTTTTTGAAATGTTTGACAGTTCGATTCGAATTTGAATGCATTTGCATTTATTCAAAATCTTGTACCTAGTTCTTGTTTCTTTTCACGTTTTTCTTCTTAATTTTCTTTTTAAGTGTTCATCGTTGCTGTTCTTGTATTTGTTTGATTTCATAGTGATAGTTAGATATATTATGAACCGATTTACAAAGCTCAAAATAAAACGCTCGTGTCGTCTAGGTATTACTTATCCCTCATATCATCGGCTCGTAAGCACATTAAAATTGTATTTTTTTTAACACTACGAAGAAGAAAGTACTTACCTATTTTCGGTTCCTTAGAAAGTAGAAAGATAAGATATCAATACTTTCCAGTTTCACTCACAACTATTGTTTCGGAAGATATAAAATCACATCAGAATCACTGAGTTTTTGACTTATTTTTCATCAAATTGAAAGCAAAAGGAATACCTAATAATCAGTCAAAATGTGATAACTACATAATTCCTAGCATTTCGCGGAAAAGCAAGAAATTGGATGCAAAACATGAGACCATGAAATAAACATAACCTATAAATCTATGAATAATCGAATGGCCGTCGAGCAGACGGATATCATGGCATCACAGATTAAATTAAAATCACGTAAGGTGCGCCTCTGCTGGTAAACTCTCGAAGGCATCTCTTCAGATAAAATTGATCAAAATCAAGATAGCGAAATGTCGAGAAAATTTGCTTACATTAGGTAGGTATTAGTATTAGTCAACACACCAGGGTTTTTATTCATCTTGGACAAGCTGTACTATTCTTTGATTGATTTTTCACTGTTCTGTATGCAAGCGAAGCTGCGTAGCCGAAGACGTCGAACACATAACAATATATCATCATTCCGACCCATATATCGGCACACCTTCAAGAGCTTACGGAGCCCGAAATGCATATCTACACATAACACGGGAGCGTATCCGCAGACGTCTTCGGTGCCGAGATGCTTTTATCGCCTGCAACCAGGTTTCCGAATTACAAAATGATTTATTCCGGCAACGGAACGCAAGGATATATGGCCGTACTATAATCTCATATGAGAACATATAAAACAGTGATTTATCTGGGTTTTTGGAGTTGCCATCCGAACTATGATATCCCCGCCTTCTATAAATTGCACCTTCCGGTTTATCGCAGATATATTTGCGATCGGGAGGAGTGAGTATAATGGCGGAGGAGCCGGTACGACATTTTCACATTTTCGATCAATTCGGAAGAGCGATTTTTTATTGTATCGAAGAGATGACTGTTGTTATTGGCTGATTAAGATGCCTAGGAAACCCTGGTGTATCTACTTATACCTGAATAATTTTGGGAGAAACTTGGCGAAAACTGATTGCTTGATTTCTGAGATCGCAAATACTTCAGATCGCTATTGTAGATGACGATCAGTCATATACCATACGAAGCTTAATTTTCAGTAGAGAGGAATGTGCAACCGAATATTCTATTACTGTTCATTATTTGTCTACTGAGATTTTGACAGCCCTGACAGCTAATCAAATGCGTTTCAGAAAACGTGCATGTAACGTGGAAACCTACCGTTAACAACCTGTCAATACTGTCACTGTTACCTCTACAAGTTTTTAGTGTGTTTATATCAGTTTGTAAGACTAGACTTTGATTCTGAGGAAATTTACTTTGCCCATTCACCTGAGAATTTACGACAAAGTTCATGCTAGTGTATTGAAAGTGATAGACTGCCTTGGAATTGGGGATACACAAATCAGTTATGCAACGGTTCAAAATACGTATCACATCGATATTTCCTTTATTTACACCAAACTTAGTTTTCAATATCTCGTTGATAAAAGCTACAGATGTTTCCTCCTCGATATAAGACTTTCGCTCTAGCTGAAACGAATAAAAACTAGCTACAACGCCACATTCATGTTATTATTTTGGGGCGATTTGTTTTGTACTTACCTTAGATGCTGAACAAAGAAAAATATTTGGATCCCCAGATTTTGACTGACCACACAAAATACGAAATCTTCTACACATCGTGAAAAAGTACTTGCAATAACTTCAAAGCTTATTCTACTTATATAGACTCTCAAACACTGTTGAATGCAAAGAAATAATTTCAGAGTTTTCGTCGACAACAATAAACCTCAGAGTTACGTCAATTTGTCAAAACCAACATTTGACAGATTTTCGAAAATGCTCATATAACGCTCCCTATACAAAAATCAGAATGTTTTTGTAATCGTCGATTGTTTTTCGCCAAGAAATTCTAAACAATATCGAATCACTAGATACACCAGGGTTTCCTAGGCATCTTATGGCTGATACTTGATGGAAATTCATGGTAGCTTGATTGAAGAAACACTTTTTCTACACCTGAACTATAATAGTACACTTGTATGCCCATGATCCATTTGATAATGATACAGATTTTTCATATAGTTACAGTTTTTTAATCATTTGAAAATCCAATTCAGTGACGGAAGAGTAAATTGCAAATTTGGTTCAGAATGAAATCAGCATTCCCAATACTTTACTGAGCTCTTGTGAGACTGGCAATAATGAAATAAATGTAAATATTCCTTCCACATCAGTGAGACCTGGAATGACCTGCTCAAACTGCACAATAACTAATGTCGATATCTTTAATGAAACGGCTTAATTACATTATGTTCAATACAAATGAAATCTCTATAGTGTTCCTATATCCATGGTGATACCATTAATTGCAATTTTGTAGAATTTTTCAAAAGAATACTAGTAATTACTGTTATTCTTTCCATTACAAATATAATATTAATAGTTATTCATTATTCATCGGATGTATGAAACACAGCGTATGCAACTCTCATGTAATGGTTATTACATAATCGTTGCAATATATGGTATTATTGTGTGATTTTCAGTAGACACGTTAGAAACCACTAACCGTGTTTCACTATACAATAACTTCTTCAGGTATGTTATGGTACTACAAAGATCCGATGCTGTGCTTTTTATGATATATAACGGAGATAAGAAATATGTTTTCGAATGGAAAAATGGATTGAGCATTTGCAAATCACCCTCTGATTGAAAGACATGAGCTCAATCATTCAAAGAAGGAAGATCTAGAACTCAATCTAAAATTGTTCTAAAATTGTTCGTTTTCGTTAACCAGCTGACGAACGTCAACCCTCAGAAGTCGAAACTTGTGCGAGCAATGGATCAACGAGGCCTTACCTTTTAACGTGCGATTACCCAGCACGGTGGCCCGGCGAGGATTCGAACCCCGGCCTTCCGCTTGATAGGCAGATATGCTAACCACTACACTACCGAGACCACTATCTGCTTTTTCTAATCATCAGAAAATATCGATTCGAGGAAATACTTCGTAAATCTTCGACTTTTCGAAAAGATGAGAGTAGTAAAAAGTTTATAGTTATACCATATTAACCTCAATGCACTAAAGGACTTGAATATTGATAAAGTGAACATGAAAGTTGCAAATAAAACTTCTTATAGATTACAATTGCCCCTTGTTAATCCAAAAGATAAACTAGAAAACACATAAAAGTCGGGAATTTATGAAATCAGTTGTCAAGATTGCAACAGTAGGTACATTGGCCAGAGCTGGCGCGCTATTAAAATCCATTCAATGGAGCACTTTGCCTACAGGAGATACTGAAGTGTAGAAAAAGAATCCAATGTCACCCAACATGCTCAAGTCAGTGACCATAAAATTGATGAAAGCAATCTGAAACTAATAGAACTTGTACATGATACCAGGCTACTCGATGCATGTGAGAATCTCGAAATAGCAAAACGTAAAAAGACATTTGATTATAATAATCAGTAGTAACAGACGAAGTCCATATCGGACCAAAAAACTACACGGATAGTGGTTGTACTTCCTGCAAATTGTTAAGTATATAAACAGTTAACCTTAGTCTTCAGATTTAGTTTCAATTTTTTTCTCTTGAGGATGCTGACCTTGTTAGCAAAACGCGCGTCTATTGCGAATAATACCAGTTGAATTTTAGCGTAGTTGATCTCTGCAAAAATTTCATTTTTTATTGTGCTGTTTGAGAAGTTCATTTCAGGTCCCACTGATCTGGAAATGGAATGAGTATTTACATTTTTTAAATTATTGCTAGTCTCCATAGAATAAACGATGAGATTGGAATCTTTGGTGTAAAAGTTGAAACTTTTCCTAGAGATCGATCAATCAAACTGATATTTTTGCACTCGACGCGCGTTTCGCTAACAAGGTATGAACATCTTCAGAAGTTAATTGACGTTAATTGATAAGTATAAATTTACTTCTCCTGAAGATGCTAACCTTGTGAGCGAAACGCGCGTCGAGTGCAAAAATATCAGTTTAGTGTTAGTAATCGATCTCTAGGAAAAGTGTCAGTTTGCATATAGTTCAATATTGTATTGGAAATGCTGATTTCATTTTGAACCGAATTTTCAATGTATTCTTCCACCACTAAATCAGATATCCAATTGATTGAAAAATCTTATCATGATGGATCTCATTATGGGCATATAAGTATATTATTATAGTAAGGGTGTAGAAAAGGGTATATTATATTAGTATTGCAAAAAGTGACATATTGAAGAATCACTTTCTATTTCATTAAACAATATGTGAAATTTCAGATCGTCTTTAGTGAGTTGCCAGAATAATGTTACGTTTGATTTGTGGACCTTCGCTTCCAAGCCTTCTTAGCTTTTTAAGTTTTCAAATAATGTACCTGTGCCTGGTTATCTGATTGCCCATATACGGGTAGTTTGTATTGAAACCAACTACTGAAATAATTATAAAATATTACTTGCAACCTTTCGTTGCAAAATAGCAACAATGTTTCAATAAAATGGAAATGAAAGAAATATAATTAGATTGATGTAAATCGACTTTTAAGTACACATCTATGAAAACGATAATTCAAATATGAATTAACTCAGTTGATTAGAGTATCCGGTAAGATAACCATAAGGTTATGGGTTTGATTTTCGGCGTCGATTTTTTTCTTTTATTTCTAATAAATAATTGGTTTCTATTCGTTTTCATGTGAATGATATCAATATAGGAAGGGCAATTAATAATTACATTTGTTAGTGAATCTCACAGGATTCACGGGTTTGACGGCTTATTGACAGCCAAAACATTTATTGCGGCTTCTCGATTCTATTCAGAGAAAGGCAATCCGTCTTGTTGGTGATTCTTCGCTCACAGACTCGTTCACTTCTTTAGCATATCGTAGAAGGGTCGGATACTTGTCTCTCTTCTGTAGATACTTTCTCGGTCGATGCTCTTCTGAATTGTTATCAATCGTTCCAACCTTAGTAATATCTATATTTACACGGATGACTCGAGTACAGAATTCCCACCCCTTTGTTGTGAATTTGGAGACCCATCGAACCTCTCTTGCTCAGGGAACTTTTTTCAAAAGAACAGCTGAGCTTTGGAACTCCTTGCCGAAAGAGGTCTCTCCTTGGGCTTACAAACTTCAGAAATTCAAAGTGAATGTCAATTCGTATCTCCTGTCCCTTGATTCACTCGGTGTTCTTCGAACATTACAGGGTTTCCCTTTCATGTGAATCTCCATAAAAAAAAAAAGCTTGTAATTGTTGATTTTTCTCAACGCAACCAACCACCGGTGTGCAATTATGAACAACAAATTACCGCGGTCATTATTGTTCGAAACCGAGCAGGACAACGAAATCACATGATTTATATGCAGACGGACCTCCTGACGACGTTATCGTCCGAAACGCCCATCGCAATTATCGCCGCAGTTATTGTTCGCAACGGAAACGAAAGTGCAGCGTCGAAACGACTCCTCCGGTGCCTTAATTGATTTAATTGTTTCTTGGTTCGCGCCGGAGAACGCCCGGAGGCTTCGCAGTTTTTTCTCTCATTTGAATGGGACGCGGCAGCTGATCAAAATAAATACACAGACTAATTTCATCGTCCATTACGTAATGAGCAGTTGTTGCTCGTTACAGACGGTTTGTCATCTGAACAGGAGCGTAGATAACAGAGTGGGAACGTACTAAAAAGGATACATCAATGAATGGATACCAACCCATCATATTTAGAAAATATTTGTATTCACAACCATATATGTAATGCTGTTATTACTAGGGTCATTGAAGGTTGGGAAGTGTCACATTACACACCTCTACTACCCGCCTTCACTTCCCGCCCTCATTTCATCTATTCTAGACTTTATCTGTCATTCATTGTAAGATTTACAGATGCAACTATTAATTGCTCCTCCCTAATGTTATTATTCATATAACAACTGGACTGATAGGTAACCGATCATTCATAAAAAAATGAGTAAAGAAAAAGAAGTGTTGTATTATAAGTACACAAAAAAAATTGATATTAGTCGGGCAACAATTATGTCCATTTAACGGTTATATTAAGCCTTTGACACCGTCAACCACAAACTTTTATATGCAAAGCTGAGGCATTTTGGATTCGATGACTATGCTGTGTCATTCTTCAAGAGTTATCTTAGTGGGAGACATCAGAAAACAATTGTTGGTGGTAATGTCTCTGAACTCAGGCCCGTCATCTCGGGGGTACCCCAGGGAAGTATACTTGGGCCACTACTATTTTCCGCATATACCGCTGATTTTTATAAGCAATTAGAATTCTGTGAAATTCACCAGTATGCTGATGATACTCAGATATATTTCTCATTTCGAAAGAATTGATCGTGATTTACTAATAAAGAAAATGGAAGCTATCGGAATTAAAGGAATTGTACTGAAATGGTTTAAAGACTACCTCAATAACCGAAAACAAGTCACAAAAGTTGATAATCTTTATTCAAATCCTATAGACACAAAATTTGGTGTACCTCAGGGTAGTGTATTAGGTCCTTTGCTGTTTTTAATTTACATTAATGATATCGGCTTATATCACAACTGTGATTTTATGAATTTATTTGCTGATGATATACTGTTGTCTATATCTCATAAAAGCTTAGATGTAGCTTTAACTAAAATGAATACTTCTTTAGAAAAAATAAATGAATACTTGATCGTCAACAAATTGAAATTAAATATATCCAAAACCAAAGCCATGATTCTAACTACACCGTACAAGTACAAACAACTCAATATAAACTCCTGCCTATTGAAAATCAACAACAACAAAATTGAACTTGTAACAGAGTTCAAGTACCTGGGTTTAATGTTAGACAATGGTTTATCTCTAAATGCACATCACACATATGTGACAAAAAAAATTGCAAAGAAACTTTATTTTTTCACAAGAATTTCCACTCACTTGTCTACTGCTGCCAAGATCACTATATATAATACGATTATACAGCCACATTTTGATTATTGCAGTACACTGTAATATGGTTTAGACCAAAACAAAATTATGTCATTACAAAAACTACAAAATCGAGGCATGAGAGTGATTCTGAAATGCAACCGGTATACCAATATAACATTTATGCTGGATGCTCTACAGTGGTTTTCAGTACAAAATAGGTTTTATAAAGCAGCAATGGTATTTGTTTTCAAAACTGTTAATAATATGCTACCATCATATTTCAGTAAATTTATTACATTTCGAAGTAGCACGCATAATTATAATACAAGACAAATCAATGATTTTCATTTGCCAAAATGCAACCTAACAAGTTCAATGAAAATATTATTTTATAAAGGTTTGAATCAATTTAATAAGTTACCACAAGACATAAGAAGCAGCAAAAGTTTACATATGTTCAAATACAAACTGAATAATTATATAAAAATGAATAATATTTGAGGATATTGAAGTGATTGTACTCGTGTATGTATATGTGTGTCTATATGCGTATATATGTGTATATTCGTTAGCATATAGGTCTGACTTAGAGTTAGATTCAAACTTCCCTTGTATAATATTACCTATTGCTAATCTCATGTATTAATGTAATGTTTGTGTATTTGGATTCTCCTATTCAAATAAACTCATTCATTCATTTAATATCGCTGACAAAGGAATTCCATGCAAAAAAATCAACTCTGATCTCAAATACCTATCCGATCTTTCGAAGCGTCATAACCTGAAATTAAATGAGAATAAGTCAGAACTCATCATATTTGGGAGAAATAGATTAGAATCAATTAATGATTCCAGATTTAAAATCGAAATCAATGGGGAAACTTTAAAAGCAGCTGATTCCTGTAAAAATTTAGGGGTTTTTTCTTGTACCTACACAAAGATATATTTGACAGTAATCTTAAACTTAGGCTATGTGATTCACTAATTTTGTCTAGCATCTCATATTGCATTGTTGTATACTGGCCAGCCCTTTTAAAAAAAGATAAGAATAGTCTGCAAAAAATACATAACTCCTGCTTGAAATATAGTTATGGTTTGCGCAAATATGATCACATCACTGAGTCTTTCAAGCATTCCAACTGGCTGAATTTGGAAGAAAGATTCCAATGTCACTTACTCTGCCTGGTCCATAAAGTAAACAAATCAAAAAAACCCACCTACTTGTATAATAAGCTCATCAAAAACTCTGACATTCACGACAGTCCCACGCGTACTCATCAAAATTACGTTATTCCAAAACATAATATTGCACTATTTCAGAAATCATTTTCTTACACTGGTACATCTATGTACAACTCTTTACCAGACACAGTTAAGTTATCACCAACTATATATTCATTCAGAAGGCATGTCAAAAGCCGTTTGTACTCATCTCGAACTACGAACAGTTAATATTCATTGTGTTTTACGATTTATGTTGTTACTCTCAAGGAATTTCTCACATGGCATGGCTATGTGTATTTACTATTATTTTTTGGGCCTTGTATGTATGCTAAGTTCTCTGCCTTTCAATAATATCTTGAAATATGTTTTTCGTCCTTGGAGGTTGCATGGAAGAGCAACCATGTTGAATGCCGCCTCCATTTATTATTTTGTATGAAAACTACTTGAGCAAAATAAAGACACATTATTATTATATTACAAATTACAGGTTTTTATTACAAAAATCATTACATTAAAGTAAATATATATTCATCAACAGTCAATTGCAAGTACCCCTCTAGAGACTGTCAGCTGTCAGGTTGCTGTTAAGGTGAATTCATATTGTAGCGTATATTACATATACACGATCTGATATTTACATATTGTTCAATGAAATAGGTGGTCGTAGGAAAAATAGTGTAGATTACTTGAAAGTGATTTTCTACACTTGTAATATAATACACTATTTCCAAATCAATAAAAAAAAGTAAGATGAAACTTCTACAAATAAATATATCATGATATCAACAAACTTTCTCACTAATAGGAAGAATAATCTAACAGATCTTCTCCAATGCCTATAAGGCATAGCTTCTCTTTGCTATATTTGTTAACCAAGCTTGAATCGTATTTAAATAATTTATATGATATTATTTATACCACTAGCCAGGATAACATTTCACTTTGAATCCCATACAAGCTCGTTTAGCTCTAAGAAAATCATCTCTTCAACTCAGATATCATATGGAAAAATCAAAGACCTTCTACACCGAGCATTTCCAATCAATTTGAATTTGAAGTTTATCTGAGTAGATTGATATTTCGATGTTTCATCCAATTGAAAAAACATTTCATCTCGTCACTTTCAGTCAGGAGGCAATTTGGGAGTTATGAAATTGAAATCTCGAATAAGATTGAACCTATTTGCTTCATATTTTGATGTTATAAAATTTATTCTTCGAAATTTTTTACAAAAACTGAAAGTTTTCTCGAAGAATCACCAGAAACAGGACAATATTGATAATCCACTGGAAATATATAGATTTCATTGCAGCATATTTCGCATGAAATTTCGATTTTACGTTCGCAGAGATCGAAAGAATGAAAGCTGCGAGATACACATTTTATTATATGATGTATTTGAGTCCATAACATAGATTGGTACCTATTCATAAGTGCCCACAGAGATGTATATTCTGAAAATTCATTCCGATATGTTTGTAAACTAGATTTACAAAAAAAAAGAAAATTTCCTTATGTAATAAGTCATGATTAAGGAACGTAATCATTTAAATATAAAAATATGGAACGAACGACCAAATAAGAAAGTTGTATAGCAATATAACATAACAGCATAAAACAGAGTCAGTAATTCAAATGAAAGAAGTACCAAGATTGCCTACTTGTACAGGAATTTGCGTATCAGTTTTGAGAACGGAAACGGACTTAGTTTCCGAAACGTTAACGATAAGTATTTTCATATATATATATTAGTTCCTATTATTTTTTTGATAGTCAAAATTTGAGTTATACGAGAAGTTGATGACTAATTGGACTTGTTCTGTCAAGAAAGAAATGTTTTTCAAAATACGCAGCAACTTTTCGGGGTAGATTGAAAATACGAAACAAATATCGATCCACCCCACAAAAAATGACGTTCAAACAGTGCCCTTATGATATTTGTTGAACTTGCCTTCAACACTATGCGAATATTAGCATGTGAAATAGAATAAAAAAAAAATCACTTCATGGTTGTTGGGAGTGATTTCATATCCACTATAGTATATCTCATGCAAAGAGGATCAACAATAATTTATTGGGTGAGGGTAACCTCTATACTTGTTAAACAAATTATTGTTCCATGCAGAAACTCATTTCCGAAAACATTAGTAGAAAAAGGGTAATAATTAGAAAATAACTCAATTGTATTCGGAAGAGAAATGCATAATGAATTATTCGTTGAAGTACAGATGGAAATCCACTCAATGAAAAAATGGTTAATATTCTTCGACGACCAAACCTCTTCCTGCATTGTAGCTACGCCCCTGTAATATCCTCTATCTTCTACCTTAAACCTCAATTACCCGAAATGGAATAACTCCAGTATGCGTGGGCTATGCAATTATTCAAATAACAGGCTAAATAGTTTTTTTCGTTTAATTCGTGTGGTAGTCATATGTTTATTGGAACAAGTGCCCCCGATGACTAGACCTTATTTAGTTACTCCTGCAGCTGTCTCTCTGTACTGACCACTGTTGGCCTCAGGATATACTTCATTAATTTAGTAAGTATCATGTAAGAACAATTTATCGTGTAATTTTCAATGTCTACATGACGAAATTAATATAAGTTTTTATTACTGGTCGTTTTCAAATTATGGTAGATGGAAATCATCAACTGTTATGATAGTAATTAATGTTTTGCGAATTATAATGGAATGCTAACTTGAAGAATTGCTTGGAGGTATATTTCCCGAATTTCACGGATGCACGAATAATGCAAAATTATACATTTCGAGGAACGGCAGTATTGAAATTGTGGTATCATGAGAAATACTACAGAGTAGAAGAATTTTCCCCCACAAAGTGATCATCATTATCATTCATTTTGTTCGAGAACAGTCTCGAGAAGACACCAAAACTGTTCACTACATTCACCAAGAAGAATATTCCTTTCTATTCCATGATATTATATGATATGACTTCACCTTCCATAATGAAAGTGTTAATGGGGGCATTGGTACGATGTATTGATGCGATTACTATTCATCCTCATTTATAAATAGTATTTGATGCATATCTAGTTGGTAAAAAAGTCATTTTGTCTAAACAGTCCTACAACGTTCAGAAACTATAACACTATCCCAGTACTGAACAAGAAAGATTCAAGTACTGTTTCTTCTCTAAAAAAAAATTCAAACTTCTCCATAACTACAACTTCATATAAGTTTCCAGAAATAAAACGCACTGATGCATCAGACATTTTGCCAATCACGATACTTTTCCTGTTTGAATATATGGCTCAACATTCACTTCCAAGTATATAATATTCGAGGTGAATATATTGCATTTACATACACCTTAAACGGCTGAAAATATATTTAATGTTTTTTATTTGAAGCAATTATTATAATATATAAATAACATGATTAGTATGCGTTAGGCATTCATTTAAAGCAATCCGAATCTAAATAATATTCAACTCCTACGTAGGCTTATGACATTCATAACATTTACAAATATTGAAATAATTACATAACTTTGTTTATATAACATATTTCTTCTGTTTGCACTTCCTACTCAGTGAAGAACATTTCTTGAGATCAACCTTGCAAATACAGCTTATCCAATCCATTTTGGCACAAGCTCAGATATTTTCCAGTTGCACACTGGTAGTATAGAACATGACGAAAGAAAAACCACCTTCAAGGAATGAATTTCAACACAATGAACCCAATTAATAGGTGTTTTTTATCTTAGTATAATTAACAGAGATTGCTGGGCATATACGTTATTAGTTCTGGGCCTTGATGGATTGGATTAGTTGTAGTTTTTCCTTGTACATTATTACTGATTGATTGGATTGATTGTAAGGAAATAAATATGCAAACCGATGTAATAGTAATAGTAGCTTTATGATCCATAAGATCATTTACATGATATGAGACACGTCAGAGAAGTATTGTTTTGAGAACAAATTATTTCAATTACAAAATATAAATAAAATAGGTGAACTTGACTAGATAATACGAAGGAGTCAAAACACTAAAAGTTAAAGTTTAGGTACTCTTGCACAGAATAAAAGAAGTTGTTCGATAGCATTTTTTCACATCGGTAAATAATTTTTTCTCAAGATAAAATGATACCCTTGCCGCTCTTTTTGTGATGTAAGTACCATTATTCATTTTATAATATAAGCTGGATCATTACTATTTTTGAGTTCGGATATGGACTAATTTTTTCAGTCTTCAAGTTCTCAAGCTCTTCCCTAAAATCGAAAATGAAATTTCTATTAATATTTGTGTAACAGTATCATTTCATCGCTGTCAATTTGATAGCTCTATAACTCTGTTTGAGCTGCCTAGTTTTTAAAAATGTTATGGTTTTTCCGCATAGAAGGATGTTTTCCGGGACGATTCAATCAGTCTACATAATTTTATCTGTCAATTTAATTATTATTGGAAATTTGGTTATAATTGAATGATATAATAATAATAATTGTGAGTACGATAATGTTTTCTAGTCTCGGATCTTCTTAACTATTCAAAACCAATTTTCCACCTTGCACTGTATTTTGTGGAGAACATATGTGGACAGTATACGTATATATTTATTTATTCATCTGTTTTAAACAAGGTTTACAGCAGGTGAATTTCAAATAAAATATCACTAGTTGTATAAAACTGACGTAATAATAGTCATTATTGCAAGTAGTATACTCTACTTTATTTACAACTAATTTATTTATAAATAAATGATTCTTCAGCTTCATTCATCTAAAAACAAATACATTCTACGCGTTTGACACTGACAGTTTGGAGTTTAGTTATAACGTTTCCATGGTAATATTCAATTGGAGAAATTTTGTGATAGGACTGCAAGAGGGAATAAAGACTATTACTATCAATCCCTCGCCATTATTCCCTAAAGAAATAATATGGATTATCTTGCAGGAGCCATGAGTATAATGCTTACATTATGTAATAGTCGTAAATAAATGTATCTGTTATATTTTTTCACTAGATTTGATGATAAAACATAATAAACAGGCACAATGGTTTCACAACCTGCTCATAACACAAACAAAAAGAAGTGAGTAGAATACGACTATTTTATTATTTTATGATACAAAGATTTTTGTAGGCTATAAAAACACTGATTTATAAGTGAGTCTTTGACAACAAATTTTGTTATATTCAATGAAAGCATTTCTGAATTCAAACCTAGAACAACAGTGGACTTGGAATCTGAATAACATTATAATGTTCTTTGATTATAATATGGGCCCAAAGCTGCCTAACATTAAAAAAATTTCATCTTGAATGTACATGTTGTAGCTTGAGGAAACTATTGCCCGTAAAAATGCACTTTGACTATCTAATTCACCGATCAACACTATCCAGAAAAAATATAGCAGTCATTAAAAAGCACATCATCACGCTCCTTTCCAATATCTGAATTATAAGGAATTTATTCATCATTATATTATTTCACTAGATTCATTGATGAAATATAATAAACAGGCATATTACAAAAGTTTCACAACCTACTCATAACACGAACATGAAGATGTAAGTAGAATGTGACCATATTATTATTTTATGACGAAAATATTCGCCTAGGCTATAAAAACACTGATTTGTAAGTGAGTCTCCCACAACAAATTTTGTTACTTTCAATATCTGAAATCAAACCTAAAACAACAATGGACTTAGGATCTGAATAACATTTTATTGTTTTGTAACTATAATAGCATCCAAATTTTTCATCTTGATGGTACATTTTTTGCTATTTGCCGTAAAAATGCACTAAGTATGATTATCTAATCCACCGATCAACACTATCCAGAAGAAATACAGTATTCATCAAAAAGCACATCTCTACGCTCCTTTCCAATATCGGAATTAAAAGGCATTTATTCATCATTATATTATTTCATTAGATTATTAGATATAATATTATTTCATGATACAAATATTTTTCTAGGCTATAAAAACACTGATTTGTAAGTGAGCCTTCGACAACAAATTTTGTTATATTAAATGAACGCATTTCTGAATTCAAACCCAGAACAACAATGAACTTGGGATCTGAATAACGTTATAATGTTTTGTGACTATATTATGGACCAAAAGCTGCCTAGCACCCAAATTTTCCATCTTTATGGTACATACAGGGGTGCGCAAAAGTCTGGAATGAAATTAATATCTGTTCAACCAGTAATTCAGGCAAAAATCGCCGAAACACGTCAATTGATTTCGAAGTGTACGCATTTTTTTGGCAATGAAATGATTTTTTTTTCAACCCCTTAGCTGCAACCCTCCCCTACTTTTTTCCAAATGCAAACCTATGTCGTGTATGGGCTCATTGAAAATCTCGTAAAAAATGGAATCTGACCATACTCATTTTTCACCCATGTGGTTACCACGAAATGTGAAAAAACTCTTGCGAGTTAGAAATACCTACTCAGTGCTATCTACGGGTGAAAAAACAAATACATATTTCTTATCAGTGCATTAAATTTGGTTCAAAAAATGCAACAACTTCTTTCTCTTTTGAAGTACACTGGTCAAAAATTGCTTGGGATGGAACTAATTTTATGTGTAAGTTTTTAAATCAATAAAATTTGTTGTGGTGCCTGCCCAGATTGGTCTGTTCTCAAAATTTGTAAACTTTCAGAAACTAGGTACTGGTGTTGCTTAGCAATTGTGAACAGTGTACATCATCATATGCTGAATGCCACTTATTTGTTTTTTGTAACGTTAATTCATCCGTAGATAGCACTAAGTAAGTATTTCTAACTTTTGAGAGTTTTTTCTCATTTCGTGGTAACCACATGACAAAAAAAAGGGTATGTTCAGATTTCATTTTTTACGAACTTTTCAATGAGCCCATACACGACATAGGTTTGCATCTGAAAAAAAATTGGGGAGGGTTGCAGCTGAGTGAAGAAAAATATTTTATTTTATTCCCAAAAAATGCGTACACTGAAATCAATTGACGTGTTTCAGCGAATTTTTCCTAAGGTACTGGTTGAATAGATATTAATTTTATTCCAGACTCTTGCGCACCCCTGTATTTTGCTATTTGCCGTTAAAATGCACTTTGACTATCTAATCGACGATCAATACTATCTAGAAGAAATACAGTAATCATTGAAAAACACACCAGCATTCTCCTTTCCAATATCCGAATAATAAGGTATTTCTTCACCATCAAGAACAAAGTTGTACCGTTACGTATAGTGTTATACAGGAAGACTAGACTTGCGGACGCAGAATATCAATTATATCTTTAACGATTCCATAAGGTAAACACGACAGATAGAGGTGCAATGACTCGCGATGTGTTGGCCATAAAACAAAAACAATTTCCTGTTGACACTTTCTCGGGTTCAGAAACCGGCGACCTGTACGCTCATCGCGAAATGTAAATGTCACTCAGAATGTCCGTTTCGGATGCAGTTTGTGCTGAATTACACACGTCGATTGAGTCTAGAAATGTGGTCTAACATGGTGGAGCACTTTAGATCCAGGATTAAACAGTTCCACTTATTTTACTACCGCTGTAGAGGAAGTTACCCAACGAGTTGATTTGCAAATGAGCGTCCAGTTTGATACTGACCAGCTTTCACAGTTATACAGTGGGGTCCACTAAGTTTGCAACAAATGGGAAACTTTTTTATTATCGATTTCCCAGAAAATTTTTGCATGTGCATGTTCCAAAACTATACCAAGTGTACCTGAAATGGCTTTATGACAATCACCATACAGGATAGGCCAAAAAATATAAATTTCCTTCAAGAGTAAAGTACCCTTATTTCAGAAAATATAGAAATATGTTGAGGGCAAAAATTGCTTAGAATTAAAAGTTATGTTCAGATACGAAGTCATGGCCTGCTATTCGAATTTTTTTTTCATTTGGAAAATTTTGAATTACCCCCGTATGATACATATTTTTACTATTTTGATTCAATATGTATTTGAGGTAGCTACAATCAAATCGGTTTGGAGTATTTCTTATCAAATTAAAGTTGTATACTTTACATGGATTTGTATTTTTTTAGGTGACCGTCAACTTCTTGTTTGTTGCAACGATATTTAACAGAACTCTAAAATAACACAAATATTTTTATGTAGTTAGTAAAGTATTTGCCTCGTTAAAAAAAGTATTTGTGTTATTTTAGAGTTCTGTTAAATATCGTTGCAACAAAAAAGAAGTTGACGGTCACCTAAAAAAATACAAATCCATGTAAGTTATAGAAATTCACTTTAATTTGATAAGAAATACTCCAAACCGATTTGATTGTAGCTACTTCAAATACATATTGAATCAAAATAGTAAAAATATGTATCATACGGGGGTAATTCAAAATTTTCCAAAAGAAAAAAAATTCGAATAGCAGGCCATGACTTCGTATCTGAACATAACTTTTAATTCTAAGCAACTTTTCTCCTCAACATATTTCTATATTTTCTGAAATAAGGGTACTTTACTCGAACGAAATTTATATTTTTTGGCCTATCCTGTATGGTGATTGTCATAAAGCCATTTCAGGTACACTTGGTATAGTTTTGGAACATGCACCAACTTTTGTCAGGAATAAAATCTTCTGAGAAATCGATTATAAAAAAGTTTTCCATTTGTTGCAGACTTAGTGGACCACACTGTATATTGCGAGTGATCCAGCTATTTCGAAAAGAGATATCTACTAGACCTACTTGTCAGCTGAAATGTTGCAAACCCATAAAATAACAAAAAATATTCGGTTTGGAACGGTAGTCCTGACAGATAACTGATAATTGCTTCATGTAGTACTTATAGGTGGTGAATTAGTCCAGTCTATGACCATTTTCCCGTGTATTTATCCCATACAGCACTGATTCGCATGAAAATTTGGATTCAGGATCTACATACCCTCTTCTTCAAAATCCACCCTGTACCGAGGGTTGCTTTTTCCCTGGGGGTGGATGCCACCCCTTCTTGGGGGTGAAAAATTTCTCATTGGAAATAACTGCAGAAATCAATAGACTGATTAATTCTAAGCACTTTTTGGTCAATGAAGTTTTTTCTGAAAAGCAATATTCGACTTATTCGCGAATGAAATTGTCGGTTTTCGGGCAAAAAAAAACACGTTTTCAGATCCTTTTTCGCGAATAACTGGAAAAATATTCATCCAATCGAAAAACCTATGGAGACTAAAATTATAGCTTTCGAAAAAACAAAGGCGATCGTTTATTTGTGATGTACGCAAACCGACTACAAACTGAATAATTGCTTGTTGAAAGTAGATTGGTATTTTCAAACGCCAAAATGGAAAGTTTCTACGTACAATAACCAACAACCAATGCATTTTTCGGGAAAAACTCATTGACCCTTTTTTTAAAGTCTTTCAAAACTCCTTTATTTTTGTTATTTGTAAAAGTTTCTAGCATCAAAACTGACCGAGGTATGAAGGAAATAATGTTGATTCCTATTTTTTAGTTGAAAAAAAAATTGTGAATAACTCATCCTCTCTTCCCCCAACCTTTGAAAAAAATCATTGTTACTCCATAATTCACTTCATTCATGATCTTATAATGAGTTCTGGGTTTTTCATCAATTGTAAGTACGTAGTTTTGGAAAAAATTGAGGTTGAAGAGAAAAAATCATATACGTAATTCAGGGAAAAATCACCATTTCGTCGAAATAACTCCAAAAGTATTGATCACATGCAAAATTTTCTAGAGTACAAAATTGAAGGTTATTCTTGTCTGAAAATTTGGGTGTTTCATTTTTTTTCTGCTGGATGAAAATAGAGTAAGATATGGCCAGTTAAATATTGTGAGGGTTCGGGCAAAGTACCTGTTTTGAGCCCTTTCAGCATGAACCTTTTCAAAAATATAATCTGAAACAAAAAAATCATATGAATGAGCTTATAGCTCTTGGAAAAAGCTACAAAATACTTTGTTGGTGGATTTGATTGCTTAAAGATTAGGCGAGTTATAGGAAAAAAACCGAAAACAATTTTTGTAGAAATTAGAGTAAGTACATTAGTATATTGAAGAATACACATAGTAACTATATTTTGGGCCTAGTGGAACTATATGATTCCAATCGATCACACATTCAAATCTGGACTCAACCTTTTTCTAATGGGGTATTTTTCACCCTTAAAAAATCAAAAGCAACCCCGAGTACAGAGGTAACTTTGAAGTAGATTCTCAATCTGAATTTTCATACAGTTGGGTTTCCCGGTTACTCAATAACAATTTCGATATCATTTTTTGAAAACTATCATAAGGGTGGTTTTTAGGGGTCGAAACTGTTTAATAGATCAGAAATTGTCTATCAAGGTTAATTCAACGTATTTACAGATGACTGCATGGTCAAACTAGTATTGTGTAATTTTTTTTGATTAGGGGTAATTTTCACCTCTGATGATTAAAAATCAACCCCAGGCACAACCTCAACTTTGAAGTAGATGGTAGATATAAGCTGAATCTTAAATACTGAATAAGTTGAATAACTGCCAAATAACAAGTTAATTATTTTCTGATGATATTCGGGTGTTAAGGGCTGACACTGATTACTGAACCATAAATAATATTAAAAATTATCAATTGATTGATTTTACTGATTTAAATATGATTTCAGTTTTGTTACATGCTCCAATCTAAAATTTTGATATTTTTTCCGAATAGGGGTGGTTTTAACCCCCCTCCAAAAAAGCAACCCCCGGCACAGGGTAGATTTTTAAATAGAGGGTGAGTAGAACCTATATCCAAATTTTCATACGAATCGCTGCTGTATGGGATAAATACAGAGTTTACACTTTTTTTACCGTCATAGACTGGAGTAAATATAGAAATGAAACTCGCTTATCATTCAATGGACAAAAATCTCTTTACGACTTAGTTATCACATGGATAATTGGTTTTATGATGCAACTATTTGCAAGTATCGGGGGCTACATACCGAGTGGCATTCATGATTTTCAAATTTCCGCTTAGCAAATGACCCGAATTTATAATAATCTGATGGAATCTTATCTTGATTTTTTCATACACGATAGCGTTTGCTAGAAAGCAAAATTTTCATAATTTTGGAAATGCACGCATTTTGATCTTTTGATCTTTATATAGAAGGTATATGAGTTGAGATTATCTCCAGAGAAAATGTGAACTGAGAAAACTCCGAAAACGAACACAGAAACAATATTGTACCCTAAAAGTGAGCCAAAACGAACAGGTCCAGTGAAATTAATCAAATGTAATACGACGAGTCCTTGAAATTCATCTCATTAAATTTGAAGAGCGAGTTGTATTTTGCGTGATTATTTATTGACAGAATCAAAGAAAAAAATCCAATTCATTGTTATTTCATAATCATGAGGGGAAAATAACGAAATTTAATTATTAGAAAATGTACGATTATCGAAAACACAGTTTTTGTGAATGGATCGGGCAGCAGAAACACGTCTCTTCTCTTCCAAGCCATTGGTTGATATGCTGGATGTTGAGCATGCGGCATTCCAAATATCAAACAACGATGTAGGCCATCTATTACCCTGAGAAGATATAATGCTTACGTGGTGCATATGATATAGATATCTAGAAATTATGATAGTCTGAAGCAAATCTTACTAATGTTTTCTGACAATAACAAGAGATGGCACCACACCTCTCATTGTTCAAGGTTGATTATTGAAAATTTCTTATGAATTGAAAATCACGCCAGAAGGAACATAAAATTATTCATTATGTGTATTTGACGATCTTCATACAACTGTTTCATCTCAAATCACAAAACACAAATTGAATTCAACAAAAGTGATAGTACGCCAGTTTCATGTAAATGACTATCAATTCAGGAAGTTAGTCAAACAATTCCTATCTAATAGACCCTATTATACTTTGCATGCATTTTTTGACAATAACTTTTAACTGATTGACTAGCTCATGTTTTTTATCTTCATTGAGGAGCTTTTAAGTTTTACTTTCTATGTCTATTCTTATATGAACTTGACTTCCACTCTTTTATATATACATACTTTTTATAACCTACATTTCACCATATTTTGTATGTATTTTTATGGTTTTATTTTTGTTATCTTTTGGTATATATCGCATTTTAAGTAAGTATTCACTACCCAAGCTTTGTCAACAAGATTATGTCTTATGATAATAAAGCATATCATTATTATTATTTGAGTTAAAGAAACCTTGAGTATTAGAATTGGTTACAATTTTAACCACGTGAATCGTCGTTTGCAATTCGCAATTTCTGCCATAAACTTGGTTATGTTCATGAGATATTTACGTATGTGCGAAATTTGGGTGTTTTATTGAAATATGTCTTTTATTATTATTATGCTAACAACGTGAAAAGTGAATGTCTATTAATAATTAGGTAACTTTTCATTTATGATAATTCATATTTCAACCTTACCAATTCGATAGAATCGACGCGGTAAAACATACAGTTTTGATAGTCAAACGTAAACAAACTTTTATCAAGGACCAGGCAGTTTTATCATTAAAACAATTGAACGATTGGCCAGAATATTGAAATGCCAAAAACTTCACATTTTGACAAGTGAAAAAAATAATCAAAGGTAATACCACGAGTCCTTCAAATTTAATAAATTTTCATTTTCCACAAAAACTTTTTTATTTGGCAAAAGTATGAAAACCAACCGATTGATAAAATCATGAGTCCGTAGGACGAGTGATTTTATCTAATTCGGTTCGTTTGAATGCTTTTGCCTCAAAATAAAAAAGTTTGAGTGTTTCGAAAATGAAAATTTATCTTATTAAATTTGAAGAACGAGTTGTATTTGGAGAGATTATTTTTTGAACAAATAGAAGGAAGAACAATTTGATTGATCAGTATTTCATTTACATAAGAAGGAAAGGAGAATAGGTGAAAATTTTACAACTTTGAAATGTCAAACAACGATGTATGCCCTCTATGATCCAGAAGAGATATGATGCTTACGCAGTGAATATGATAATGCTTGCCGACGATACCAAGAGATGGCGTCACACCTCTCATTGTACAAGGTTGATAATTGAAAATTTCTTATGAAATGAAAATCGCGAAGGAACATAAAATCATTCGTTATGTCGTTGTATCAAAATCTTTATACAACGGTTTCTTCTCATACAACAAAAAATGAATTGTATTCAATAAAAACAATTGTACGCCATCTTCATTTGAGTTAAGGAAACCTCAAATATTTGGATCGGTCGTTCGCTATATCTGTCATGAATTTGGGGTTATGAGCTATTTAAGTGTTTGATTGTTCATTGAAATGTGTTATGTTATTATTATGCTGAAAAAGTGAAAAGAGAATGACTATTAATAATAAGGTAACTCTTCATTCATGATAATTTATATAAATATGAGCCAGTTCAATAGAATCGACGCGGTAAACCGTATAGGTTTGACAGTTCAAAGGTAAACAACGTTTTATCAAAAGGACCAGGCAGTTTTATCAGTATAATACCCAATGATTGGCTAGAATAACCGTAGAATAACCCCCTACTATTGGTTGAAATGCCAAAAACGTCACATTTTGACAAGTGAAAAAAATAATCGCTGTAAAACTGTGAAAGCAGCCTTGCTTTCAATTTTTTCATCTGTGGAATACCCTTCGTGCGATTTTGACATGAAAAGTGGCACTTTCAAAAGGAAATGCCAATTCGGCTCCTTTTTATAATAATTCATACAATTAATAAAGGCCAATTTATACAACTCTGTTTTAATCATAATATATAAATAAATTTCATTTGAAAACCTAGCTGACTTCAGTCGTCTATTCGAGCACATTTTTTAGAACTACTTCTTTTTCCTCTTCCCTTCAATTTCGAAAAAGTTATTCAGGCAGCATAATTCAGTAACCACCCAATTGCTTGAAATGCACTGTAGAACCTCTCATTCGAGGATCCAGGACTAAAACAGATATGTATAAATTGGTCCTCGACTTCTTTAACTCAGTTATGCAATTAAAAAAAAATTGGATATTGAATCAAACATGATATCTCTCATATATTCGATGAAATGGAATACAACTTATTTAAGGTATGTATTTGGTATTGTATCAAAATTTTTATTTGATACAAATCTCAAATTCTCAAATGAATCATTCACCCACAATTGAAAATATATAAACGATGAGATTTGAACCATTGGTGCAAAATTCAAAACTTTTCCTAGAGATCAATAAACCTAACACCAATCTGACATTTTTGCACTCGGTGCGCGTTTCGCTAACAAGGTTAGCATCTTCAGGAGAAGAAAATTTATACTTAATCTAAAGCTAGGGTTAGTTGTTTATATATCTGAAGTTCTTCAGTCAGATGTGGACTCTGTTTGTTACTGTTAATTATTCTAATCAAGTTCTCGATAATGAACTACCTGCAATGTTTGTTGGTCCGTCACCTGTTATTACTTTCTCAACAATAAATTGAAAATCGGGCTGAAAGGGATTGGTCCCTCACATGCATCGAGTAGTCTTGTGTCATGCTCATGCTTGATCAGTTTAAGATTGCTTTCACCAATTTTGTGTTCATTGTCTAGAGCGTGTTGGGCGACACTGGATTTTTCTACCCTTCCGTATTTCATGTGTGTACAATGCTCCTTGAAACGGGATTCAATAGCTCGTCGACATTGGCCGATGTATCTGTTATTGCAATCTTGATAACAACGTCAATTACCGACTTCTCTGAGTTTTCTGATTTATCTTTCGGATTACCAAGAAGCTGTTGTAATTTGTAAGAAGTTTTATATGCAACTTTCATATTCACTTTATCAAATATCTGTTGAAGTCCTCTAGTATATTAAGGTTTTTATGGGATTACTACAAACTTTTCATTTTTCCCAATTTTTTTGGAAAGTCGAAGATCTACGATTTTAGGGAAACACTTCGTGAATCTTTACTTTTCAGTGGGAAATCCTTCAAACACAGATTATACTTTAGGAAAAAAAGAGAATAACTTACAGGAACTTCACGAGTACAGATAACCCTACAAAAAACGCAATTCTTAGTACTCAAACGATCTTGTAAGTCAGATCATACATGTGTTAACACCATAATTGAGAAATCGTGCTGTGTGCAAATGTACAATGTAAGCCTAGATATTTATTTCTATTTTCCCCGTTCACCGTGTTATGGAATACCTCAATTTTATAACAGGAGATAGTATTGGCGCAAATTGTTGCCGGCGATTTATTGTGAGTACTATATTATCTTTGATGAGGCAATGAAAATCACATAAACATTGATTTACCTTCCAATTTGAAACCATATTCGTTTAATGGTTAATAAATAACTGGCAGTTACTTATACGAGGTTTGTCACGATCAGTTGACCTATCGATTGCCGTTGAGTAGCTTTGAATATTGATGCTAAAATCGAGGAGGTGTTACTGTTACACAGGGATATGGGTTGTATCGAAAGAATATACTTTCCGAAGCTACGTACTGGAAATGTTTCTATTCACTTGTACAATAATAATTCATCAGGATGACAGTTTCAAATTTTTCAAGGAATAGTAGGGATTCCGTGCTGAATATATATTCATTGCGAGTTTTAACTTACAAACCAGGTCGCGAACAAGTCGTTTTACAAATTTAAAAAAATATTGACATAAAATGTAATCTCAAATAATTTTACAGAAGATACAATTTTTTACACCAGGAAGGCCTTCAACTTCTTGTATTGTAGTGTGTAATGTAACCTGATCAATTCATTCATTATCTACTTATATTCACAATTCATTGTATAATACCACTGATTGTGACTCAATGAGTTATAGTCATTGACAATTCCTCGAATCAATTGAGCTATCAACTTGTATCTTCGTACTAAGTTCTTCCTTCATTTAACGAACTCACTATATTGGAACCGGGTTACAAACCAATTCAAACGAAAATATAAATACCAGGAAAGAACAGCAGAAAAATCATCACTTGCAGGTTGATAAATCATTTATATGTCCTAGATAGAAGTGAACGATTTTTTCGATATATTTTTTGAATACCTATCGAGGTTGTCGTGAAACGATAATCAACTTTTCACAACGGAACAAAGTTGGGATACTTTTGATATTGATGTATTCAATTGGTGATGAAAGATGTTCATAAAAATTCTTCTCCTTGAAAAGCAGACAGGTCTTTCGATATCAGTTCCCTTATCAGTTGAGGCATTTCGTTGAATGTGTTTGAAAAATATACTTGATTTCTGTCCCTTGATTCGGGCGGTGTGTTTTGAACATTAATTAATCTTAAAATTACTAGAGGCTGCTTTTTTTGTTGCGTGATCGATAAATAAAAAAAGAACTTTAGTATCGATAAAGAAATATGGTACAATTCAAAAATTGAAATGTATAACGTTGGTGAGTTTCATCATAGATTCTTGTCTATTTCAACTATCAAACCTTTAGTTTGAATCTGGTGAACAATTTTTCCTGTTAAGTAGCAATGGTTCAAACTTCCATTGCATTATTTATTATTCAACAGTGAAACCTGTTATAAAGAACCAAATGTTCTCTTGTGATGAGAGACTTGAGTTGTTTGAAAAACCTAAAACAGACAAATTACAAGAGAAGAGCAGTAACAATATTCAATAATTGTAAAAAGTTCAGCAAATTTCGAAAAGTCGCTACAAAAAAAAATAGTATATTACAAAATGAGGAGGATAAGTAGTCTATCACGCATGAGCGAAAATTGTGAGTTGTGTACTGCACAGCTCATCCAATCCATCTTGGCACAGAAATAATAACGCAATGTCCAGCAATCTCTATGAAATATACTTGGATAAAAAAAACACATATTGTATGTGTTTACTGTGTTGAAATTTATTCCTAGGTGTTTTTTCTTTCTTCTTGGTCCACACTACCAGTGTGCAACTGGAAAATAATCTGAGTTTGTGCCAAGATGGATTGGATAAGCTGTACTTTTTCTACCCTCACAAGGCCTGTGGGGTAATTTTTCCTTTTGAAGCACAAATTCCTTCGTTATCCCTGATTTTCGATGATCAACAAGACACTGGATGAGAGCAAGTAGCTGAAATAGTTGGATAGATAGATAGATAGTTTTTTTATTGGTTCTTTAAGATCATAAACTTATGATATAGAACAACTCATAATATTCCTATAAAAATAAAATGGTGTGATACAATGAATTACAAAAAACAGATATACACATATATAATCATACATCAATCTGAGAATTTCAATATTCAAACCAAAATTCAAATAAAACTATACATATTAAAAATGTAATATAAAAATATAATATCGGTATATCCAACACACAATCACATGGTATTCAACAAATATATGAAAACTTAAAATTACATTTTAAAAAATTCAAAAAAATCAATGAAGCAGTCTGGTAAATGGTTGAATATAAGTATAGCCATATACTTTGGACAGTGGTCAGTGCTTTTAGTTGATATACAGGCACCTCTAATACAATTCTTGTTTCGTATTGTCCTGTACCCAAGGTTCTGTTGTTTGCTTCATGAATATAACTGGATACAGTACCAATCCAAAAACTGTTAAGCAATGAATTTCCAAAATATATACTTTTTAGTTCAATTTTACAGAAAATTTGAAACAAAAATTCGCTGAATTTGGTTGTTGGGCCATTGACGGTGGTCATTAATTCAGAATATACGTGTATTCTAAACGAGCTATTACCTAACAGTTATCAAAACAATGAGAGTAAAAAAATTCAAAAATCCAAGATGGCTTGGGAACATTCCGAAAGTGGTAAAAACCGTTAAAAAATTCTACTAACAGAACTAAAAATCGTGAATTTGAAATTTCGAAATGAGTCACGAATACCAAAAAATTTTTTAAATGCTTCCTTTACTTCAGTCAAGCTCTATTATTCATCTCGAACTACTCAATTTTTGTAACAAGCTTCAAGAAAGTGAATCATAAAGGCGAGTAAAATTAGCACAGCTACCACGCGAAGTCGTAGGAACACGCGGGAACGTGTCGGTACTACCGATGGCCGTCACGAAGCACCGTCGGGGAAGGGGGGGAAGGAGACCGCCGTCTCCAGAAAGACGTGTCGCCAGTAGTCGAGCCGGCGGAAATCACGCGCGGTCGACGCGATCGTGACGGCGGTCACGACGGACACGCGCGGTGCAGGAGCGGCTTCGCCCGATTCGGGGTACCGTTGTCGCAGAATAATTTACTACTATACAGAAGCCAAACGGCAACCTAACACAATCGTCCTAAAAATATTCAACTCGATCGATTTTTGGAACTTTCATCGACACTGAGAAATCTGACAATATATACCAAAAATAGGAGAATACCATTGACATTACAATTACCATCTCTCTTGAGGTTTCCAAAGGATGTCAAAAGGTTATAGCCACATTGAAATTTGCAAATAGGAATGTGAAAAAAAAGCAAAACTAATAAATCGAAAAACAAAAAAAAAGTCTTTTGTAACGAAACAGCACCAAATTAACGGCAAACTGTATCGGGGTCGTGCACTTGCCAATAATTCCAAAATGAAAACAACTCGGAAACGTTTTTTCACACGTTTAATTTTCAGTAATTATTTTGGTATCTCCGTAAAAAAAAGTGAAATCTGCAAAATTTACACCATTATGATTTTTCCTTGAACAATTATTAATAAAGAGATATTACCTGCACCAGACCCGAGAAATCTTAACCAGGAATATGATTAGAAAACCCTATCGTCACGAGGATATAGAATTCACTCCTCCGAAAACTCAAAACATTACTGAGAAGGAGCACACTTCGTAAAATAAAGAAATGGAGCAAAAACGGAACGATGAATTAAAAACGAAACGCGATACTTTGCATTCGATAGAGACTTGCGGTGGAGATATATAGGCAACCCATTATACCGGTTCACTTTATTACATTGTTAATTGACTGAATATATTTATTGTACATATTTGAAGTTGCTGCGAATAAAACATCCTCTTGAAAGATTTCCATTTCCTGGTCATCGAATACAACTTTCCAAACAAACATGGACTGGAGGAAAAAAGCAACAGAAAAGTGGAATAGCCTACTGTAGGTACTTGAGAATTTCATATTTTTCAGATTCATTTCAAACATTATCCTAGACGAATTATCAATTTTATGATGTAAAATAACCTACTGATTTGATCTAGTTCATTCAAATTTACCGCCACAAAATGACATTACACACCCCGGCCACAGAAATTTGACCCTCGAAAACAAAAGATTGACCTTTAAATGTCTCTACTGTATTGCTATGGTATACTGGGCAAATGGACGAGCCTTTATGACAGTTTTCTACATAACACGGTGCGGAATACATTAGAGAGAGAACGCGGATATGCACATTGAAGTGATATTGTGAAGGACAGAATGATAATTCTAGACTTGAATATCTCTATCCTTCTTCACCTCTCTTCACCTGGTAAATTGAGGAAGGAATTCGCTTAGAATTTATAATTGAAATAATCTCTCTTGCGGAGTCCGCAGTCCTCTCTCTCTCTCTTAGGACTAGTCCATTAGTTGTAATGTCTATGGAAACTGCACTGAGAAAATTCAAGTGTGTCAAATTAATTAGCTGTCTTCATCCGACTCGCTGGAGCAAAAGCAATAATGTTAGTACAGCTTGTTCAATCCATCCTGGCACAGAACTGATAACGTATGTGCCCACCAATCTCTGTGAAGAATACTAAGAAAAAAACACCTATTATATGTGTTCACTATGTTGAAATTCATTCCAAGAAGGTGTTCTTTCCTCATGGTCTACACTACCAGTGTGCAACTGGAAAAGTATCTGAGCTTGTGCCAAGATGGATTGAATAAGCTGTACCTGACGAACCTCTCTTGCTCAGGGATCTCTTTTCAATAGAACACCTGGGCTTTGGAACTCTTTGCCGAGAGAGGTAATTATCTTCAAAACATGAATGATCTACGACATTGAAAACGAATTCCACGTCTGTTTCTGAATTGACTGCCAACTTTCAGTATTAAGTATAAGTGATCAAGAAAATTTGTTATCATCTATTGTCTTTGTTGGAACCTCAAGCTGATATCTAAAAGGATTTCTGGATAATGAATTTCACCGAATATTTCCCTCATATATAAAATGTCCCATAAGAGCAATGCCATTATCGAAAACTTCCAGCGGTAATTGCATTGTATCCAGTCACTATAACAACACATTTGAAACCGTATCGCTAGACGTCAGTAAACAACACAAATAAGTGTCAGACTTCAAAAATAGAAAAACATTTCGCGTTTTGGTGAGTGCTCCATACAATCTGTAGAGGAAAGTATGAATGAACAAAAAATAACAGTTCCTTGAGAATTTCTTTATTCGTGAAATATTTCAATGAATTACATTCGTGCATGAAAAAGACCAGGTAATTTTGCATTCAAGCGTGATATACAAATTGCATTCGGTTATTTTCATATTTTGTAAAAGAGCCCTCGCCCTTCGGACTCGGGCACTTTCGCCAAAATATGAAAATAAACTCTTGCAATTTTCAGATATCACGCTTTCTTGCAAAATCATCGGTTATTTTTATGCACTCGTGCAATTATAACCAAAAAGAAATTTGGTTGGAGCTGCAAAATTTCAAATGAAGTGGTTTATGAATATAAAGGACATTACAGAGTTGAGACATATATGAGAACTGATCTTGTGGTAGTAGTAGTAAAATACAAGAGTTCTAATGACTCAACAAATATTTACTTCTTCTAGATACACAAAATGAAAGTTTGAATTATAATTGTAATATGATCGGAGAATTCAAGTGCAGATGTTTTGCAACTTAAAGGTAAACAGACATGTATTGGATGCCCACAGATTTTATCCCAAGGCCAACAAGTGCCAGAGTGAATCATCTTCGGTCCACTTGCAGTCGAAGTTGCTACCCCGACAGAAATCATAATTTTAGAATATATGAATTGTATTTTTTTTTTCACAGTTCCAATACCAGACAGCTGTTTCGACCCATATAGGTCTCATCAGTGACATTCGGTGAGACTCGCGAACACTATCCACCAAAGAAAAAATGGTATTTACCGTTAGTTTAGATAGCTTACAATTGAAGAATATCAATTTTGCGTCAAATACATCACCAAAATTAATTAATTTTGTTTCAATGGCAACTCATTAGTGGAATTCTCGTAACATTTCGATACATTCTTCTCAAATACTACCGATATCTTTGATTTCGCTGAAACGTCACCAAACAGTGAATTGGACATAACTGAAATACGTCCCTGGTATTGTAGAGCGCGCCTGCACTGCAAATTTCTGTAACTATGATCTCATTGGCATTTCGAGCTTATATTATTGTTAGTGCTACATTCATGCATTATGTATATTAGTCACGGAAGATTGCGAATATTAACAAGAACATATTCTGGTAGGATTGATATCTATCAATTGTTCTGCCCGCAATCACAGAGAACTAAAATGTAATTCCTACTCTTATGAAATGTGGAACATCTTGGGGCTCACCTCATAGTTAATTATGTTAATGGTAAATAGCAAAAACCATCGACTGAAGGCCTTGTTACTAACTTCGTAAGCCATTCCTCGGTAAAAGCATGGCTATTCGTGGACCAGTCAATCATGAAACGTAAAGGGATCATTTTTCAATATGGCAGACGGAATTCTTCAGATAGAGACATCTGCCCCATCACAGGATATCACTCAGGACTCTTCGGTCATGAGCCAAACGCTAAACTACTCACATTTCAATTTTGATCAAATAGATATATCTAAATTCGATGTTGAATATTTTGACTTCAAGTACCCAAACTCCAACTGAAAACATTTGCACTCGACGCTCGATTTTCCAATAAAGTTCTTCCTAAAAAGCAAACTTTTTCAGGAAGGAGACCGTCAAGACTGTTAAGATTAGGTACCAAATCGAAAAGTGTATGATACTGACACAGAACAATGAATGTTTATATGATTTGCTGTAGTTGAAACAAGCAAAATATTTTTTATCTTGAATCAGATGAATAGATAGAAAATGTTCACACAATGAAGTGAAGATGAAGAGTGTTTTGTAGAAAAATCTTGTTCACGAGGTCAATAATACATCCAATACAAAAGAGGATAAGATCTAGTTTTGCTCATAGAAAATCATGTCTTGAACTCCTCAGTGAGAAAATGGGCAAATTTTGAAACACTTTAACAAGATACGCCAAAAATTAAAAAAAAAATTAATCCGTAGCTAATCTACTATGAACTGATAGAT